>OX422208.1:492424613-492792113 GCA_949130495.1 Sambucus nigra | reverse complement strand
TCAACGGATATGATTAATTGGACGCCACTAGAGCCAGCACTCTACCCTTCAAAGCCCTTTGATATATACGGGTGTTGGTCCGGGTCAGCCACAATCCTCCCGGGTAACAAGCCCATCATACTCTACACAGGAATAGTTGCCCCGAAACCCGCCCCAGGCAGACAAGTCCAAAACTATGCAATACCCGCTAACTATTCTGACCCTTATCTCAGAAAATGGATCAAACCCGACAATAACCCGATACTGGTAGCCTCCTCTGAGAACTCAACTGCATTCCGTGACCCGACAACTGCCTGGTTCGAAAATGGGCATTGGAAAATGTTGGTGGGCAGCAAAAGGCATCATAGAGGCATGGCATATTTGTATAGAAGCAAGGACTTTATGAAATGGATCAAAGCTAAACACCCCTTGCACTCTAAGGCGGGTACTGGAATGTGGGAGTGCCCGGATTTTTTCCCGGTACCAGTCAGAGGGACACACGGTTTGGATACCTCAGTAGTAGGGGAAAATGTGAAGCATGTGTTAAAGGTGAGCCTTGATGTTACAAGGTTTGAGTACTATACATTGGGGACATATGTAACCAAAAAGGACCGATATATACCCGATAAAGAATCAGTGGATGGGTGGAATGGGTTGAGATACGATTATGGGAATTTTTATGCGTCCAAGTCGTTCTTTGATGCTGGTAAGAACAGGAGGATTTTGTGGGGTTGGGTTAACGAGTCGGATACTGCTGGAGAAGATGTTGCAAAGGGATGGGCTGGAATCCAGGTAATCTTTTCAGGATATTCATAGAATTTTAAAATTCAGGATGGGAGTATAGCCCCACTAGGTGAAATATATTAATCGCGCTAAAAGAAAACGTTATATATTTTTTACACATTTAAAATTAATTTTTTGCTGGTTTGAAATTGTGAATAAGTACACGTCCTATAATTATGTAACCTTAAAATAAAATCAGGAAGACAATTTACCTCTAAATAGATGGAAATATATTTTATTATTTTACTTTTCATCATAATGAAAAATATTTTATTACCAACCAAACGGAACGTTAAGAAAAATTGACAAATTTAGACAATAAACAACTTACAGCGGGGGAGAGAATAATGTGAAATTTATAAAAGAACATATAAGAAATTTGCAAAGTTGCGATGTTGATAGGAACTTTATTTGTTCGTATTAATTCTTTCAAATAAATAAAAATTCGTATCAAATATATCTGAACTAAAATATTTTACATTTAAGTTCCTACGAGCAACATTAATTCCTAAGAATTTTTTTGGAACTAATGTAATTCGTATGAATTTTTAAACTCTCAAATTTACAATTCATCATTGTGGATCATACTCATATTAAAAGGTAAAAACTCCTTTTTAATTTGTAAATTTGTCTTTCGTGAATGTCCACCATTAACCATGCTCTAATAGGCCTACAATTGGAAATGATATTTGTACATTTTTTTTAATCTTTCATGCGGGTGATAAAATGGGGATATATAATAAATAGTTATTTCATTCGTACAAGATAAAATAATTCTACCTTATCTCATAACTAATGGAAAAAGATAAGTACTTAGGTTATCTAGCTTGCAATCCAATTTGATGAGAATAAATAGTATTATGTGTGAAAAGTGGCATATGTTTCTCGCACGAGATATAATTTTGAGACGAGGAATAAAAATAAGAGGGATGCAATTCCCATACCTTATATGTAAAAATAAATTAAAATGAAGAAATAATAATAAATAGCACCAACTAACAAAATTCTGAATACATTCGTTCTAAGCTTTTCCCCTAACACTCAACCCACTCCCTACTCCAAAAGAAAACTCAATTATCCATAGTCAAAAGTTATGTTAATAATAACATTTATTTTACTTTTTGATGTTATTAGGCGATTCCACGTTCAGTTTGGCTTGATCCAAGTGGAAAACAATTGCTACAATGGCCGATCCAGGAATTGGAAACCCTTAGAGGTAAAAATGTCCAGCTTACCAATGTAAAGCTCAACAAGGGAGAACTCGTTGAAGTTAAAGGAATAACAGCTGCACAGGTTGGTAGTACTTCATTTCTTTAACACATCATAAGAATGATACTATAAATTTTTTGCATTAGCACCAGTTAAAGAATGGATATATGATGGGTTTGATGAATACCACAGGCTGACGTGGAAGTGATATTTTCGTTCTCAAGCTTGGAGAAAGTTGAGGCGTTCGAGCCCAACTGGGAAAGCATTGATGCCCAAGAGCTTTGCAGCCAGAGGGGATCAACATTAGGAGGTGGAGTTGGACCGTTTGGGCTCTTGACTCTAGCTTCTAAGAACCTAGAAGAATATACCCCGGTCTTCTTTAGAATTTATAAATCAGAAAACAAGCATAAAGTTCTTATGTGCTCTGATGCATCACGGTCTGTTTATATTTAGCTTCTATATAAATAAGTAACATTGTTGTTTTCATATTCTACTGCCTTCTAAAGTTGTTTTGTTTCTTAAAACAGTTCTTCCTTAAACAGAGGATTGTACAAACCATCATTTGCTGGCTTTGTAGACGTTGATTTAGCTGATAAGAAGATTTCTCTTAGGAGTTTGGTACGTCTCTCTCTCTTTCTCTCGCCCTCTCACATAAATCTGGAAGAAAATATATAAACTACATTTTCACCAATAACATCTATGAACCGCATAATTCTATAATCACAATGATAAGGGAATCTTGAGTGACATGGTATAATTTCTTGTATATTTTAAATAATACATAACTTGTTTGTATTAACACATGTAAAATGTGTATTCTTATTTATACTTTTAAGATAATTTTATGTTGAATATTGATCGTGTTCGATAGATCTTGCTGAAATGTTTTGAAAAACATAAACTATATGTTAAATATGTCAAATGAATGTTATTGAAGTTTATAATTTCAAATGAAGTAAAACTCTTATGATAATGGAAACTAAAAAAATCATTTTGCTCATGTTTTGGGTTTTCGATTATAGCTAGGTCATTTACACAATTATATTTACTTTATTTTACCGTAAATCACTTTTATAAGAATGTTCTTATTAACTTTAGATTCTTTGTTTATAGGTTGATCACTCAGTTGTTGAAAGTTTTGGTGCCAGAGGAAAAACATGCATAACATCTAGGGTTTATCCAACTTTGGCAGTATTTCAAGATGCTCACTTATATGCATTTAACAATGGGACTGAGACTGTTACCGTTGAGACTTTGGATGCTTGGAGCATGAACAGTCCACAAATGAACTAGGATGGAGAATAAAGAAATGGATATGTTTCCTTTCCTTTCCTTTCCTTTTTGTTTTCACCTTAGTCTAATAAAATCTTGTACAGATTTTGAGGAAGTGGTTAGTGGGTTTAAGTTACCAAATAAAAATTGTCTTCCGAAATGCATTTGGTTTCTTAATCTTTTTGTTTATGATGAGTGAACTTCATTGTAAAATTAGCCTTATGTTCACTTTCAGAGGTGGTGTTATTTATTTTGTCTCACACTACATTAAGGTTGAAAAAAAAAAGACTCCATATGAGTTGAATTGATACATTCATATGTAATTAAATAAGAGGTAAACAGTTCTTGTGTAAACTCAGGGATATAGTTAAAATCCTTATCAAATATCATATAAGAATGGCAAGGTACTTTTTTCTGTGTGGATAATTGACATAGCATTGGCCCTATCATTAACAAGTTTGGCCCTAGAGTTATTTATGATTGTGTTAGTAAGATCTATTCCAAAGATGAAGAGATACTAAAGATGAAGAATTTATAATTAATGATAGATGGAACCTTTCTATGCAGAATTCTAGGGTCCTTAAACACTCGAACTGCTCCAAAAAATCAAGAAAAAAAAAACGATGTGTACAACCTTTTCCGATGCCAAGAGAGAAGCAGGCTTAGAAAACAGTACCGTAAACGTGAAGGATCCAACTCGACCTCCTCAAAGCATCTCTGATTTCTCTCCTGCCAAATAATCTAGAAGTGACAATGTGGGACCATCTTCCAAACATCCCTCGGACTTAGACAACCCTTAGGACTCCCCCAAGCTGCCAACACCTCGCTCATCTCCCATGGCATAACCTACAAGACCTTGCCTAAAGAGAATATCAAATCCCAAAGCCCCCGAGTCAAGTGATAGTGAAGAAGAAGGTGATAGGTCGTCTCTTCCTCCTCGCACAACCAACATTTGCTAGCAAACCTCCTCTCTCGTTTCTGCAACCCCTTAATAGTCAAGATGGCCTGTCTAACCGCAATCCATACAAAGAAGCTAACCTTTGGAGGCACATGACTCTTTCAAATAGTCTTCTAAGGAAGAGAGAGACTTTCACTGCCCCTAACCACATTGTAAAATTTCTTAACTGAAAAAAGACCATCTTGAGAGCCTGTCCACCTCAAACCATCAGCCCAACGGATGGAATATGCACCGAAAATAGCCACTCAAAGACCTCCTCCAGCTCCTAATCCCTAAGCTCTCTCCTAAACTTTGGGTCCCACACCACACGATCCCCTACCCTCTTCCTATGGTCCTCTATTGTCCCCTGCCTATCTCCCCTAATCCGATACATCCCTGGAAAAAGATCCTCCAGAGAGCCACCGTCATATCTATCTTTCCAAAACTTGATAAGATGCCCTCTCCCAAGCTGATAGGAAGTGGACTTAGAAAAATATCCCATCCACGAGAAATAAACTGACACAACCCACCCCATGAGCAGAACGCCCCTCCCTTGGGACCCACCCAAATGGGTAGGCCCTATGCCTAGCCATCGTCACTTTCCTCCATACTCTGCCATCTTCCCTATTAAACTGCCACAACCGCTTGCCAAGTAAAGCCTTATTGAATTGGGCTAAACTTCTCACCCCCGCCCCACCCTCCTTCTGCGGTAAACGCACCTCATCCCAGCTCACCAGATTAGATTTGAAATGATCATCATGTCCTCTCCACAGGAAATTCCTCATTAACTTGTCTAACCTTTTGCCCATAGAAACATGTAAAGGGAGTACATATATGAAATAAGTCAAAAGACTCAATAATACACTCTTGATCAATGTCAACCTTCCCTTTATGTAAAGGTAACTATGTTTTCAACCTCCTAACCTCATTTAGACCCTCTCAAGGACGGGATCCCACATCGTTGTGGACTTAAACTTCGCCCCTAAGGGGAGGCCCAGATTTGTAGAGGGGAGAGAGTCGACCTTGCACCCAAGCACCACATCCAAAAGACCCACGTTGCCAACTTCGCCAATGGCAATCATTTCTCTCTTCTTGTCGTTGATATGGAGCCCATACACAGCTTCAAAACACACCAACAACAACCTCAACGTCCTCACCGCATCCACAATCGCCCATAAAAATAAAATAGTATCATCTGTAAACTGCAAATGAGAGATCACAACAGATTGGGAAATAACGCTCCCGATAAAAAATTCGAAGACCGGGCCACCGTCCACCGTACGAATCGTCATCCGAGAAAATGCCTCCATAAGACCTCGAGAGCTCGAGATGAAACCTTCGGGCACCCCATTCACTAGGACAGAGAAACTGACAGAGGAAACACATCTTTTCATCCACTTGCACCACCGCTCCCTGAAACCCATCCTTCTTAGAAGATAGAAGAGGAAGTTTGATAAGCACACACAAGTGTACATTTAATACCCCGAATAGACGATTTTTAGTTGCTATTTCTCGTCAAATTGGGTCTTATATGCGTAAATGTTAAGGTACAGGCTTGAATACAATTGCGGTGTCAAAAGTTATATTTCGAGACAATTTGCAGTTCAAATGGAGTTAATTACCAATCTCATAACCTTACCCGAGCCTAAACTTAGTCCAAACCTTCACCCGAGCCCGTGTGTTTAGTTTGTGCTTTTTAGATTTTTCATAGATTTTTAGTTTGAGTCGTTTTTATTTTTAAGATATATTTTAGATTTATTTAGAATTTATTTTCTATTCCTTTTTATTTTTGATTTTTACTAGTTTTTAATTTTAGTCTTTATTTTTAGATTTTATATTTTTAGGACTTTAGGTTATATTTTTACTTCTTTTGAAGTTTTTATTATTTGAGTTTTATTTTTAAAAGATTTTATTTATTTTTATTATTTTTATTTTTTATTTTATTACGTGGAGTATTTGTTTTCCTTTGTTTTTGTTTATTTTAGTTTTTAGTTGGTTTATTATTATTTTTGTTTTGTTTTGTTTTGTTTTATTTTATTAGTTTTTATTTGAGTCGTGTGTAATTTTTAGAGTTTGTATTGTGTGTCATGTTATTTATATTTTTTTGAGTGAGTTTTATTTTTAGTTTAGTTTTATTTTTATTTTTATTTTAATTGTTTTTATTTTATTAGGTGTATTTTTATTATTTTATTAAGGGTATAAATTAATACTGACATAACTCACCTACACCCAAACAACACACTCACTCACACCCTAAATACCATACATTACACACACACACCACAAATCTCACACATACCCATCTAACCTACACCCTCACCACACCCAATAACACCCTCACCCACATCATCTTCTACCTCCCAACACTCTCTCTCCTCTCACCCCCCATTAATAACCTTCACCACCATTTTGAACCCCCCATAACCAACTCACCGTATCTCCACCTCCTCACCTCCATATACAATCCAAAAACCAACATCGACCCAGCACAAACCCAACAACCCGAATCCCGAGTGATCCCCAACTCTCTACCGCTGCGACCCGAACCCGACGGCGCCTAGCAGCCCCTTTAACCTGCGACCCCTGCCTCCGAGAACCCGCCGACGATCCAACCCGCAACCCACGACGGCAACCCGAGCTCCTTTCCCACATCCTGACTCGTTTCAACAAAACGGGCTGAACCCCATACCATCACCACCCATTTCCTCAACCCAATTCCTAACTCCCATTTTCAATCCAAGACCTAATACCCATTTTCCTTCCAACAAAGCCCTCATACGATTTCCATCTGCATAAATCCAAAGGCAAACAAAACCAAATGAAAGACCAAAGTCAAATGGACCATGTGTTTTAAAACCCACTTTACCCCAAATACGCATTTTTACCTCCAACTACTCCTTTTAACCCAATACCCAAATTACCCTCATAACCAAATCAGATTTTTATTAACATACTCCTTACCTCACCCAAACCACATGCACACCTTTGTCCTCCCATTTATGCCCCAAGCTCCATGTGCCACACTATAAATGAAGACCCTAAAGCTCATTTGGGGATCATTAGAGAGACTTGGAGAAGAAACGAGATAGTTTAGAGTAGAAAGTAAATTAGGTAGAAATATTTGTATATAATTTTATTTTTATTTTCTTAGAGAATTGGTGAGATTTAATTGTGAGTGATTTGATTTGTATTTAAGAAGATAGAGTTCAACTTGTTAATTTCAAGGAGACTTGTTGAAGATTTGTTCTCTTTCTCTACTATTTTATTTTATATGACTTTGATTATTTGTTCATCTTGTTTGATATCATGTTAGGCTAAAACCTCTTTCAAGGGTGGGGTGACCCATTATTTGATGTTAATCCTAATTTAATTAATTAATTTAAATTAAATGTCCCTTTGATGATTAATTTTTCACTCTTACATTTTAATTTACGCCTCGAGAGAGGGTAAATGATTTTCAAGAGAAAATCAAAATTCTATTTATAATACCCATTTTAGATTCGAACTAGATATAGGGGTTTTCTCATGTGTGGTATTATTTCTTTAATTTCAACTCTAGGCTTACTTTTATGATTTAAACTAGTTTAATCGATCGATCCTAGCGGGTGATTTGTTAGATGATGTTTGGATCTACATTTCAAGAGTTGTAGGAGTGTTAAATTTAACTTTCTAAAATGTTATTATCAAAATTACATTTGTAACGAGAGTTGATTTGTGATTTTGATACTAACTTGGGATAATTAATTTTAATGAATTAATTAATTTTAATAAACTAGAATATATGGTGTCATCGTATCCCTTGTTAGTCCTCATTTTTATTTCCTCACCATTCACATATTTTAGATTTTTATTTAGTTAGATTTACTTAGTATCTTAACTTACTTTTATTTACATCTTTGGTTTAGTTTAGTCTTATTTCACCTCATCTCAAAAATTGTTTTAATATTGGAAAAAGCGAAAAAAAAATAGAAAAAGCAAAAGTCCAAAAATATAATAAAAAATGAATTACATCTTGCCTCTCTTGCATGTTTCACCCGTAGATTGGGATTGATATCCTTACTTACCGCTACACTCTAGTTTGATTATAATTTTGTAGATATGAAAGGGTTTAATTAGAGGAGCTTTTCAAGCAACGACAGACGATAAATAAACACCGAAATGTTATTTTCAAACAAACGACAAAAATACACAAATGCATCTCTATCAAATGGTTCCATTGCCAATCTTTGGAGCTTGAAGCATTGGAGAGGATCTCTATTGTGATTCATTTGTATTGCATTTTTCATTTTCGTACCATTTTTCATTATTTTAGAAGGCTTGTATTAGGATTTATTATTTTTCTTGTATTGCGGTGCTTGGAGACACCATATTATTTTTCATTTAAATTTTTAATAATTAATTGCGAAGAAAAGCGTGATAGGAAAACCGGACAAGGTAGAGAGAGGGCGTCCAAAGGCGAGGAAACGAAGCCTCTCTACCTTGGGTTGGTAGGACTCCCGGGGACAACTAAGATAGGCGTAATCTCCCCCCGGTCGACTCAAATTTTTTAGCACCCTACGGTGTAAAAACCATGGGAGGTACATTTCTAAACCCTCGCACCTCTCCTGTCAGCGAGTCAATTTTTGTGAGTGATTACATGCTCTTGTGTGATTTTATTCTCGCATTTATTTTTGAATGGTGTGATGAATTAAATTACTAAGACCTACACCCGATCATTCACGAGAAGAGATTTCATCACCCGACTCACTCGCTTATCAATTGTGTGTTACCCTAGCCATCACTAAATTTAAAATTAATCAATTAGGTAGCCCAATAGGAGAACATTTTGCAAAGGCGATCACTAAGATAATTTCTGTGATTTTTTATCGCCCGCGGAGTTAATTAAAATTTGACTACACCTTTCACTAAATTTAAAGATAAGAATTGGCTATGTGCTAGTTAGGATTTCTCCTTGATTTGTGTGTGTCCAATTCAATTTTTCGGTAGTCGATTTTAGTGAGTTCGTCCAAATTTTTTTCCCGCTCTTTTCTTCCAAAAATATTATATCCTTTATTTTTCAAAAAAAAAAAATCCAAAACCATTTTGTTCCTTTTATTTTATAAAAATCCAAAAATATTTTCTTCCTTTATTTTTCCAAAAAAAAAATCCAAAACCATTTTCTTCCTTTTATTTTATAAAAATCCAAAAATATTTTCTTTCTTTCATTTTTTAGAAAAATAAAAAAATATTTTCTTTCATTTTGAAAAATTCACAAAAATCAAAAAAATATATTTTTCTCGTCATGGCCAACGAACGTCCCTTATGGGACTACTTTGGCTATTTTTCATTGTCATGCGACA
Source organism: Sambucus nigra (assembly GCA_949130495.1). NCBI lineage: Eukaryota > Viridiplantae > Streptophyta > Magnoliopsida > Dipsacales > Adoxaceae > Sambucus > Sambucus nigra. The sequence goes on along the minus strand of OX422208.1, from coordinate 492,782,594 downwards.
TGTGTGAAAGTGATCCCGATCCGTCTCTTTATGATATACTTAGTGGTATCAGCTCTCTCACGAGTACCATTGATATTCTTGCACCATCTATGCACGCACCTCCTATTCCATCACTCTCGGTGTCAAGTGTCGACGTGTCGCATACTTTGTTGTGCACCCATTGTTCTTATGCCGATCACATGTCCCATGTGTGCTCTTACTTTTCATATCCATTCGAAACCACCATGGAACATGTGTATCCATATGACATTGTTTTGGAACCCCCCTTGGCTTATTCTCATGATGTATCAAATTTCGAGTGGTGTGAGTACCCAAGTTATTCGTGGAGGCCTGATCACCCTTCCACACAATATGAATCCCAACTCGATGCTGCGGATCCTCACACGTTCCAACAGTTGTCATGACAACCTTGTGCATCCTACTCCGATCAGTTCCCTCACTACGTGCCCCATGATTATCAGTTTTTTGTCTCTCGCGGAGATACTTCTCCCGTGTATGACCAACTTGACCCTGTTCCCCGCACCTTGTTTGAGTATTCTCCATATTGTCAAGTCCATAGCGAGTTGTGTCCACCTCAACCACCGCCGCCACCCACCAACACTTCACCACCATCATCCACCTCCGCTCTCGAAAGCCTCTTGCAAAAGTTCATACTCGAGCAAGAGCAAGCCACTCAAATTCAAAATGCATCCCTCCAATTGCTTGAACAAAGATTAAACGAAATTGAGTGTGCAAAAAGAGTTGGATTTCACCCCAAGTCAACTTGTTGTTGCCCCCACGTAGAGTGATGATGCGTTGACTTGTGCTATTGATTTTGAGTGTGACCAACCCTACCATTCCAAGAATCTCGACGTTGCGACCATTATGTGGCCCGAGCCTTTAGTTGACAATTGTGTTTACTTATCCTCTAAAAGTGAGCCTGATCATATCCTGATATGCCCAAAAGAACCCATCATTAAGGTTCCTATTCCATTACCCACCGAATCCAAAGAAATGCCTAAGTCTACACCTATTGAGCCCGCCACACGTGTTCCCGAGGAACCACTTCATCCTAGGTTAGCTACGGATACAAGTGCTCACCATTTTCTTGAGATTGAATCCGAGATGATTTCTACCTCTCCGAATATGGATCATGTTCCCCCATGTTTGACTCAATTTGAGTTATATATTACCGATGATTCTTCTCTCTCAGATTTGGATGCCTCGTTAGACCCTTTCACCATATCGGATGGTGATACATTGGTAAATAAGTTGATCTCACCATCACTTAATACCACACTCCCTCTTCAGGAGGATACTGGGGATCATTCTATCCCTTCAAATGAGTGTTTGTCCCCTACTCTTGAGTTGGATCATCTTCCTCCACCATTTATCCTACCCGACCCACCCATTATCCCTTCCCTCCCATCACCTGTTTTGGATCTTGATATTACACGTTGCATGTTCCCATCCATATCTTTGAATCCTAACCTAAAAACATCCTTCATCTTCCATGAGAGTATATGTGATCCTACTCTCCACTTTCGTGACACCGAGTTTGTTATTCTATAAAAATTGTACCTCTTTTGATTTTTTTATTTTTATTTTTAAGCCTATTTTTTAAAATTTTCGTGCAGTTTCTTTCATCTCATTCACTAACATGAATTTTCTATCATCCATCTTTTAAGTCTAGGAATTAAGCTAGAGGATTTATCTTTTTATAAATAGCTTATGTAATACGTAACAAGACATGTTGCACCATGAATTTCTAAACTCAACAAAATTTGTGCACTTATCACGTCACTACGATTTAGAGTTGAAGAGTACTACAATTCCAAAGAGAACCTTAAGGATCACTAGTAGAGACTTTAGCTTGTGATATTTGTGCCTTTCACCATTTCATAGTGTTTTACGCAATCTTCGAGTCACAAGTTGATTCAACTTCTTTTGGGTCCGCACTTAAATCATTGTATGATCTCATTATATTTTCATAAAATTTTTGTCTTGATCACTGAGAACGACATTACATTCGAGTTGTAAGAAATGCGTGTCTTAAAATTTGTCCATATCACTGGGTTTTCATCCATTTACTTCACCCATTACATTACCATGCTCTTCCATATTCCCATATATTTCCCCACACCATCACATATCATCTCCATATCATCCATAATTTTGATAAAAATAGTGTTTTTCCAAATGTAAAATGTTTTCAATATTGAGAGTATAAAAGAAAAAAAAATAAAAAATAAAAAAAAGAGAGAAAAAGAAAATTCGAAAAGAGAGAGAGAGTGAAAAGAAAAAAAAGAGCTTGTAGTTAGTTCTATGTAATAAAGACATTTGTTCTTCAAGTATAGAACACTCTTCTCGCATACACATCCATCACACATCCATCCTATCCTACCTACCTCATACCATCCTTCCCATCTCATTTTTCCTCACCCATATACATCCATGTTCTCCCCTATGTGTTCGGGCAAATGAAAGTCAACGTGGTGAATAACTCGACGTTCTCACTACAGTGATTAATATTCTTTCATGAGATCATTTTTCTTTCTATATGTTCATTCTTTCTTATATGTGTGTGAGACGTTTGAATTTGCTTACATTTACTCACCTCCTCACACACAAGAGCGATACACTTACCCAAATCTCGAGAGTTCGTTTGAGAGAGCTATGTCTAGTGAGATTTTGAAGTTGAAGCGTTGATTCCGAAAAGGCAATCTAGGAATTACTCTTATGATACTCAACACATTTTTTCTAATTCACACTTCACACGTTGAGTTCTAGGAAGGATGTTCCTTGAGTATTCATATAGATAAACTTTTTACACATTCTAGCTTGTATTTCCTAAAATATTTCTCATGTGATGGATTGTGCGATTATTCTATGTCTAATAAGAGATTAACTGCCTTTCAATAAATCATTTTAAATAAAGAATTTTGTGAGTATACTCCCTGTAAACCTTCACGAGATAAAGCTTGTCTTGTAGGGCAACCTATAGGTTTAAAGGCTTGTTGCACATACTAAGTGCAATCGCAAGTGCCCGAGAAAGTGGTATACTTTTGGTTTCTTATCTCTATTTCTCTCTATATTTTGCTCGAGGATTAGCAATGTTCTGTTTGAGGGTGGTGTGATAAGCATCCAAAAGTATACATTTTATACCCCTAATAGACAATTTTTAGTTACTAATTCTGGTCAAATTGGGTCTTATATCCTTAAATGTGAATGTACAGGCTTGATTGCAGTTGCGGTGTCAAAAGTTATATTTCGAGGCAATTTGCAATTCAAATGGAGCTGATTACCAATTCCATAATCTTACCCGAGCCTAAACTTAACCCAAACCTTCACTCGAGCCAGCGTGTGTTTAGTTTGTACTTTTTAGAGTTTTCTTAGATTTTTAGTTTGAGTCATTTTTATTTTTAGGATTTATTTTAGATTTATTTATAATTTTCTAAAATTTATTTTCTATTCCTTTTTATTTTTGATTTTTACTAGTTTTTAATTTTAGTCTTTATGTTTAGATTTTTATATATTTAAGACTTTAGGTTCTATTTTTACTTCTTTTTAAGTTTGTATTATTTGAGTTTTATTTTAAATAGATTTTATTTATTTATATTTTTTTATTTCACTGCGTGGAATATTTGTTTTCCTTTATTTTTTTTTGTTTTTAGTTTTTAGTTGGTTTATAATCATTTTTGTTTTGTTTTATTTTATTTTATTTTGTTAGTTTTTATTTGAGCCGTGTTTAATTTTTAGAGTTTGTATTGTGTGTCATGTTATTTATATTTTTTAGTCAGTCTTATTTTCAGTTTAGTTTAGTTTTTATTTTTATTTTACTTGTTTTTATTTTATTAGGTGTTTTTTTATTATTTTATTTTATTGAGGTACAAATTAACACACACATAACTCACCTACACCCAAACAACACACTCGCTCACACCCTAAATACTATTCATTACACACACACCACAAATCCCACATACACACCCATCTAACCTACACCCTCACCACACCCAATCACACCCACACAAACATCATCTTCTACCCCCCAACACTCTCTCTCCTCTCACCCCCATTAATAACCTTCACCACCATTTTCAACCCCCCATAACCAACTCACCGTATCTCCACCTCCTCACCTCCATATACAATCCCAAAACCAACATCCACCCAGCACAAACCCAACAACCCGAGTCTCGAGTGATCCCTAACTCGTTGCCGCCGCGACCCGAACCCAGCGGCGCCCAACAACCCGTTTAACGTGCGACCCCTGCCTTCGAGAACCCACCGACGATCCAACCCGCAACCCACGCCGGAAACCTGATCTCCTTTCCCACATCCTGACTCGTTTTAACAAAACGGGATGAACCCCATTCCATCACCACCCATTTCCTCAACTCGATTCCTAACTCCCATTTTCAATCCAAGACCCAATACCCATTTTTCTTCCAGCAAAGCCCTCATATGATTTCCACCTTCATAAATCCAAAGCCAAACAAAACCAAATGAAAGACCAAAGTCAAATGCCCCATGTGTTTTAAAACCCACTTTACCCCATATACGCATTTTTACCCCTAACTACTCCTTTTAACCCAATACCCAAATTACCCTCATAACCAAATCAAAATTTTATTCTCTCACTCCTTACCTCACCCAAACCACATGCACACCTTTGCCCTCCTATTTATGTCCCTAGCTCCATGTGCCACACTATAAATGAAGACCCAAAAGCTCGTTTGGGGATTATTTTATAGAGACTTGGAGAAGAAGAGAGATAGTTTATAGTACAAAATAAATTAGGTAGAAATATTTGTAAATAGTTTTATTTTTATTTTTATAGAGAATTGATGAGATTTAATTGTGAGTGATTTGATTTGTATTGAAGAAGATAGTATTTAAATTGCCAATTTCCAGGAAACTTATTGAAGATTTGTTCTCCTTCTCTACTCTTTTATTTTATATGCCTTTGATTATTTGTTCATCATGGTTGATATCATGTTAGGATAAAACCCCTTTCAAGGGGTGGGGTGACCCATTAGTTGATGTTAATCCTAATTTAATTAATTAATTAATATTAAATGTCCATTTGATGATTAATTTTGTACTCTTACATTTTTATTTACACCTCGAGTGAGGGTAAGTGATTTTCAAGAGAAAATCGAAATTCTAGTTATAATATCCATTTTAGATTCGAACTAGAGATAGCGGTTTCTCAAGTGTGGTATTATTCTTTTAATTTCAACTCTAGGCTTACTTTTATAATTTAAACTAGTTTAATCGATCGATCCTAGCGAGTGATTTGTTGGATGATGTTTGGATCTACATATCAAGAGTTTTAGGAGTGTTAAATTTATTTTCTAAAATATTATTGTCAAAATTACATTTGTAACGAGAGTTGATTTGTGATTTTGATACTAACTTGTGATAATTAATTTTAATGAATTAGAATATATGGTTTCATCCTATCCCTTGTTAGTCCTCATTTTTATTTCCTCACCATTCTCATATTTTAGATTTTTATTTAGTTAGATTTACTCAGTATCTTAACTTACTTTTATTTACATCTTTGGTTTAGTTTAGTCTTATTTCACCTCATCTCAAAAATTGTTTTAATATTGGAAAAAGCGAAAAAAAAAATAGAAAAAGAAAAAGTCCAAAAATATAATAAAAAATGAATTACATCTTGCCTCTCTTGCATTTTCACCCTCAGATTTGGATTGATTCCCTTACTTACCGCTACACTCTAGTTTTTTTATAATTTTGTAGGTATGAAATGCTTTGATTATAGGAGCTTTTCAAGCAATGACAAACGATAAATAAACACCGAAAATGTTATTTTCAAACAAATGACAAAAATACGCAAAAGCATATCTATTAAATTGCGCCGTTGCCAATCTTTGAAGCTTGAAACATTAGGGAGGATCTCTATTGTGATTTAGTTATATTGCATTTTTCATTTTCATACCATTTTTCATTATTTTAGAAGGCTTGTATTAGGATTTTATTATTTTGCTTGTATTGCGGTGTTTAGAGACACCATAATACTTTTCATTTAAATTTGTAATAATTAACTGCGAAGAAAAGCGTGATAGGAAAGTCGGATAAGGTAGAGAGATGGTGTCCAAAGGCGAGGAAACGAAGCTTCTCTACCTTTGGTCGATAGGACTCCCGGGGATGACTGAGATAGGCGTACTCTCCCCCCGGTCGACTCAAATTTTTCAGCACTCCACGGTATATAAACCGTGGGAGGTACGTTTCTAAACCCTCGCGCCTCTCCTGTCAGCGAGTCAATTTTTATGTGTGATTACGTGCTCTTGTGTGATTTTATTCTCGCATTTATTTTCGAATGGTGTGATGAATTAAATTACTAAGACCTACACCCAGTCATTCACGAGAAGGGATTTCATCACCAGACTCACTCGCTTATCAATTGTGTGATACCCTAGCCATCACTAAATTTAAAATTAATCAACTAGGTAGACCAATAGAAGAACATTTTGCAAAGGCGATCACTAAGATAATTTCCTTGATTTATATCGCCCTCGGACTCAATTAAAATTTGACTACCCCTTTCACTAAATTTAAAGATAAGAATTGGTTATGGGCTAGTTAGGATTTATCCTTGACTTGTGTGTCCAATTCAATTTTTCAGTAGTCGATTTTAGTGAGTTCGTAGAAATTCAAAGAGTCCAAATATTTTTCTTGCACTTTTCTTCCAAAAAATCCAAAAATATTTTCTCCTCTATTTTTCACAAAAAAAAATCCAAGACCATATTCTTGCATTTATTTTATAAAAATCCAAAAATATTTTCTTTCTTTTATCTTTTAGAAAAATCCCAAAATATTTTCTTGCTTTATTTTTCAAAAAACAAAAAAAATCCAAAACCATTTTTTTCCTTTTATTTCATAAAAATCCAAAAATATTCTCTTTCTTACAGTTTTTAGGAAAATCAAAAAATATTTTCTTTCCTTTTAAAAAAATTCACAAAAATAAAAAAATATATTTTTCTCACCATGGCCAACGAACGTCCCTTATGGGACTACTTTGGTCATTTTTCATTGTCACGCGACACGTGTGAGAGTGCTCCTGAGTCGTCTCTTTATGATATACTTAGTGGTCTCAGCTCTCTCACGAGTACCATTGATATTCTTGTACCATCTATGCACGCACCTCCTACTCCATCACCCTCGGTGTCAAGTTTCGAATTGTCGCATACTTTGTTGTGCACCCATTGTTCTTATCCCGATCACATGTCCCATGAGGGACTTTACTTTTCATATCCATCCGATCCCACCATGGAACATGTGTATCCATATGACACTCTTTCGGCACCCCCCTCAGCCTATTGTCATGATGTATCAAATGCCGAGTGCTGTGAGTACCCAAGTTATTCGTGAGGCCTGATCACCCTTCCATGCAATATGAATCCTAACCCGATGCTGCGGATACTCACACGTTCCAACAGTCATCATGGCAACCTTGTATACCCTACTCCGATCAGTTCCCTTACTACGCGCCCCATGATTATCAGCCTTTTGTCTCTCACGGAGGTACTTCTCCCGTGTATGACAAACTTGACCCCGTTCCCCACAACTTGATCTATTTTTTTTACTTTTTATAATATTAAAATAATTTTTGAGATGAGGTGAATAAGACTAAACTAAATCGAAGATGTAAATAAAAGTAAGTGAAGATATTAAGTAAATCTAACTAAATAAAATCTAAAATATGTGAGTGGTGAGGAAATAAAAATGAGGACTAACAAGGAATAGGATTACACCATATATTCTTGTTTATTAAAATTAATTAATTCATTAAAATTAATTATCCCAAGTTAGTATCAAAATCACAAATCAACTCTTGTTACAAATGTAATTTTGATAATAACATTTTAGAAAGTTAAATTTAACACTCCTACAACTCTTGAAATGTAGATCCAAACATCATCTAACAAATCACCTCCTAGGATCGATCGATTAGACTAGTTTAAATCATAAAAGTAAGCCTAGAGTTGAAATTAAAGAAATAATACCACACTTGAGAAAACCCCTATATCTAGTTCGAATCTAAAATGGGTATTATATATAGAATTTTGATTTTCTCTTGAAAATCATTTACCCTCTCTCGAGGCGTAAATTAAAATGTAAGAGTGAAAAATTAATCATCAAAGGGACATTTAATTTAAATTAATTAATTAAATTAGGATTAATATCAAATAATGGGTCACCCCACCCCTTGAAAGGGGTTTTAGTCTAACATGATATAAAAAATGATGAACAAATAATGAAAGGCATATAAAATAAAAGAGTGGAGAAAGGGAATAAATCTTTAACAAGTCTCCTTGAAATTGACAATTTGAACTCTATCTTCTTCAATACAAATCAAATCACTCACTATTAAATCTCACCAATTCTCTAAAAAATAAAAATAAAACTATTTACAAATATTTCTACCTAATTGATTTTCTACTCTAAATTATCTCTCTTCTTCTCTATGTCTCTCTAAACGATCCCCAAATGAGCTTTTGGGTCTTCATTTATAGTTTAGCATATGGAGCTAGGGGCATAAATGAGAGGACAAAGGTGTGCATGTGGTTTGGGTGAGGTAAGCAGTGAGGGAATACAAATCTGATTTGGTTATGAGGGTAATTTGGGTATTGGGTTAAAAGGTGTAGTTAGGGGTAAAAATGCGTATAAGGGGTAAAGAGGGTTTTAAAACACATGGGGCATTTGACTTTTGTCTTTCATTTTTTTTTTTGGCTTTGGATTTATGCAGGTGGAAATCGTATGAGGGCTTTGTTGGAAGGAAAATGGGTATTAGGTCTTGGATTGAAAATGAGAGTTAGGAATCGGGTTGAGGAAATGGGTGGTAATGGTATGGGGTTCATCCCGTTTTGTTCAAACGAGTCAGGATGTGGGAAACGAGCTCGGGTTACCGGTGTGGGTTGCGGGTTGGATTGTCGGCGGGTTCTCGGAGGCAGGGGTCGCAGGTTAAAGGGGCTTCTAGGCGTCGCCAGGTTCGAGTCGTGGCGATTACGAGTTGGGGATCATTCCGGCTTCGGGTTGTTGGGTTTATTCTAAGTCGATGTTGGTTTGGGATTGGATATGGAGGCGAGGAGGTGGAGATAAGTTGAGTTGGTTATGGGGGGTGGGTGGGTGAAAATGGTGATTAAGGTTGTTAATGGGGGGGGGGGGTGAGAGGAGAGAGTGTGTTGGGAGGTAGAAGATGATGTGGGCGAGGGTGTGATTGGGTGTAGGTTAGATGTGTGTGTGTCTGTGTGTGTGTGTGTAATGTATGGTATTTAGGGTGCGAGTGAGTGTGTTGTTTGGGTGTAGATGAATTATGTGTGTGTTAGTTTGTACCCTTAATAAAATAAAATAAGAAAATAATAAAAATACACCTAATAAAATAAAAACAAATAAAATGAAAATAAAAACTAAACTAAACTAAAAATAAAACTCACTAAAAAACAAAATAACATGACACACAATACAAACTCTAAAAATTAAACACGACTCAAATAAAAAACGAATAAAATAAAGTAAAACAAAAAAAAACAAAAATAATAATAAACCAACTAAAAACTAAAAATAAACAAAAATACCGCAAAGTTCGTTTATCAAAGTTCTAGCTCACATGATCATAGGCCTTCTCAATACCAAGCTTGCAAATAATACTCAGGATCCCACTTCTCAACCTAGACTCGATGCACTCATTCTCCCCCAACACCGCATCAAGAATCTGACGGCCACCCACAAAAGCACTCTGAGCATCGGACACGAGAGGGTCGATCACCTTTCTAGGCCGAATCGATAAGACCTTGGAAATGAGCATATACACACTGTCAACAAGACCGATGAGTCTGAAGTCTTTCACATTCGTCGCTCCCCCTTTCTTGGGAACCAAAGTAATGAAAGTAGCGTTCAAACTCCATAAAAAGTACCCCTATCATAGAAATCGTAGAAGACCGCCATCACATCCTCCCTGATAACTGTCCAACAATGTTGGGAAAAGTCCATAGTAAACCCGTTAGGGTAGGACCGGGTACCTTGTCGCCACACATAGTCCTCAATACCTGGACCACCTCCTCTTCTTCTGAGAACGCCCTTTCCAGCTGATGCACATCCTCCCTTGAGATGCTAGCCACCAGAAGCTCATCCATATCGGGACGCCAGGACTCCTCCTCCGTATACAATCTCGTATAAAACTGACTGATCTCCTTACGAATGTCATTCTCCTCGATGTACTCTACCTCCTCTACTACAATCTTCCCAATATGGTTAAAGGGACTATGAGAGTTAGCCGCTTTATGGAAAAACTTTGTATTGCTGTCCCCTTCTCTAGGCCAAAGAGCCCTAGACTTTTGCCTCCAATAAAGCTCCTCCTCGATTAGTCTCCTCCACACCTCCCTTTTTTTCTCTTCCCTAGCCTCCCTTTCATCCCCCGAATGATTACCCAACCTTTATTTCACGTTGAGGCCCAGGATATCCTCCATAAACTGCACAATCACATTCCCTACATGCCCAAACACATCATGGTTCCACCGAATAAGATCCCCTTTAAGACAAAAAAATTTAGACGCCAATCTGAAGCTAGCATTCCCCTACACCTCATACCCACTCCACCAGTCCTTGACCCTATCAACAAAGTCCTCCTCCTTAAGCCAAGAAAATGAAGGGTTGTCCCTTTGACTGTACCAGGTAAAAAAAACTCCCTCTAAAGGAAGGTCCACCAATTCCAATTTATCGATGAAATCAGAGAAATCTCGCATAAAAGAATTTAATATCCCCCACCACTCCTCTCAGAGGGGAATTGAACAATGTAATAATCACCTCCCGTACATCACGAAACACTCGAGACACTTTTGGGCCCCGTTAATTACTCCCATAACTCCTAATGATCTAAGCCCTCTACTGGCCCATAGACCCCCGAAAAAATCTATGTAAAACCGTCCTCCATATTCCTGAATAAACAAGAAAGGTACCAATATCTCACATACACATCAATTTTCTCCACCACTCTATTATCCCATATAATAATCCCTCCTGATGCCCCTTTTGAATCTAGACAACAACACTATATTCTACGCCCTCCCCAGATAGACCACACCAACTCCCTATCCACATCTCCCATCTTAGTCTCTTGTAAACAAACAATATCCGACCTCCATCGCAATAAGGCACCACTAACCACACCTCGTTTCCTAGGGTCTTTCAAACCCCGCACATTCCAGGAAATAATGCGTAACTTCATTAAAGAGTGCTTTTAACCCCTCCCCTACCACCTCCACCCTACCCCTCCGCCTATCCTTTATAACACGGAACAGTGGTAGTTCCTCCTTCTCATTCCTCAGATATGTCACCCCTAAGAATTTGCTAAACCCTCATATAACACTTGAAACCCAATCCTCCATCTTAACCTCACAACCATATTACTCCTACCCCCAAACACCTCCTCCTCCCCTTCGACCACCCAAGATCCACCCACAAATGGGGGGAAGAGACTTCTAGATTACACCACGACTCCTTCCCGCTCAAAGAATCCCCTTAAGAGCTAGAAATAACCTACGCATATGCCTCATACTCCAGCACTTTTCGACCCTCCTCCACAACCGTGCAAAGAGGCCACTATTCTGAGGGAAAGAACATGGAGAGATAACCGTAACATTCCATTCAATAAGCTCAATAACCGAAAATGTACCACCATTACAAAACTCACCTCGAGGCACAAATTTTTTTGCAACCACCCCACTTATTTTTCCCATAAAGAGGCCCCCCTTTTGCCTGATTTTTTTCGTAAATGCACCATTCTTTAAAATTGTGCCGGAGTTTAAAATAGGGTTGAGTCTATTTAAATTGGACCATTGTTTCAGAATGGTTTCATAATCAATGGAATTTGGAATCAATTAATTAATTAAATATGATTTTCTTTCTCAATGTGGTCCATATAAGAATAAAGATTTAATAAAAAAGCGTTTGGATAAGTCGTCCGAATTTCAAGGTAATAATGGCAGGTTAGTTTCCTAATTAAAGTATACAGTGATATATAGTATAATTAAAGTAAAATTCGGATCTCGCCTATAAGAAGAGGAAGATTATTGGAAATAGAGGGTAAAAGGAAAAGGGGTCGTCGTAAGCTATCTTGGGAAGAAATTATTAGAAGAAATATTAGGGAATTAAATTTGAATGATAATATTGATTATAATAGAATAGAATGAAAAAGGAGAATCGATGTGGCCGATCCCATTAGATGGGATTAAGGCAAGTATGATGATGATGATGATGATCTGCATCAAACTAACACATAAAGTATAAGGCAAGGGAGTAAAATTCTCAAATTCCAATTTATTACAATTTTTCATCAAAGGATAAGATTCAATATAATTCATATAAATGGAGAAAGTATGTGTTCTTATTCTATTAAAGTATAGGTATATTATGTGAATGTATCAAGATCAAGATCCCATTCATATCTACAATTAAATATATTAAGGAACTCATGATTAATTTATATTATTATTAATAATGATTTTACATATGGTATTAGAGCCATGTTGAGGATCATCGATTTTCTATAATGAAAATTACCTATAAATATGTTTTCATAAAATCAACCTTAAAACCTTTAGATTATAGGTGAATTTTCTATGACATTTTACTGATCCCTTTAAATATTCCTTGAAAAAAAACTATTTGGGCGTTTGTAGCCTTGTGCAATTCTTTCGTGACGATGTGCTTACACTACACCAAACTAGGCTTCTTCTATGACGATGTACTTACCCTACACCAAACTGGGCGATGGCCGTGACCATTGGCTGTGGGTCACGGATTTGGTCAGTGACCATCTTTAGTGGTCACGACCCAAATCCCTGACCACAGCATTGGTCACGGACCTTAAGGATCACGACAGATGGTCGCAAACAGTAGCCGTGACCCATACACAAACCTGGTCATGGCCTTGGGTCGTGATTTATCCTTTAGTTTACATGAATGTTCACAATGCTGGTCAATCCTTCGGCATATGAAATTGGTCACAGATTTTATCACGGCTGAAAGCTGTGACCAATCCTTTGGTGTAGGAAAATGGTCGCAGCTATGGTCACGTCCCTAAACCGTAACCCATACTTTGACCTTCCCACAATGGTCATGACCCTTTTTATGCGTGGCACAAAAAAATAGAGATGGTCACAGACTATGGCCGTGACCATTTTTAATTATATTAAAAAAATTGGAAAGAAGTTTCTCTATTTTCTGGACATTCTAAAATCCGCGTAATGTAAATTCCGCACGACCATAATGCTAAATAATAAATTATAAAGCCCGCGTGGTCATGGGACCCTCAGTTTGAAAGCACAACGATATTCTAAAATTTGGTTCGTGCTCTCAAACTGGGGTCCTCTGGCCACGCGGTCGGTTCCTACGAGCTACGTTGGTCTCGTGCGAGGTGTAGATGCTTCTCACGGGGTCTTTTGGGGGGCTGTTTCGGGGTCTTGCCCTCTAACGATAAGTTTTCAAGCCTAAGTGTAGATATTTTAAATTTTGGATTGTGCTCTCAAACCGGGGGTTCCATGGATACGCGGTTGGTTCCTACGAGCTACATTGGTCCCGTGCGAGGTGTTGGCCCCGCTCATGGGGCCATTTGGGAGGAGGGGTGTTTCGGGGTTTCTCTCTATAACGGCATGTTTTCAAGACTAAGTGTAGATATTCTAAAATTTGGGTTGTGCTCTCAAACTCGAGGTCCCATGGTCACACGATCAGTTCCTACGAGGTACGTTGGTCTCGTGCGAGGTGTTGGCGCCGCTCACGGGGTCGTTTGGGGGGTGTTTCGGGGTTTATCCCTTTAACGACATGTTTTCAAGCCTAAGCGTAGATATTCTGAAATTTGGGTCGTGCTCTCAAATCGGGGGGTCGTGGCCACATTGACGGTTCCTACGAGCTACGTGTTAGTGCCACTCACGGGGCCGTTTGGGGGGTGTTTCGGGATTTTTCCCTCTAATGGAAAGTTTCAAGCCTAAGTGTAGATATTCTGAAATTTGAGTCGTGCTCTCAAACTGGGGGTCCCGTGGCCACGCAATCGGTTCCTACGAGATACGTTGGTCCCGTGCGAGGTGTTGACACCACTCACGGGGCCATTGGGGGGGGGGGGGTGTTTCTATGTTTCTCCCTCTAACGACACTGTAGATATTCTTAAATTTTGGTTGTGCTCACAAATCGGGGGTCACGTGGCCACGTGGTCAGTTCCTACGAGTTACGTTAGTCCCATGTGAGGTGTTGGCGCTATTCACGGGGCCGTTTGGGGATAGTTCTTGATCAATTGTGAGTATTTCATCTTTGAGAATAGCTCTACAGATAAAAAATTTGCATTGTCAATTGGGTGCACTAGTAGAAATCAAAATTCACTTGTTCAGAATTTGATGAAATCTTATAGGTCAGTTGGAAATGACCTAAGGTATTTTTCGTCCATTCGAGGCCATTTAGCCCCTCAAAACCTCCAACTTATAATTTTTTGTAATAATATAGGTGACATATCTCACTCAAAGAAATTATTTTTCAAATTTCACCAACTATTTTAGGATCCTAGAGTGATTATTTACAACCATGTGGTGTTAACTAAAACTTTTTTTTATGGTATATATTAAAGTCTTCCCAAAATTTTATGTAATTTTTCACCACAATGGTTGTTTTGTTTGTTCATATTATTGTTGATGTTCATGCTTAAGTTGGATTGTATGTCTAACACAAGATAGAGTTACCATGTGTGGATATTTGATGTATAGTTAACTGTAACACTAATGTTCATGTTTAAGTTGGATTGAATGTCAAACGCAGGGTATAATTTATAGAGCGGATATTACACAAGCTATCTAATATTATAAAACGCTATACAAAGAGTTAATACTTCTCTTCCCCGAGGTTGTCCAAGTTGGATAGTTAATTTCTCTCTCCGCATGCAAATAAAGTTGATTAATTAATTACTCTTCCTGACCCTTTCACTTCTTTTCCCTAACATTTCTGTAATAAAATCTTTGATCTCTCAAATCACCTCACTATTTAGAATCTCAATCACGTGCTCTCTTCACATTCTCTCCAATCATCTTTGAAGACATTCACCATCCTCCCCCATTAAAGATGTTCTCTCTCTCTCTCTCTCTCTCTCTCTCTCTCTCTCTCTCTCTCTCTCTCTCTCATCTCTCAAATCACCTCACTATTTGGACTCTCAATCACGTGATCTCTTCACATTCTCTTCGATCATCTTTGAAGACATCCACCATCCTCCCCTAATGAAGGTGTTCTCTCTCTCTCTCTCTCTATCTATCTGTCTGTCTGTCTGTCTGTCTGTCTGTCTGTCTGTCTGTCTATCTATCTATCTATCTATCTATCTATCTATCTATCTATCTATCTATCTATCTATCTATCTATCTATCTATCTATCTATCTATCTATCTATCTATCTATCTATCTATCTATCTATTAAAATTAGGGGTTTTGAAATTATGGTTGTCTCGACTCAAATTATTGACGTTTTTTCCTTTTTTATGTAATGTATCCCCAGTCCATCATGTCCTTGGAAACCTTATTCCCCTACCCCCTTCTCTGCATCCTCTATCACACCCACATTTATTTCCTAAAAACCCTAAACCATAATCACCACTAGAAATGGTTCCATGTAAATCCATAAAAAAATCGTACCTCCAAATCGACAAAATTTAAACTCATTGCTGTCAGAATTGATTTACGAGTGTGTTTGCGTGTACATAAATACGGAGATTTTGATGAAACTAATTTATTAAATTTGATATTTAAGATTGTAAAAATGCAATAGATTGAGAAATTTTGGAAGCGGTTTTGGTTGCGTCATGGCTAAGTTGGATGAAGGGGCGGTGACGATGTTAGAAATTAATTTCATAAGGGGTTTGGGTTAAGGCCGATTTTAGGTTTGGGATTTTTATGGTGTTCAGTTTGTTTATAGTTTTGGGATTTGGGATATATGGTATGGTGGTTGTGGTGTTCTTTTACGGAGGTGCGACGGTTATGGTGTTGGTTGATGAAGGTGAGGTGGTTTTGGTAATGGCCTGGGCTCGGGTTAATTGTTGGGTTGCGTAGTTGATTAAGTTTTTTTAGTAAGGTTGGTCTTTATTACATTATTTTTGTTCTATTTTGTTGGGGTTTAGTTGGATGTTGTTTTGGGTTTGTGGTCTGCATACCAATTTGGGTTTTATTTGGACCTGTTTGTAGGCATGCGTTATTTTTTGATATGGGTTGTAACTTATGTATTTATGAGCGTTTACCTTTGGTGTTAGTTAAATTTTACGTTTCACTAAAAAGTAGGGTGGCACGTGGAATGGAATTATGGTTCTTTATTAGAACTTGTTTCTTTATAAATTATCATTGTTTATTCTCTTTTTAAAAAAAGATGTTAAACCAACATCCATACTTTCATAAATTTATGTTAGTTAGAAACCTCCATACTTATGTTGACGATTGCGGGTTTCCCACATTCGAAGTTATTACCTTGCGTTGCCGGGTTATCCAGTTGCCAGATGTGTAGTGACATTAAAGGTCCTCTTATATCTGAAAGTAATTTTATGATTATTTTTTAACGAGAATATTTTATGTTTTTCAACTTGAATATCACAAAAATTATAAAGTTCTCCCCCCACACCCCACATATTTTTTGTCCCGTGGTTTGATTTTTTGATATGATTACAAAAATACTAATTATGTTATAATCTCAATTATTGGAGAAAGATGAAAAAATGTAATACTAACTATGTCATTGTGGGTACCCGAATTTGCCATCATAGGCCCAGACGAGTAGCCTATCTAGAACGACCCAAAGTCCAAACCCTTCGCACCCTAACTAAATTCAGTTGTGACTTAGTCTTCTCCTAGTATCTCGTATAGAGATATTCCAGGAGAGAAAGATGGATGTAGGGGAGTCCAACACCCCCACTCCCCGAGGATAAACATATATATAATAAACCCTAAGCCTGGGGCAAGGGGCACGCACTGTATTCTCTGTAAACGCTCTTCGGAGTATATAGAAATAATACTGACTGCACCACCGTGGATGTAGGCATTCTTGCTGAACCACGTACATTAGTGTGTTGTGTGATTGGAACTTTATGTTCTTTATTTTCCTTGGTGATTGCGCTTTTCTCATTTATTTGTGTTGAATATAATTGTCACCACGATTAGCACCGTCTGTGGGAAAGTTTGTCTTCCCTGAGAAAGCCCCCACTAACGAAGAAGTTTGAAATGTCTGGTCACAGCAGTAATGATCCTCAATAAGGAGATATCCAAGAACAACATGCTCCTCGAAGGATCAGATCTGAAGTTCGGCATTCAGATCAGAGGGCTCGCCCAGAGAGGCCAGCCTCAGAGGAAAGCTGAGGACCAGCGAGGTCCAAACAAATCTCCAGACTGGTTAATGCCTATGAGGCAAGGCTGCAAGAGCAAAGGGAGTCCACTCGCAAGAAAGAGGCTGCGAATGCTCGCCTCAAAAGGAAATTAGAAAGGATGGAGAAAGAGCTCCATCACAGCACTAAGCGATGTCCATATCGCACTCCTATCCCTCAGGCGAGCAAGTCTCGCAGTCGAGGAAGGATCCAAAGGCATGGATCCTAAAAGAGTGAGAAGCACGAGTCAAGCGACGACTTTCTCCAGCACCAGCGACCGGATCTCCCCTACAGGATCCCAGCTCGCAGCAATGAGAATATACAAAATTTGGTCTGGAGGGAGATGGACCAACACCCAGCAAATCGCGGCGCAAGATCGACTAGGGAGCTTGTTAGACGAGCTCTCAAGACCCAGATGAAATCCCCTTTCTCAAGGGAGATATAAGAAGAGGAAGCCCCCAAGAAATTTTCTATTCCAAGATTCAAGATTTATGACGAAAAAACTGATCCCATTGATCACGTTAGGCAGTACAGGCAAGCCATAACTCTCTGTAACCACCGGGATGCACTGATGTGTAGGATGTTTCCCTCAAGCTTGCATGACATGGGGCAGAAATGGTTCGAGAGGCTCCATCACAGGTCTATCAAGAGCTTTGAGTCCTTGGCCGAGCTCTTTATGACCCACTTCATTAGTAGTATCTCCCATACCAAAAGGATGGAAGATTTACTAACAATGAAAAAGATGCCTCAAGAGAGCCTCCGAGACTATGCGAAGAGGTACTGGAAGTTTTTCAATGAGGTCGAGGACTGCTCGGAGAAAGTAGCAGTGGCCTCTTTCAAGATTGGGCTACCCAGCTCTTGCCTTCTGCACCAATCCCTGATGAAGAAAGAGGCCACGACCATCAATGACCTGATGGCTCGCATCGAGAAGTACGCCAAGGTGGAGGATGTGACCCGACTCAG
Organism: Sambucus nigra; assembly: GCA_949130495.1. NCBI lineage: Eukaryota > Viridiplantae > Streptophyta > Magnoliopsida > Dipsacales > Adoxaceae > Sambucus > Sambucus nigra. Next base: position 492,764,250 of record OX422208.1, on the reverse strand, counting down.
CACAAGGGAAAATGGTCGAACTAAGCTCGCTTCCAAGGCCCACGATAAAGTTAAGAACTAGAAGAAAGGAGGCAAGAATGGGGGCAAGAATGGCTCCAAGAACGAAAGTTGGAATGATGTTTCAAAAGAATTTCGGGCAGTCAACACTATCTTCAAAGAACTAATTTACAAGATTCTGGCGAAGATTAAAGACGAGCCATTTATTAAGTGGCCCGGGAAGATGGGAGGAGATCCCTCAAAGAGAAACAACGAGCTGAGATGCACTTTTCACAAAGAGGGAGGACATAAGACTGAGCACTGCCAAGCTCTTAAGCCCTACCTCGAAGAACTGGCCCAGTCTGGGCACTTGAACGAGTTTGTTGAGAAGAAGGCAGAGAAAGTTGTTGCCAATGGAGAAATAAGACCCGACAATGTACTCGAATACGATGCTGGCCATGAATTTGCGATAATTCATGGGGCATCTGACATTAAGCAGATTAAGGGGAATTCAGCTCAGATGGAAGTAAAAAAGCTTACGACAGTAATGCAAGCTTTTCAGATTGATCCAACAAAGACACAGTCAGGGAAGCGTCAGCGAGCAGATGACGTCGACTATAGAAAACATATCGTGTTCACAGATGAGGATCTTGTGGGAGTGAGAACCCCACATCATGACGCCTTAATCATTACACTCATGATAGCTAACTATGATGTCAACAAGATGCTCGTTGACTAAGGAAGCTCATCCGAGGTAATGTATCCCGACCTGTTCAGAAAATTGAAGCTGAGCGTCACCGATCTGAAGGAGGCCACTATCCCTCTGGTTGGCTTCGCTGGAAAAGTGACTATCCCACTTGGAAAGATTGTGCTGCCAGTAAGGTCAGGAAGTATCTCCAAGATGATTGGGTTTCTGGTAGTCGACATGGACTCGCCATACCAAGTTATCCTCGGCAGAGGATGGCTACATGCAATGAAGGCAGTCCCCTCGACCTACCATCAGAAACTCAAATATATGACCGAGTGAGGAGTAATGGAGATCCATGGCGATCAAGCGATGGAAAGAAGGTGCTTCATAGCGACCATCCGCCCTAGACCAGAAAAGAAGGCCAATAATCCCAATGAGAAGGTTGAGGAACAAAATAGCAGTTAAGGTATGGAAGACCCAGAGTGGAGGAGACCAGGCTCCTCCCCTTTGAGCGGGTCGTGGAAAACTTAGAGGAAGTTACAGCTGGTGGTAGCAAGAAGGATAGGGTACTCTTGATTGGAGCTTCTTTCACAGATCAAGAAAAGAAGAAATTGACGATTATGTTGAGAAGTAACGTAGACGTTTTCACGTGGGAACCATATGAGCTTCCTGGAATTGATTCCAGTGTGGTTTGTCATCGGTTGCATGTCGACCCCACTTTCAAACCTATCACACAGAAGGCACAACGAACTACGCCCAAGAAGGAAAAATCCGTAGAAAAAGAAGTTGAAATATTGATGGATGGAGGATCCATACGGGAGGTTCAATTCCCTAAATGATTATCCAACCCAGTAGTAGTTCCAAAGAATAACGGGAAATGGAGAGTCTGCATCGACTTCACTAACCTTAATATGGCTTACCCTAAGGACAGTTTCCCTCTCCCAAAAATCGACTAATTGGTGGATGCCACATGAGCTCACAAAAGAATGAGTTTTTTGGATGCCTATTTCGAGTATCATCAGATCCCTCTGTATACACCAGACCAGGACAAGACAACATTCATCACCACTGTCGGATTATACTGTTACAAAGGCATGCCTTTCGGGATAAAAAATGTAGGGGCAACATACCAGCGGCTGGTCACCAAGATGTTCAAAGGCCAAATGGGAGACACCATGGAGGTCTACATCGACGATATGCTCGTCAAGATCAGGAACAAAGAAAACCACCTCTCAGACCTATCAAGAACCTTTGAAATCTTCAGGAAATACTGAATGAAGCTCAACGCAAGCAAGTGTTCTTTCGGTGTCCAATAAGGAAAATTTCTTGGGTACTTAGTGAGTAAGAGAGGCATCGAGGCTAACCTAGACCAGATCAACGCAATCAACAGGGTACAACTCCCTCGCACAATACGGGACGTACAGAAGCTCACCAGCATGCTCGCTGCCTTGAACCATTTCATCTCAAAGTCCTCCAAGAAATAAAAACCATTCTTCCAACTCTTGAAGGGAAACAAGACAGTAAAATGGAATCCAGATTGCTCGCAAGCATTGAACGAACTTAAGCGTTACCTCAGCTCACCACCCCTGCTCGTCATACCTCAAGAAAGAGATTCCTTGTACTTGTACCTCACTATTTCCAACCACGCCATCAGTTCTGCACTGGTGTGCGAGAAAGCAGGAATCCAGCACCCCGTTTATTATGCGAGCAAGACCTTATTAGAGGCTGAGCAGCTGTACCTACCACTAGAGAAGCTCGCCTTTACACTTGTAGTAGCTTCAAGAAAGTTGAAGCACTACTTTGAATCTCACACCATCATCATCCTTACATCTCACCCCCTTAAAGCAGTCCTGAGGAAAGAGTATTTTTTGGGAAGACTGACTAAATGGTCGGTCGAGCTCGGACGATATGACATCTAATTTAAACCAAGGAATGCAATCAAGGGACAAGTCCTTGATGATTTCATAGCTGAATTCACAAGTGAGCATCCTCTAGACGAACTTGAACCCATGAAGCAAAGAGAGAACCACGTAACAGAGGAAGTTTTGCAATTATTTGTTGATGGAGCCTCCAACTCAAAGGGGGAAGGAGTGGGCATTTTGCTTGTTACTCCAAAAGATACAATCCTCGAATAGGGAATCAGGCTTAAATTTGAAGCCTCCAACAATGAGGCAGAGTATGAGGCTTTGATAGTCGGCCTCCAGAAGGTACACACTTTAGGGGCGAAGCAGTTACAGGTGTTCAGCGACTCACAATTAGTCTCCAATTAGATAAGTGGGGACTACAACGCAAAAGATGAGAGAATGGCAGCCTACCTCTCCTTGGCAAAGAGGCTAATGGATAACTTTGAGGAAGTAAGTGTCCAATAATTTTCCAGAGGATAGAACATCCATGCTGATGCTCTGGCAGCCTTGAGTTCGACAATCAATTCCGACTTCAAAAGAACGATCCCCATTGACTTCCTCGCTCACTCGAGCATCAACCAGAGCGAGGATCTGCCAGGCGTGGAACATGTGCTACAGATTGAGTCAGCACCCAATTGGATAGACCCTTTAAGGGACTATTTGAAGGATGGATCACTTCTAAGAGATAGGAAGACCGCTCATCAGATAAGAGTCAAAGTTGCTCGTTTTCACTTATCTCCTGAGGGCAAGCTGTATAACAGATCGTTCTCTGGCCCTTACCTACAATGTGTCCACCCGAGGTATGTTGAGAAAATTCTACACGAGCTCCATGAAGGAATCTGTGGAAGCTATATTGGAGGAATATTACTAGCTTTTCGAGCTATGAAGGAAGGCTACTGGTGGCCATATATGCAAAAAGATTCGGCACTGTACGCTCGCAAGGGCAAGAAATGTCAACTACAAGCCCCTATGGTTCACTAACCTGCCAGCGACCTAAGATCACTCACCAGCCCCTGGAATTTCACCCAATGGGGAATGGACATCGTAGGAACACTTCCTACCGCAGCCGATAATTGCAAGTATCTGTTGGTCACAACGGATTACTTCACCAAATGGATCGAGGTAGAGCCACGAGCAAACATCCGAAATACAAATATGATGAGATTCATATAGAAAAACATAATTACCCATTTTAGAATCCCCATAACCATCATTACTGACAACGGAATGCAGTTCGAGAGTGGCCCTTTCCAGAAAATCTGCAATGGACACGAGATCAGGCACTATTTCAGCTTGGTGGCGTATCCTCAAAGCAACGGTCAAGCCGAAGCTTCCAACAAAACAGTGATCGATGGGTTAAAGAAATGATTAGAGCGAGCCAAAGGCGTATGGGTGAATGAACTACCGCATATCCTACATTCTCATTCTCAAAATTCAAGGCTATTCCTTTCACAACGCTGGCAAATTCAACCATTTCTCCAGCTTGAATCTCGTTCAATCCATAAACACGTGCAATCCCATCTCCAACTGAGACCACTCGACCGATCTCATCCACTTGAAAATTCGTTGGCTTACCGCACTACCCCACGTCGGGCAACGGGGGAAACCCCATTTTCACTAACATACGGAATGGAAGCAGTCATCCCATTAGAAGCAGGTCTACCAACTATGAACTCTACCCTTGTCGATCAGGGCCAGAATGATGCAGCATTACTCGCTGAACTCGACCTAGCCTATGAACGCGGAGAACTTGCCTTAGTGAAATTATCGAGCTATCAGCAACAACTGATAAAACACTTAACAAGAAGGTCAATCCAAGGGAATTCCAAGTTGGTGACTATGTCCTAAGGAAAGCCCTTGGGAGCGCAATAAAACCATCAGATGGCAAGTTGGGGCCAAACTGGGAAGGACCATTCAAGATAACAAGAGATGATCTGCAAGGAGCCTATCACTTAGAAACGCTGGAGGGCAGAGAGATACCCCGAGCATGGAATGTGTCCAATCTTAAGAAATTCTATTTCTAATTTTTTTTAAGAAATTCTATTTCTAGTTTTTTAAGAAATTCTATTTCTAGTTTTTTCTTTCGCTTTCTACCAGATTTATGAAAATGGCAGCTCATTTACTTGTGATTAATTAAAATTGTTTGGCAGTTGCATTCTATGAGGTGTCAGTTAACTAATATATGAACTTTATAACTTGTACACCCTTTCCAAGTGACAGGCACACTACTCAGTACTCGATAGCAGGGAAAACACCCTCCTCAGGTTTTTGTTATGAAGCACGAACAACCTCTTAGCATTGCCTCTGGCAATATATGAAGCCCTACAGGAGATCCTTAGGTAATTCGGCCAAGTCAAATTGGTCGCCAAACAATGTTTGGTTAACAAAACCCTGATCGGATAGAGCATCCAACACCAGGTGTGTCCTCGCCAATTGCCACACTTAGGCATAAGGGAGTGTGATGACACAACCTAAAAGGTAAAGTAAGGCAGAATGGTATCTCATAAGCATACTGGACTGGAGGGACACTTACTCGACAATGCAAACTTACCAATCTAGTCGGCCAAGAGAGGCCCAAGATTATTAAGCAAAGAATAAGGGATGTAAAAAATATATAACAATTATTTAGTCGGCAAGTTCCCCAAAACATAAATTTTATATTACTTCATCACATTTACAACAAAAATGTACAACTCATGTTTAATCGGAGAGAATGCCCAAATCATCAATATTGCATTGCTTCATCACATATGTATACAGAGTTACAACTAGTAAAATATTAATGAGGTTGAGGACTCTGAACAAGATAATCAGTCACTTTTTCTCTTCGATCGTCATTCGGATGAGGAGCTAATTCCTCCTCGACCTCATTCCCATCTAAATCCAATAGCTGCCGAGGGGTGGCATCGATAGGGATCCACTGATCATCCCTCTTGAAGGGGTTAGGCCTTAAAGTGGAAGGAGAGATCTCGTGACGATACCAGAGTATTGAGTTCCTTGGAACTTGCAGCTCCCTTAGGGCACTCAACCATCCCCTGATAAAGGCGAGATCTTCAAACTCTGTCAGCCTCGTCGGAGCATCTACCCAACCTTGTTTGTAACCATCAGCCCATATTCGTCGAGGTCCTCTCTTTAACAGATGCCTCATTCGTGTGAGATCCCTTTGAAGCCCCATAGGAATCACGTATGCCCGATGGACATATTTATGGAGCTCATACATTTCCCTAGCTAGGCTTCCTATATTTATACCAGCTCGCGGAATGGTCGATGGGGGTAGAACCTTAAAGAACCAGAGGAACATCGCTTGGTCCTGTGCCAGCTCGTGATGAGGAGGAACCCCTTAAAACGTGAGGCGCAGTGCTCGGAGCATGCTCCCCGAGGCATAACACTTCCCTCCTCAAGGACTCATTTTCCTATTGGAGAACTTCTCCGACTTGGTTAATCTCAGTAGCATCGAGGAGTCTTGGTCTCAGAGTATTCACTTCCTCTTGAACAGAATATCCAACTTCTTCTATATCCTGAAGCATGTCTTTCAGTTTAACAACTAGCTCCTCCTGCTCTGTGAAATGCTTATTCCTCAATCACAGAGATTTGCATATTCTTATGAAGGTATGACAAACTTGAGGACTCACATCAGGACCAAGCATTCTTCCCAATTGAGAAGTACGGACATCTTCACGAAGCTCATCCATTTTCCTAGCTGGGCTTCCTACATTTGTACCAGCTCGCGGAATTGTCGATGGGGGTAGAACCTTAAAGCACCGAAGGAACATCGCTTGGTCTTGTGCCAGCTCGTGATGAGGAGGAACCCCTTAAAACGCGAGGCGCAGTGCTCGGTGCATGCTCCCTGAGGCATAATACTTCCCTCCTCAAGGACTCATTTTCCTATTACAGAACTTCTCCGACTTGGTTAATCTCAGTAGCATTGAGGAGTCTTGCTCTCAGAGTATTCATTTCCTCTTGAATAGAAGATCCAACTTCTTCCATCTCCTGAAGCCTGTCTTTCAGTTTAACAACGAGCTCTGTCTGCTCTATGAAACGCTTATTCCTCAATTATAGTGATTTGCAAATTCTTACAAAGGTATGATGAACTTGAGGACTTACATTAAGACCAAGATTTCTTCCCAATTGAGAAGTGGCTGGTATATAGTCATCTACATCAATCGACTACGAGCTATAAAAGAGAAGTAAAGATAAAATGAATCAGTACACTGAGGGAAAAATTCATTTCATTTCATTAATACATAAAGGGTCAGAGTACATTGAGAAACAGAAAGGAACATTACAAAAAAAAATATAAAAGAAATCCTAAGAATAGATTAGCTGGAGACCTCAGGTTATTCAGAAGAAGATGGCTGCTTCCCATTGTCAGCAGCAGTGGGAGCATCTCCCTCAATAGGGACAGCTTCTGTCGCCCGAGCAGGAAGGGCATCAATAAGAACTGACTGGGAAGCACGATCAACACCTTCGATGGCTGGGGTAGGAGCTTCATCTACGATGGGATTTGGGCCTGGATCGTGCTCATCGAATAAGGGAGAGGCAACATCCACCCCAATAGCCAAGAGGGCCTTGTTCTAGCCCTTCTTGAAGTTCAGACGGCTGATGTAGCCTATATGAACCTCAGCATCTTTATATGCGGCAGCCCACCCAGAGTTATATGAACCTTCCATAATGGTGGCTGCCTCGGACTCCTTCTCCTTCAGCTTCTTCGTCAGTGCCTTGTTCTCCTCCACTACCGCTAGCTTGCTCGAGCAGACCAAATCAGAGGCCTACCGCAGTTCGTTCAGTTCTTTAACCGCTGCCTCCCTCTCTCGATTGGCTTTAACAAGGGCCAGATCAGAAGATGTCCGAGCATCATCATCAACCTTCCAACTAGCCTCGAGCTTGGTACTCTTCACTTTTAGAGCAGCGTTCTGCTTCTCCAACTCACCATTCTTATTAACCAGCTCGTCGCAAGAGTGATAGAGCACGACAAAGTCAGTCACAAATTACAAGTAAAGGAAGGCATTAGAAGGGAGAAATAAATAGGATTTTATAAGTATCAAAAAAGAGAAACAGACTTACTAAGGCTAGCCTCTGACTCGCTTGCAAGGCTAACTGGTTAGTCCCCATTGACCTTTGGCGATCAGCAGGAAAGACTGCTCTCTCGAGCAGCGCAGGAGTCAATTGAGGAGAAATGGCAATCGAGGCCCCCTTTGGCAACGCAGACATAGGCACTAAGGCCTGCCCAACCTTCGTCCTCACTTCCATTCTCTCCTCTCCTCCTCCCTCTCCTTCTCCTTCTCTACCCTCTTCCTCTCCTCAACCTTCTTTATCTCTTAGATCTTCTTCCTCTCCTCTTACCTCTTCCTCTCTCCCCCTTAACTGCTCTTCTTCTTTTCTTTTCTTTTCTTTTCTTGCTTCTAAGAAGCAGACTGAGAACCAGTGGCAACAGCCCCACTGCTGGATTTCTTCTTCTTCGACCTCTGAGTGAGAATCACATCCTCCTCCTCATCATCATCACGGATCAAGTTTCTCCTAGGGGAAACCATTTCCTTGCTAGAACTGTTGGATGTACTTGAAGACTCTTGGGCCACAGAAACCTCTTCTGAGCTGGAAGAACTGTCACTGCTGGAGCTCTCCTCACCAGAACCACCTTCAGCACCTCCTCTGATATATCACTCTCAGAACTGCTCTCTTCCCCGTCCAACTGAATGGGATCGACAACAGCTTCTTCAGAAGTATCTAAGTCAGGAATGTTGTCCACATGCCTCGCAATAAAACTCGACCCAATGTTCTTGTACTCGAGTAGGAAAGAAGCAGACCGGGGATGTTCACCGTCAACCGGAGATTCCCTAATATTCCAAGCTTTAATCAGCTCGACAATTCGGACCTTGCTAAGGGCAGGTTCCAAGTTCTTTCTCCTCGCTGAAGAGAAAAAGGAAAATATCAGAAAAATCACACATCAACAAGAAGATCGAAAAAGTAGAGTAAAAACTACCTATGCACTCTTCCCTATAAAAGTGAACAGTGAATCTATCAGACCTCGCCCCCTCGGTCTTGGGGGAGAACTGTCAATTCCTAACAAGAAAGCCATCTTGCTAGTAGTCCTTGTGGGAATCAGGTAAATTACTACCAATACCCTATTAGGACTCCTGGCCTTGAGGTAGAGAAGACCAGAACTCATTCGAGAGAAGTAATAACAAAAACAAACTTCAGCGAGCCCTAATTTAGTGCCATAAAGTTGATTTATTCTATGAACACCATTGACTATCTTATAAACATTGGGCGAACACTGCATAGGGACAATGTTGAAATAACCAAAGAAATGCAGGAACAAGTTGTTTAGAGGAAAAGTAACCCCCCCTTGGGAAAGCAACATGACATGTATCCAATGAGCGCCCTCTATTTCTCTAACATTCTTAGGAAGAGAGGCGAAATCAATCTTTTCCAATTCTGGAATATTATAAAACTTCCTAAACTCAGACACTGATCTATTACCTATCTTTGACATTTGTAAATCCTAAATCGCAAATTCAGAGAAAACTCAATAGAGAAAGCACAAAGAGAGAGCAAAAGGGACTTACGAGATGAAATTTTGACTTGGACGATGCAAGATCACAAGCCCAGATGACTAGAGAGATGTAAAGTGAAGAAAATGAAGATCTGTGGAAGAAGGCACAACAGTTAAACTCGCAGAAAAAGAGAGAAAACTGAGAATTTTGAAACGACAACTATGTAACACTGCTCTAAATAACTTTTAAATGCTCCCAATCATCGCGCACAGGGCACAAAGCAACTGCCGCCTAAATCAGTTCTCAACTTTGGGAAGAGTTACACGATTTACAAAAGAGCCACAATGACAAATCATTTAAATTTATTGAGACCAAATTGTGGCCCAACAACTTTAGGGGCAATTGTGGGTACCCGAATTTGCCATCATAGGCCCAGACGAGTAGCCTATATAAAATGGCCTAAAGTCCGAACCCTTCGCACCCTAACTAAATTAAGTTGTGACTTAGTCTTCTCCTAGTATCTCGTATAGAGATATTCCAGGAGAGAAAGATGGAAGTGGGGTAGTCCCACACCCCCACTCCCCGAAGATAAACATGTATATAATAAACCCTAAGCCTGGGGGAAGGGTCACGCGCTGTATTCTCTGTAAACGCTCCCCGGAGTATATAGAAATAATACTGACTGCACCACCACGAACGTAAGCATTCTTGCTGAACCACGTACATTACTGTGTTATGTGATTGGCACTTTATGTTCTTTATTTTCCTTGGTGATTGCGCTTTTCTCATTTATTTGTGTTGAATATAATTGTCACCATAGTTATAATCTCAATTATTTGGTAAACATGAATAAATGTAATATCTTAATTGTTTGTATCAAAACTAAAATAATTTAACTTGTGAATTGAGTAATGACAATCGCAATAGACTAACCCGCACATCACGCGGGTTTACACCTAGTTGATTTATATAATTCTAATGTTCATTAATATGTCATTTTAGATATAAAAAATGGTCTATAATATGAAATTAACAACTTAAAACTCATGTATATCAATGTTGAATTGTTGATGTATTCTATTCATTTAATAATATTTATGATTTTTTTACACCAAATGCAGATGCCACAAGTTTAAGACTATGATTATATGAAAATTAATGGATGGTATGTTTCTTTACTGATGAAGTTATGTGACATCAAATGTGGAAGCCATAACTTTGTGATTAATTACATTTTTCCAAATCATGATATTTGATAAATATTGACAGCTTGATATTCTTTCGCGTGAAAATTGTCATGTTGTGTGGAAATTACTATATTTTAGCATTAATTTCCCATCCCCTTACCCTATATTTTCACGCCTTGTCCTTTTAAAATTTAATATCAATAAATTTTTGAGCGATACTGAGATAATTTTTTTCAGTCTATACATTTTGGACATATATATGGCCCTTCTCGTATAAGAACCTCCAGATCTTACTGATCCAAGCAATGATGATCATGAAATAATTCATCAGGCGATGCGACTTAAAAAGTGTTCTAAATTGCATGCTTATTTAGGCTCAAGTGCAAGCCTATTGCTCAAGTAATGATCCCGGTAAGTCGGGGTTGAATCCACAGGGAAATAGGACGAGAAAATCGTGACGACATTTGGAGAGACAGAGAACCCTAACTTGACTCTAAAAGAAGTGAAAATATGCTTTTAATGGGATATTAATTATGAACTAAATACAGATTTAAATTAACTACAACTAAACTAAATGCTATTGAAGTGCAACTAGTCTATCTAACCTAAAAACATATGACAATTATATGGAGGAATTAACTATGAATGGAAACAATAGTTCGGGTTACAATCCCCCACACCCTAGTAATTCACCTAGTAGGTTACCAGATTTCGGAATTAAAACTTTAAACAAACCCGATCTTTATTAATCCTAAGCATTACATATATAAAGGAATGAAGCTCGCATCATACAAAATCAAAGGCGAAAACAAAGTGGTGTCACATTAACTAACACGCTCGTCGCACTCTTAAGCATCCCGGTTACCTAGGGCAAACGAGAAAAAAAGTCCTACGACGGTTGCGATAGTCGTGAAACACGATTCCTTAAAGATTTTAATTCAAAAATTTATTTCCCATTATGATGAATTACATCGGGTTGGGTTCATGCACCCAAACCCTTAAAAACTTAGCCGTACATAACTAAACTAAATAAAAACACAATTTTTAAAAAAAAAACATCATACTATATGGAGAATGGGGAAGAAGAAGTGCGAAATCAAAACAAATAACTAATCTAAGTAAACACTGAAGGATTAAAGGAAAAATATTACTTTTATTGAAGAAATCCCATAAATAAACTTCAATCTTCACTCAAAATTTAATCTCTTACAAAACTAGGGTTTTTGGTTACAAAACTAGGGTTTTTGTTTACAAAACCCTTCTACTACTGCTGGAAACCTAATTTTTTGAGCCCCTAATATCGTGTAAAAACCTTGAATAAATAGTCTCCCAAAATTTACAAGAGATTGAGCCAATCATAAAATTCTTAAAAAATGAAATTATGAGAAAATCCAAAGCAGTCCGGATCCACGGGACTGGGCGGTCCGGATCGCCCCTTATTTGAGTCAGGCATCTGTGTAGTGGCGGTCTGGATCCTTTAATTTTAATAGGTTCGGATTGCCCTTATTTTTTATTTAGAGATCTTGCTGCCAACCGGTCCAAACCTTTTATTTTTAATAGGTTCGGATCGCACTTGTTTTTCATCTAGAACGTTTTTTCTTGACTTCTCTCATCTTCAACCGATCATAACTTCTTCACTGTAGCTCAAATTTAGGTGCCATTTTTGCAGTGTTCTTGAGATTGAAAGATCATAAACTTTCTAGTTGGCCCCTCCTCCGGACTAAGGCTACAAAGTTACAAAAATGCCCTTTTTGACTTTCCTCCTTTGATTTCTTTCAATGTTGTTCTAATTTCTTTCTTTCTTGACACTTTAAATGTTGTAAAATTCATGATAAATATACGAAACTAGATGTACTTGTTATAAGGAGATATTAGCAAGGAAATAAGATAAATCAACATATTTTACATTATTCGAGATGATAAAAATTCCTAAATTAAGGGGATAAATTTGGAAGAATTTATGCCTAATCAAATCCCCCTAACTTAAAAGGCTCAACTCTCGAGAATCATTTTATTAATACAGAATACCACTTTTGCAGGAAAGCAATTGCATTTAACATATGCAACAAGATGTTAAACCCCAAGGTTACCCTAAAAGGATGAGTTGTGTCTCGTGACGGTTTGCCATGAATATACCCATAAAATTCGTTATTGACACAAACAAAAATCAAAATACTTAAATATTGTACAATTTAAACTTTTCAAAAAATAGTTACCACAAATTCATATTCAAGAGTCTCAAATCATAGTGTGTGTGTCCGAAGCCAAAAATTTAACCGCAAATTTTCACAGATTGATCATTTGGTTACTTTTCCAAAAATTCGTTTTGATTCAAATGCTCACGGAATACTCTAAAAAAAAAATCACTCGAAATATGACTATTCTAATGGTATGCGTGATTTATAAGAGTAAATGTAATGGAACATAAGTTCACGCACACAATTATGAAAGATGGGCTATTTGAAGTGAAAAGATCTCATCATGGGATACAGTCATTGAAAAATGGAAACATCACCTCGTACTCACACATTTAATCTCTTTTATTATCTTTTGTCCCTTAACTCTCCACGCGGTAATCAAATTCGCAATTCGGAACCGGTTAGGACTTTGTCGGGTTATAAGGTATAAGAGGCAAAAGGAAATGGTTGGATATTTTTAGAATTGAATTTTTTTCTTGTGATATCCGTTGGTCCCTTTTTGGGCATTTGCTCATTTTTTCTTCCTTTTCTATTTTTCTTACTATTTGTTGAGAAATTTTCTATTTTTCTCTCACCCCTTTTTATTGCACCTTTTTGGACTAAATTTCTGAATTTTTTCATTTTGACAATTCCGAGCTAATTTGGTGTTTCGGGTTAATCAAATGAAAAGGGAAACATCTACTCAGCTCAATTGGGTTTGCAAAAGGGATGATTTTTCACAACTTTTTATGGCTAATATTTTTGGGTATTAAACGAGGGCGGCCTACTTCATTGTCCAAATTGTTAAATGCTTTAGCATATGCACTTCGAGATTAATTTAAGTTTAGAGATATATTTAGTGCATTTTTCGAGACAACATCTCACATATTTCCCATAACCGATGAAAACAAAGGAATAGAGATAATGAACGAATTTTGTAAACGCTAAATAGAGCTTTGAGTTAACAATTAACTTAGATTGATTTATAAACTCACAAAAATGATATGCTTGAAATCTCACCGGGTTTGTTAATCTCCACACTTATTCATTAAGTCGTCAATTTTCGCTCAATTTCCATATTTGGTCAATTTTGACTTTGTCCATTTGAATTTTATAATTTGAGAATTTAAACCGAATTTTAATGATATTTTTTGAAAGATTTAAATTCCAATTATTATTTATTTTGAAGAAAAATATTTTTGGCTTTTTTCAGAATTTTTCAAGTTTTTTGAATTTTTCTGCGCATTTTGGCAATTTGTGAAGTTTTAGAAATACACACTCATCACCCCCTAACTTAAACTTTTGCATTGTCCCCAATCAAAAGGGCTAAAAGCTAAACAAGGAAAAATAAGAAGTGCAATATATAAAACAAATAAATGGGAAAAATGCTGAGTTTTATATACGCAAGACTGTGGTACACTAGAGTAAGGAAACACAAACATTAAAATAAACAAAGACAAATAAAAAATAAGCAACACAATCACCACACAAACACTTCACTGGGGCAGTGGGCGGATCGTAAGGATCATAGAAATAACTCGAAAGGGGCTACCAAATGGAAATTGATACATTTGAGCTTGAAGGCGATACATCATGCTTGTATCGAGTTGATAAGCGTTCTAGTTGGCAGCCTGATCCCTGGTATATTGAGTAATGACCCGTCAACTTTGGTTTCAAGCACCATGAGGCGCCTATCAAAATTAATCCCGGGAAGCTCAAAATCAGAATCAACCTCCTCATTATATTCCTCTTCCTTCTCTTGCATATCAACATCGTCCTCCTCCTCGGCACTGCTCTCCTCATCATCGAAATCCTCATCTTCCCGGGCACGTAAAATTGTTCTTTGGCTCTCGCTCTTGTTTCTGGTGGCCTTCACAAACGGGATTAGGAGGCTAAGGGAACCAACTTGTGTGAAAATAAGCATGTCGCCGAGAATATAAGTAATGAGCCGCACATACGGAAGAGGAGTAGTGACCTTTTCGTTTAGCGCAACAAAGAAAAAATCTCTGTAAATTATGTGTGCCAGATTTATGGAGGAGGAGTGGTTAAAGAGATGATAAACGAGAGCAGCTTTACTGGGTCGCATGCCAGAATCATTAGAGTTTTGCAATATGTTGGCACACATGATTTAAAATGTGAGACGCGCATTTTCTCTCATCCGGCCGACCCTAAAAACTCTCGAACTCGAAACATCACCGGTCGCTATACGTTGGATGCAAACCGCTTTGTCGATGGGGGCAAGAGCGTTGGGGTAGGTGAAGTTGGTAGGATGTGGAACATCCTTTTCGGCAAGCTTCTCGTCAAGGGTCTCGATAAAAAAGGGAATGCATTGGTCATCCACACTTGCATCGGCAACATAGTGAGGCTCGTTTAGATAGCGGAACTAACCCTTTGGGGAAAAATGTTGGTGATAGAATTTGGAAACTCTTGCCACTGCACCCTCATTCAATTTGGAGCTTGCGAGATGGACCGAAAAATTTCTCGCACCATCGTTGCTCTTGATCGAAGCGGTATGCGGGATTGTTGTTGATGAACTCGATGAAGTTATAGTTTTGGGGCCGGGATTGGGCTGCCATGGGAGGAATGATGTGTGGAAGGAAGAATTTAAAGTATAGGGAGGAGGAGATCTTAGAAGAGATGAGTGGGGAAGATATGAGGGGGAAGGGGGTGTATTTATAGGTGGGTATTGGGGGGGGGGGGGAGGTTTGAATTAGAGGGAAAGGTAATGGAGGGAAAGGGGAAATGAATTGGGGAGTTAATTGATGGGGAAAAATGAAGTGAAGGGGTGTGGGAGGATTGGGGGAAGAGGGTTGCACCTAGGGAAATGTCGAAGAAAACCAGATGGCGAATTGGACCGGTTGCCCGGGGCGGTCCGGACCATCACTTAATTTGCAACAGATTTTTCTTTGAAGGTGATCTGGACCGGTTGCCCAGGAATTTTCAACAGATTGCCCTGTATAGTATTTTACTCCACTTTCATAATCTTAAGGCTCTCCCGCTGTGATATCAACTCAACATGAACTCGATTTCACTCAACCCTAGTTTCGAGTCCCTAGGCATTCTCATAATGCGGTGTGCTTCCAAACACATCTACCCCTATTGACTTAACCTACTCTACCTATACTAATGAACACACTTTTACTATACACAAGAGTCATCCTATACGCGTCGAGGGTGCCACGACCTCTCAACTGCAACTCAGTCAACCCCATAATCGGGGTCCGATAACCAAATGGTGTCGATATCCCTAAAGACGCCTCTAAATATGGATTTAGGAATCGTCCATTTACTTTGAATGTACTTACCCCCTTTGGATCTTCCAATTCCACAACTCCGTGGGGGAATACGTTATTGACAATGAATGAACCCGTCCATCGGGATCGCAAATTACTCAAAAATAGATGAAGCCGAGAGTTGTAGAGAAAATATTTTATTATTATATTCTCATGCATTAAATGTAACTTACATTTACACTAAGATCATTTAATTGAATTATTATAAAAGTATATATAGGGATTGGGTTGAGTCGTGTACCCCCAATCATGCATTGAACATGTGAATGATGATCTAGCCAATTCTTTGTTGACACCTGTGGTTAATGATGACATAATATTCCCTCACATGAGTGGATGATATTGTTATAAAGGTCTGGTCCACATGCCATATGAGCCCCACGCGCACTGTCCCACGCGTCTCCCAAATCACGTGCCATTATGATGCCACCCTCGACTTATGATGTCAGGCCTGAGGCTCAGGTTGATGCTGGCATACTGGGTCTTGACTGCTGGATGTAGTTTTTTTATTATCGGCCCCTCATAGGGATCGTCCGATCGTACTGTCGCATAGTCGTCCGGTCACAGGGTCATCCGTCTTCAGTTGATTGGGTTGGCATATCGCATCCCCAGCGGAACCACAGGTGCATCCTCACCCACAAGTTAATTTTCAAAAAAATCCAGGACATCAAATCCCCGTTACAACTTCAAATGCGTAAAATTGACCTCGGCCCTCAAAATTAGTTTCTAAAACTTTAGGTTCTCAGAATTAACCTCATCTCTCAGAATTGATCGCTACAACTTTAGGTCCTCAGAATTGACCTCAGATCACACAATTAGTCTCCAAAACTTCAAGTCCTCAGAATTGACCTTGGCCCTTAAAATTGTTCGATAAAACTTTAGGTCCTCATAAATGACCTCGAACCTTAAAATTGGCCTCCACAACTTTAGGTCATCAGAATGGACCTCAACCCTCAAAACTGGTCATCCCTAGAACAACTTTAGAAATAACGTCGACCCACTGCATTAGTCTCCCTCGTTTCCTTAGAACCAGTCTTAATACATCCTCGACCCACTGAATCGGACAACCTTATCAGATAGGTCGTCCGAATCCACCTACCAAACCTCTTTCCCAATGACGATGTGGTTCCTATCATTCGATGACATTCACTTGTTCTAAGATCACCCGTCGAGGGGAACTCTATAGACACCCTATCGTGGGACCCTCGTAAGAACCTCCTTAGGTCCCTAACACTCACTTATCCACTGCGAACCCTAGGTCATACTTTGAGTACCGATATGAAGGCCACTAAGTGCTCTCGAGACCTGTGTTGACCCCAATTAACTTCCTTATCTGAGTCAAAGCTCAATGAATCTTCAAAGGGATCTAAATCCCCTTGCCAATGGTCAATATCATTCATGAATCGAACTTATGATTCGAATGAATGATCCCTTTCACCCTAAAAACTGATTCGGAGACCACCAGGTGCTCCCAAGATCCGTTTGACCCGTGTCAACTCCTGAGCTAGAATAATCCTGAATGATTCTTGTAAGGGCTCTGAATACCCTCTCCAACGGTCCACCCCAATCGTGAATCAGACTTATGGTACGAAAGAATGACCCATTTTACTCTGAATTGTCATCGGGCGCTTTCGGGACCCGTTTGACCAAGGTAGACTCTTAGAACTAAATGGTACTGAATGAATCATATAATGGCTCTGAATACCCATTCCAATGGTCCATCCTGTGCATGAATCGGATTTACGTTTAGACGAACAATCCATTTTCCTCTAGGAATTTCCCATCTAGTGACCAACGGGTGATTTCGAGCCTCGTTTGACCTCGGCCAACTCCCGAACCCGGGAGTGGCTGAATGGATTCTTGAAGGGATCTAAATACCCATTAAAAGCGGTCCACCCAGTGTGCGATTCTATCTTATGATTCACATTTTACGATCATTTTTTCAAAAATAATTATCTTAGATTGCCGAATGATAACCCAGGATCCTGCCTATCCGCATTGTGTCCAGGGTTCTATGCCGATAGGCACGTCTAGGACCATGTCGATCGGCACCTCCTTGGCCCTATAAATAGAGGCCACGACCTCTCTTTAAAAGACACACCTCAGAACAGCTGAACATCCCTCTCAGAGAGAATTCCCTTGAATTTATAATTGTTCTTTCCTAAAAGGCCCATTTCCCACATTTGTTCCATCATTTTCATAATCAAGCCATCATCACTTAACCTAGAGTTCCGTGAACTTAAACGGAAGATCTACTTCAAGTCATCATAAGAAGGTCCATTTCTTCCTTTTTGTCTATTAGTTCCCTTAATTTTACATTAGTTACTTCATTTTCTCTTTAGTATCTTACTTCATTACATCATACATCTTAATTCTAAATTTTTATTATGAGTATTCGCATGTACTTTATTTTCATAGAAAACCCCAAAAATAAGAAAAAGAGGGTTCTCTTATAAATTAAAAAAGGGGATTTTTCATCACATTTTCTTGCACTAAAATATTTTTTTCTACACATACAGATAATAAAGTCACCGATTGGATTTATAGGTTGAACCCCACCTCGTCTTATCTTTGAACTAGGTGGACTTTGATGCCCCCGGGCTACGTAGGCGTCTTGGGTAAATCCCTCGACTTGAGTCCTCCCACATATATTTGTTATTTTATTCTCGTCATATATTAATGGTATATACATCTTTTATGCTTTTTTTCTTGCGTGTTTCTCGATATACGCAATCATTCCTTCATAAAGATCTATGAATGGATAAACATTTACATCATATTTTTTATTACTATTATGGGAACACTCCTAAGGATGGCCTCGCTCTGCCTTTATCCATAATGAGAGTTGAGTGACTCCATCCTCCATTTATATTATGCACATGAGCACACACATCACGAAGTTCTATAGGAGAATATTAACACATGCCCATGAGAGACCGAAAGGGCAGGATGGGTGCCTAACACCTTCCCATTTAATAACTTAGTCCCCGAACCTTTCAATTACTTGGCTTCTCAACCATCAATATTGTCCTTTATGTCGTTCTCTCGAGATGACAACATTTCTTTTACCTGTTTTGTGCAAAATAGGTTGGCTACTTTATCTCTACACATTACCGAACACCGACGACGGTCGAGCACCCTGATAAAGGATGCAATCCCCTATGAACACCAGAAAAGGAAGAGAATGGAAGGAAGGATGGATCTAGCTTTGGAGACCCGAACCCCCGACCTTGAGATGGCCACAGAGGCATTTTTTTGAAGTGATGTGATTGGATGCGAAACGACGAGAGATCATATGAAAATCTAATAGTCAAAAAGCTTTATTGACGAAAATATTTCCACCACTAAGACATCTATATAAGAAAAGTGATATTTTCGGTGTAATGATTACCGAAACTTCTATTCTAAGAAATAGGAAGTCACTTTGGTCCATCAAATTACATGCTAGATAATGTGGAAATATCGCTTGACAATTATTAATAGCCTACTAATCAATTTTTTCCAAAACAATTAAGTAGTAGGGTATGTTCACACTTTATAATTTCTAACCAATGAGGCATTGACAAGTGGAAATATTAATCAGTTATTATAGCTAGGAACTATAAAATAAAAAAATTTCCAAATTAAGGTAAATGGCTTAGCAAGAGAATGAAACCTATTACACTTAGAACGTGGCGTAATCTCACATCACTGCATTGGGACATAATAGCCCTAGAGCGAGAGTATTTAAAATATATAACCAGCCATCGGTTAGAGTGGCAATTTCAAAGGCAAAGGAATCTAAAAATAAGGAATTCAAGGATAATTCAAACGAGTAATCTCTAGCCACAAAACTTTTTTCCTCGTTTAAGCATTTTCCTTTCTTTTCTTTGATTTTATTTTTCTTGCGTAGTTTCGGCCTTTAACAATCAATTTCTTTTTTGAAGTAATTTTAAGGTAGGTTGTAACTATCTTTTATTTTAATATAAATTCCCTTTTGTAATGCCCCCTTGTTTTACATGGATATATATAATTGAATATTGAAATTATATGGGTGGCACATAATTTAATTAATGAAATAATGAGAAATTAAATAAATATTAATTTAAAGGGAAAAATGAATTAATATTTTTGTGATTATTTATTTACTAGTGTGCTATATTAAATAAACATGAATTAAGGCGTGGGTAAACACGAAAAAAATTTAATATTATTTCAATTGAGACATGCGTGATTAAATTAAAATAGGATGAGATGGGAAACTATTGTTAAATGACTCGGGTGATGTTTTTGAGTACACGATTGGTCCGGAATGGGATGAAATAGTCAAAATTGAGTACTCGAGGGATGTGTTCGGGTCTCAGGAACCTTTTAAATTACGGGACTTATTTAGGTATTTTATTGGTCCCCTTAAAGGCATAGGAAAAGCCAAAAACGGGATTTCAATTTTAAAATGAAAGGGTTAAGGCCTAGGGAAGAGTCATTTCACAAATCCAAAGACTAGGCGAGTTATACTAAGAGTTAGAGTGAAAGTGAAAAAAAAATGGGAAGAAAATTCGAGAGTCTAAGGGAGAAATTGAAGAACATTGCAAGAGCACACTAGTATTGAACAAGTGAATGGAGAAGTCAAGGATTAACCGAAAACTTTATCAAATCAGACTCTACGAATCATAAGGCAAGTAATTATCTTGCTATTTAATTTTTATATGTAATTTTAGTCATATCATAGTTGAGAAATTATATTTTGGAGATAAGTTCACATATATACAAACTATGGGATTTTGGGGAGAAAATATATTTTTGGAAATAATTTCTATTTTGGGAAATGAATTATATTTGGGAAATGATAAATGATACTGTAACAACCCTCGCTTTTAGGAGGCTAATTTTATATTAATTTACCGCATAAGGTAATTAGTTAAAATGTTGGAATCAGAATAAATATTAATTTTAGGAGTTGAAAGTTAATATTTTCTGGATTATTGCATATTTACGGCATGTGTAAGTAAATATCATCAGGTTGCATGTTTTATGGTGTCATATGTTTTAAATGACAATATGGTTTAAATGAAACCGCAACTTGAAATAATTTATAAAATAGTCGGATGCCAGTTTAGAGGGTGTAGTTAGTCCCGAAAGGTGCGAGACAGTCAAAATAAGTGTCATATTGTATTTTTACGTTTTGGGCACTTTTGACTGGTTTTAACTTAAATGCGTATTTGGGAGTCATTTTAATGTGGTATTTACCATTTAAGTTGGGAATTAGACTTAAGCCACGATTTAAGTCTCCCAACCTTTTCCATTCCTTCCATTACACACCACAAGCCCTAGAGAGAGTGAGAGGGAGAGGGAAGAGTGGAGAAATTGGAGAGAAAGAAGAAAAGAGAGAGATTCAAGCTTGGAGATTGTTGCTACTGCAAGAAAATCTGAGTTTCCCGCACCAAGGCAAGTTTTCTACTTGCTACTATATGATTTAAGATGAATAATTTGTGTGATAGTTGTGTATTTGCATTTATGGATCACAAATGGAATTTATGGGATTTGAACTCTAATCTTAGTTTTGATGATAAAATTGTG
The DNA here is from genome assembly GCA_949130495.1 of Sambucus nigra. NCBI lineage: Eukaryota > Viridiplantae > Streptophyta > Magnoliopsida > Dipsacales > Adoxaceae > Sambucus > Sambucus nigra. Next base: position 492,742,975 of record OX422208.1, on the reverse strand, counting down.
AATTATAATGGTTATAAATCATGTAGGATAATCTTTGGGGTAGATAAAGGTTGTTGGTTGTGTTAAAAATGGAAGAGATTTGAGATTTGGGAAAAGTGAAATTTTCACTTGGGTTTAATTTTGGAAGAAGAAAGAGCCCTAGGTCTGCTACGACCGGTCGACCGCGGTCCCAGGACCGGTCGACCTTGCCTTCGGGGGAGGGCTTACTGCTTTCCCACAAAGGCATAAATTTTGTGCGCAGTCGACCGCGGTTCCCAAACCGGTCGACCGGCCCCTCCAATCTGAGCTTTCTGCTTTTCTTTCTAGGCAAAATTTGGAGACGCGGTCAATCGCGGTCTCAGGATTGGTCGACCAGTCCCCTGTTTTTCATCCTTAAATCTTGTTTTATTTCCTACGATTATTCTTTTCAATACAGAACCTAGGAACCTTCTTGTATGAAGTAAATTTAGGGTCCTAGAGTCCTAGATGAGTTGAGGGACTTCCCCACATTAGAAATAGGTTATGTGGGGGCTTTTCCAGGGATATGCCAATTGGTGTTAGGGCATTATTTTCTTCTAGTTGATTATTATGAAACCAGGAGTTGTAGTATTATATTTGGGAGACTTTCGAAGCTAAATTGAGCTATGTTAGTATTGATGGTTTAAAACTATATTGCAAAAGGGTGTTGGGAGAATAAATTGAAAGCTTATTTATTCATCGAGGTTACAACGATAAGATGTATTAAGTATGGCTCCGGGTATAATATGCGGTATTTACAATAATGTAAATGATTATGGTTTCGGATAAAATGAAACATCCATGTGAAAATGAAATGGAAAAAGGTAATAATGATGGTAAATGATAATTTACTAAATCATGATACGGTAAATGCTAATTTACTTAAACACACCTCTCTAAATGACATCATAAGGGAAGTTCGCGCACTTGGTGATGCCCCCTGGCTAATGAATGCAGGGAGGATATAGTCCACAGGCCATATGAGCAATTATTTTATGTTTTCTGCGCTGGTGAGGAGATTCCGGGTGTGGTCTTTACTCTCCCACCGACATATGGCCGCTTCCCGATGTTTTACGTTATAGGTGCCCAGGCTGCCTTATTTGATAGGCCCCTAGAAGATGATGGTCATTAGGGGTGCACCCAGTGGGGAAACTCGGAGGGGCGGTCTTAGAAATGTTATATGTATATAAATATAACTATTCATAATCAAGTGGGACTTAATGTATGAGTTATGCCATAAAGAGCATGATTTAGTGCCATAAAGAGTACAATGAAATGCCACAAAGATCATTTAACGATAACGATATTCTTGATAAGGAATGGGAAGCCACAAAGAGCTTAAAATTATGATTATAATTCCTAATAAGGAATGGAACTATGAAATGATTTAGAGTACATGATGAAAGTTTTTAGATTAATGTTATTTATTCTTATTCTCTTTCATAACTTAATTTAATTTATTGATTAATTAAAATGTCTTAGGTTATGTTTTTAAATTATGTAGGTAGATTCTTATCTCTTTTAGTCATGATTTCCTGTTCATAACTGTCATACTTTTATTCATCTGGTGATCATATAAAACCGGCCCCTGACTCGTTCATATTTCTTGTTATGCATGCATCTCGTATCCGTTCAGGTGGTTCCACCGCAAGGATGCCTGTTCTGCCTTTCATTTTTCGTTGTTTTCGGCGAGCCGTGATGCTTTGTGGGTATTACGGGACATGTTGCAATAGACGCTGTCATCCTTGCACTCTGGTTAAGATCAGGTCTTTTACTCGGGCGTGAGGCCCAAGCTTTTGTAATTGTTTAATGTAATGTATTATATAAATTATTGAAATTGTTCAACACTGTTGTAGATTCTGCGGACCGACGGCATATTCGGTCCTTTTGTTGATTACTTGTTGTTATTGTAATGTTTATATTCTTGGGGTTGCCACTTTCTTTTTAGTATTGGGTTGTTTAAATTCTTTCTTTAAATTATGTTAAAAAAAAAATTTGGCAACCCATTTTCTGAAATATTGGGTGGTTATCCTGGATACTCTATATTTTATGGTGATGCTGAGAATGATTCCATCCGGGACTCCTGTTATATTGGAGTATTGGGCTGACCACCCCTTGTTTTGGTGAGCGGGTTGTCACAGATGGTATCAGAGCATCTGGTTCTAGAGTCCTTAGGAATCTGTGTGGACGCCTTATATTTTCAGCGTTGCTTTTGATTTGACATAGAGCCTTAGGATTAAGATCGTTGATTTCTCTTGTGAGATTTCATTTTTTTCCATAAGGTAGGACCCATAGAATCTTTTTCGCATTTGTGTGAGATTTGTAGGTCGATTGAAGAAGGATGCTAGAGAAGGTCGTTGTGAAGGCGTCATTGGATAGAAGAACTAAGAACTGTAAATTATGGTTGGGGATGAGGACTGCCTTGGTGGTCACTCGCTTTTATGGCATTTCCTTATCTTGCTACTATGACTACTAAATACAATAGATATAGTTTTTCAAGTACCGCTAGAAGTAGAGAGTGGTACTAAGATTGGGATTCCAAGCGATGTGAGATCGAAGTTGAGAAGAGCTCATGATAAGGGCCACAGGTGAGGTAAGAGGAAGGAGATGCATCCTCATTCAGTAGAAGTGTAAGGTCCAGGAGTTTTGGCCTAGAGAGGGGTATAGAAGTGCCCAAATGAAAAGGATGGAGGAAATTACTTCACCCATAGGAGTAGTGCTAAAATGGCGGGAACGTAGTCACCATAATTATGGGTGCAGGAAGTTTTGCCCATAAAGAAACTCGGTGGACACTTGCAACAGCGAGTTTATCTGGGATAACTGGACAGATGAGAAGACGGATTCTCAAATGTTCACCCGAAGTCCAGTTAGAGGCCGACGGTGAATAAAGAGTTGTACGGTTAGAGAGACCGTGCACCAAAATATGTTAGGTATAAGGAAGAAGGAGCACTTCAGTGGAATGATAGGCTCTAGGATAAGTGTCATTAAAACTTCTGAAAGAACAGTGTTCATAAAACCCCGTCAGTGGATATTCGCCCGAGGAGGTTTCATTGAACTAAAGAAGAGGAAACTGGTAGCGTGTTCTCTTTTATTGAGAAAGTAGAAGGGATTGTGTGGGCAAATTTTTAGCAGCTAGGGTCGGAACAATGGCTATGACGTGGAATGTAGAATCACGCATTTTGATGTTGTTGATAGGAGAACAAGGGCGAGGATAAGGTACCCGGTTGGGGCGTTGATGGAATTAACATTGGTTCGGATAAGACTCGAATACGATGTCTGAGAACCATTTTTATTGACCCAGAGTGATTGGCAAGAATGTTGGCGGGAATTCCACCTGGTTAGTAGGTGGTGTATTCCTTAGGATAAGATTTAGTAGTATTGTATTTATTATAGATTCGGGTGTGTATATTGAGTTTGTGGTAGTATCGACGCTACTAAATAGAGTAATTATATGACTTCCGTGGTAGGGAAGTTTTATGTTTTCCTTCACTCGTTATAAAGTGAGTGATGATATATTTTCTTTTTAAGTATTATGTACGTTATGTACTACTTGTATGAAGTGTATTATATGAGTAAAGATATTTTGGTTTGACCGGGGTGATAGCAAGAAAATAAAATTGCGAGGCTATCCTACTTCTAGTTTCAGGATGGAACTAGTTATACAATAATATCTCTCTTGGATACAGGTTGAGAATTTATAGGGGTGGTTGAGGTAAGTAGGAGGTTTTCATTACTTGTTGTGTTATCTTGCTTAAGTGTTTGATTGCTTGCTTGCTTTGTATGTGGTTGTTATGCCTTATCTCCACGACCAACAAGGTTGAGTAGTAATGCATAAGAGTGGTTCCTTGTTTGGATTCCGCTTTTGCGGGACGCTCCACGTGTGAACCTCAACAGCGTTGGGAGTGGAGAGATGCTACTTTTCCTTTCTATTATTTTATTTTATTTTGTTGATTGAGAGTTGGGTTGAAAGGTTTATCCGAGAATCATGTAGTTGAGTGATTAAGGGCTACTAAAGTGCGAGATAGAAGCCCTATATATAGTTCTCTCCTCTGATCGATGCGAGGGAGACTGAGATATGAAGTCAAATTGAGACTTTTGGTTATGCCTTGATGAGAAGGCCATTTTGTAAGATATGTATATAATGGGAGAAATATTTGAAAGACTTTACAAAAAGTAAATGTCCGATTGATTGAAATCTTTGATTATTTGAAAGGAAAAACATAGAAGTAAAATCTTGTTAGTAGGGTTGTAAATTAGAACTTTACCGATCCCGATCATGTGTCTTAGACCGTCATATCTTGATGACCGACGATGCGAGGTAGTAGTGTAACGAGAGGGTTCCTTGTTTGGATTTTGCTTCGGCGAGACGTCCTACGCATGAAACCGAGCGAATATCGAAAGTTGAGATAGGTTTTGGACACTAGGGATATACTTAGTATTATATGAATACGTCTTAGATAGGAAATATATAGATCGACCTTAGATTTATTAGGACGTAAGGCCATTAGGGCATGCGATGTTGATTTAGAAAGGCTGTAGGGAGTTGGCCAAAAATATGTTGTGGGTTAACCCTTAGGGGGAGTAAGTTCCTAGAAACGAGGAGTATGGAATCTCGAGAGATTCTGAAGGTTGGGCTAAAGGAGACGAGACCTCTCCTATTTAAAGTGTTACATTGGTAACCTAGATTTTGGGGAGTTAAAAGGATGAATTGACTTTCACTCCTGAGCCCATTTTGTTAAGTTCAGGGGTGAGTTTAAGGAACAAGTCTCTGCCAAGAACGTGAAGTAATATTACTGGAGCATGAACCCGTTGCCTATGCATATCATAAGCTTAAATTTGGTGGGAGGTATTACTCCACGCTTGAATTGAAATTCATTGCAGTAAGTGATCACCTCAAAGGAATGAGGCACCACTTCCTGGGCAGGAAATTTGGTCTTTCTCGCGAGCAACAAGTTCTTGCAAGGTGTAGTGGGAAGAATTGAGTTGGTGAATGAAGTTCATAAAGGACTATCGATGGGAAACTTCCCTTCACTAAGGGAATGAATGGGGTAGAAGATGCGTCGAGTAGGAAACCCATCGGAGATATTAAGGAAGGCATGGAAAGCCTAGTAGAACGGGCATAACTCGGAAGACTAGGTAAAAAGAATATTTATGTCCGTGATTGACCACTTCACCTACTAGTGTGAAGAGACTAGTGGTGGAACGAAGAAGAGTGTGTTCATAGATGTCTTTATTGAATTGCCGGCACCGAACTGGTCGTGATCCTATTTGAGAAAATTATTGATCGTTCGACCAAATCATTGCTTTTTCGTCCTTATGGGTGGACTATATTCAGAAAAGTACACCCCGCTCTTTAAGGAGGAGTGGTAGAACCGTAAAAAGTGCCATCACTGGTGGTAGACCGAGACTATATATTTAAGTCGAAGGCTTGGTAAAGTTCCATGAAGAAATGGGGACCGTATGAAAATATCGTATATCTTACCACCCTAAAGTGGATGGATGTAAATTCCTAAGGTATGGCACCGTGAGTGGCCTTGTGTAACCGGTTGAGTAGTTCGCATACTCGTTGGATGGAACCAGCGGACAATATGTTCTGTGAACTTGGAGTGGTCTCGGAGAATTTCATTAAGGATTGGGCTTATTGAGTCGTATCCTTTGAGGGGCTACGCCTATGCAAAGAGAAGTTGAGTAGTGATGGGGTTAAGCCATTTATCATTGGTAAAGGCATCCCCGAGCAGGGATGTAACGAGATTCAGGATGTAAGACTATTTACGCCAAGTCATGTGGGTATCGTCTTCCGTCGTGGGAAGGTGGGATCGATAGTTTGTGAGGAACGCTTTGGGTCATGTTAGAACACGGAGAATATAGACTGAGATCGGTAGTGATGACCTTAGTTCGAGTCCATTTGGGACGCCACAACAACTAGGGATTGGTTAAAAGTGATAGAATGATAGTTTAGGATAATATACCCTTTTTTGCGATTAGGGTACACCCGAATTTTGAGGGGGGAGTATGTAACAATCCTCGCTTTTAGGAGGTTAATTTTATATTAATTTACCACATAAGGTAATCAGATAAAATGTTGGAACTGGAGTAAATATTAATTTTAGGAGTTGAAAGTTAATATTTTCTGGATTATTGCATATTTACGTCATGTGTAAGTAAATATCATCAGGTTGCATGTTTTATGGTGTCATATGTTTTAAATGACATTATGGTTTAAATGAAACCGGAACTTGAAATAATTTATAAAATTGTCGGATGCCAGTTTAGAGGGTGTAGTTAGTCCCGAAAGGTGCGAGACAGTCAAAATAAGTGTTATATTGTATTTTTACATTTTGGGCACTTTTGATTGGTTTTAACTTAAATGCGTATTTGGGAGTCATTTTAATGTGGTATTTACCATTTAAGTTGGGAATTAGACTTAAGCCACGATTTAAGTCTCCCAACCTTTTCCATTCCTTCCATTACACACCACAAGCCCTAGAGAGAGTGAGAGGGAGAGGGAAGAGGGGAGAAATTGGAGAGAAAGAAGAAAAGAGAGAGATTCAAGCTTGGAGATTGTTGCTACTACAAGAAAATCTGAGTTTCCCACACCAAGGCAAGTTTTCTACTTGCTAATGTATGATTTAAGATGAATAATTTGTGTGATAGTTGTGTATTTGCATATATGGATCAAAAATGGAATTTATGGGATTTGAACCCTAACCTTAGTTTTGATGATAAAATTGTGAATTATAATGGTTATAAATCATGTAGGATAATCTTTAGGGTAGATAAAGGTTGTTGTTTGTGTTAAAAATGGAAGAGATTTGGGATTTGGGAAAAGTGAAATTTTCACTTGGGTTTAATTTTGGAAGAAGAAAGAGCCCTAGGTCTGCTACGACCGGTCGACCGCGGTCCCAGGACCGGTCGACCTTGCCTTCGGGGGAGGGCTTACTGCTTTCCCACAAAGGCATAAATTTTGTGCGCGGTCGACCGTCCCCTCCAATCTGAGATTTCTGCTTTTCTTTTGAGGCAAAATTTGGAGACGCGGTCGATCGCGGTCTCAGTACCGGTCGACCGGTCCCCTGTTTTTCATCCTTAAATCTTGTTTTATTTCCTACGATTCTTCTTTTAAATACAGAAATTAAGAACCTTATTATATGAAGTAAATTTAGGGTCCTAGAGTCCTAGATGAGTTGAGGGACTTCCCTACATTAGAAATAGGTTATGTGGGGGCTTTTTCGGGGATATGCCAATTGGTGTTAGGGCATTCTTTTCTTCTAGTTGATTATTATGAAACCAGGAGTTGTAGTATTATATTTGGGAGACTTCAGAAGCTAAATTGAGCTTTGTTAGTATTGATGGTTTAAAACAATACCGTAAAAGGGTGTTGGGAGAATAAATTGAAAGCTTATTTATTCATCGAGGTTACAACGATAAGACGTATTAAGTATGGCTCCAGGTATAATATGCGGTATTTGCAATAATGTAAATGATTATGGTTTCGGACAAAATGAAACATGCATGTCAAAATGAAATGAAAAAAGGTAATAATGATGGTAAATGATAATTTACTAAATCATGATACGGTAAATGTTAATTTACTTAAACACACCTCTCTAAATGACATCGTAAGGGAAGTTCGCACGCTTGGTGATGCCCCCTGGCTAATGAATGCAGGGAGGATATAGTCCATAGGACATATGAGCAATTATGTTATGTTTTCTGCACTGGTGAGGAGATTTCGGGTGTGGTCTTGACTCTCCCGCAGGCATATGGCCACTTCCCGACGTTTTGCGTTATAGGTGCCCAGGCTTCCTTGTTTGATAGGCCCCTGGAAGATGATGGTCATTTAGGGGTGCGCCCAGTGGGGAAACTCGGAGGGGCGGTCTTAGAAACTTTATATGTATATAAATATAACTATTCATAATCAAATGGGACTTGATGTATGAGTTATGCCATAAAGAGCATGATGTAGTGCCATAAAGAGAACAATGAAATGCCATAAAGAGCATTTAACGATAACGATATTCCTGATAAGGAATGGGAAGCCACAATGAGCTTAAAATTATGATTATAATTCCTATTAAGGAATGGAACTATGAAATGATTTAGAGTACATGATGAAAGTTTTTAGATTAATGTTATTTATTCTTATTCTCTTGCATAACTTAATTAAATTTATTGATTAATTAAAATGTATTAGGTTATGTTTTTAAATTATGTAGGTAGATTCTTATCTCTTTTAGTCATGATTTACTGTTCATAACTGTCATACTTTTATTCATCTAGTGATCATATAAAACCGGGTCCTGACCCATTCATATTTCTTGTTGTGCATGCATCTTGTATCCCTTCAGGTGGTTCCACCGCAAGGACGCATGTTCTTCCTTTCATTTTCCGTTGTTTTGGGTGAGCCGTGATGCTTTGCGGGTATTATGGGACATGTTGAAATAGACGCTGTCATCCTTGCACTCTGGTTAAGATCAGGTCTTTTACTCAGGCGTGAGGCCCAAGCTTTTGTAATTGTTTAATGTAATGTATTATATAAATTATTGAAATTGTTCAATACTGTTGTTGATTCTGCGGACCGACAACATATTCGGTCCTTTTGTTGGTTACTTGTCGTTAATGTAATGTATATATTCTTGGGGTTCCCACTTTCTTTTCAGTATTGGGTTGTTTAAATTCTTTCTTTAAATTATATTAAAACAAAAAATTTTGGCAACCCGTTTTCTGAAATATTGGGTGGTTATCTTGGATACTCTATAGTTTATGGTGATGCTGAGAATGATTCCATCCGGGACTCCTGTTATATTGGAGTATTGGGCTGTCCACCCCTTATTTTGGTGAGCGGGTTGTCACAGATACATCTTTAAAGAATTAGGGTAGATTGAAATTCTGAAATTTTAGCACGATTATTAGAATGATGAAATTCTAGACTCTAGTTATAATCCATTGAAATGATGATTAAGCTTTTGAATTGATGTGATTACTAGATGTTAGAATCATATTATAAATGTTTCTTATACTCTTTATTATGTGGGTAGTGTATGATATTGGCCTGAGGATCATTGGCACTGAATTAGGGTAGAAAATGGGGATGAGGTTCGCTAACTAGAAACACGAATTGGTTCATATTTAGACCGAACCGATATGGATTTGTAGAAAGAAAAACCAGTTTGCTTTGAAATCAAATCGATTCAGAATTCAGGAATTTTCAAATTTCGGGCTATTTTATTTAATTAGGGTCAAATTAAATAATTAAGGGGATGAGAAAACCTAAAGTTGATATTTTATATTTCTGGAAATTCAATTGAGTTAGTATGTAGACCTTGAGTTAAAAAGGGACTTTTAGTTGGGGTGTGAAATTAAAATATTTGAGGACAATAGTTGAATGTGAATAATTGTGATGGAAAATTCGAAATTTGGGATAAGGGCTGAGTGATGTAGACATCTGTCTAGAATTAGTATAGAAAAATAAAGGAATTAATTAATTGAGTATAAAATGGAGCATTGGATGAAAATGCATTTTTGTACCATTTGTGATAGGCATAATCGAATCAATTATTAATGAAAATATACATATGTAAAAATTGTATATATGTAGATATTGTATCGGCGTGAACGATATAATTATATGGATATAATGACATACCCCTTTAAGGGCTATCATCGGAGGTTGCGTGAGTGAGTGACCTTCCTTGGCTATCGAATGCTGGGTTAATATTATTCACCAATCATAATCGCCATGCATGTGTCTGTTAAGGTTTAGTCCGAGGTGAGATAATTATGGGTATTGTAGACACCCCATTCTGTTTCCCCCTAACTCTCCTTAGGTCCCTAGTACCTCCCTTCATCATTACAAACCTAGGTCATACCCCCGAGTACTGACCTAGAAGCCATCGAGCACTCCCAGGCTCCGTTTGGCCAAAAATTCAAACTCTTCAACTCGACCAAAGCTGAATGAATCTTCGAAGGGAACTGAAATCCCTTTCCAATGGTCCATCTCGTGCGCGATTCCGACTTACCATGCGGACGAACGATTCGTTTGCGTCTGAAACTTGATCTAGAGGCCACCAGGCGTTCCTGGGCTCTGTTTGACCTAAGTCAACTCTTCATCTCGACCAAGGATGAATGAATATTCAAAGGGTAATGAAATCCCTTTCCAACGGTTCGCTTCGTGCACGATTAACACTTACCATGCGGACGAACGATCCGTTTAACTTCGAGAGGACACCGAATGCTTCCAGGGCCCGGTTGACCAATGTCAACTCCCCAGAATGGGTCAAACTCTTTGAAATGTATAAGTACATCTCCTAAACTTTCCAACGGTCCACCCCGTTCGTGATTTGGACTTACCATGCGGACGAACGATCCATTTGCGTCCAAACGATTCCCCGTCCAATGGAACGATAAATGCTTTCAAGCCATATTTGACCCAGAGTCAACTCCCGAACCCGAGATAGTTCCAAAGTACTTTCAAAGGTACCTGAATTACCTTTCTAACGATCTACCCCTTGCACAATTCTGACCAACGATTTGCCCTCGACAGCCGATTTTCTGAAAAGGCCTGAAATACGCTGCCAAATAGCAGGTTCTAAACCCTACCTATCGGTAGGTGCCGATAGGCAGGACCAGATCTGTGCCGATCGATAGTGACCTGGGCCTATAAAAGTAGGCCGTCACCTAATTTGCAAACGGAGACCGGATCTGATAGAAATCGCTCGAAAACCTCTCTCGAAGGCAGCACGATTTCAACATCCAAATCCCTTTCTAACTTCCTGTTTACATCATCCTTTTCATCAAACTTGGTGAATTAGCCACTCTCCATCATCATCCAAGTGCAAGGGCATCTTTCCAACATTCAATATCAAGCTCAAGATCTTTAAGAAGGTCCAATTTTCTCAACTTTCTCTCTTAAACTCTCTTAAATTCTCAATAACTTGTTTTATTACCTAGCATTTTTATTATCTCATCTCACACATCCTAATATACTTTTTATTTAGTATTATTGCACATCTCTTATTTTCATATAAATAAAACCCCAAAAATAAGAAAAATAGGGTTTGCTCATAAATTCCAAATTGGGATTCTCATACCTTTCTCGCACTTTTCTCACATCTAAAACTCCTTTTCTACACACACACAGACACACACAAATAAGAGATCCTCCATTTGGATTTATGGGATAAACCCCACCCCTCATTTTGTATGAGAACTGCGTGGACTTTGATACATTTATAGGCTACGTAGGTGTCTCGGGGTAAAACCCGAGACTCGAGTTCTTTCCTCACTTTCTCTCTCATTTTCTATCTTTTCCAAATCCAATTTTCTTATATTCTATATGCTTGCTCTTAGTGACGTATTACTCCATACGCATTATCGTTCCATTATAACGATCAACGTAAGGATAATCGCGTAAATCTTATTTTCTAATATTATGTTTATACCTTCCTATGGATGACTCACTTTATCTCTTCCATGATACAAGTCGAGGATTCCTATCTCCACCAAGGTTCTAAAAGGCGCGAGGTGTGGTCGAGGCATAGAGGTCAAGCCTCAAGCCTTAGGAGCCTAGGCGTAAAAAGGCGTTTGTCCTTTTTTTATTATTTTAATTATTCCAAGGCTAGTAATATAATAAAATAGTATATACATTGAATTTTGAAAATATATCCATATGTTTGGTAGCCATATTTCTCACATTCATGCTCCATAACCAATATTTGTCAACTAATCCTTTCTTTTGTTTAAAAAAAGTGTGCCTTAAGCCTTTTACTAAGAATAGGGGGAAATAAGGCGTAGTCGATGCGTTTCTCTTAAGCCTTAAGCCTAGGCGGGCCGAGACGGAGCGTAGGCGGGCCTTTTAGAACAGATATCTCCACTATATATATACGCATGCACACATATCACGGGGAAAATAAAGGAAAATATCAAATATCCATGAGAGACCGAAAGGGCGGAATGGGTGCCTAACACCTTCCCATTTAGTAGCTTAGCCTCCGAACCATTCTCGAATCATTTTGGTTTCGTATGCACTAGTATGTCTTTGGATGCCATCCTTCGGGATGACTTCCCCTTTTTCTTTTGTCTGTTTTGAGTAAAATAGACTGGCGACTCTAAATCTCTCTACATTTTTACACCTCACCTCAAATGACGTCGGCTGAAGCGCTCCGGAGAGGGACGCGCGAACGAGGATCCTCCTTTTACGCGCCTGCCCGCGACGAGGATCAGGGATGGCCACAGTGGCGACTCTACTGGGGACTATGTATATGTTTTGAGGGATTGACTCTATTTACATGGATGTTATATTTGTTTATATTTTCCCCATATCTGCATGTTCCCCTTTTCCATGTGTATCCCATGCCTATGCTTCTGTTCACACACTTGTAGAAAATTCTCCATGTACACTTCACACCACGTGCACCTAGGATCAGATATATCTACATGTTGCACGCATCACCCATCCATACTTGGTGTACCTTTGGTACTTGTACTTTGCTCCCTATTTGGCATAATCAAGAAAAGCATTCTCATCATAAGATACTAATAAAAGAATCATGAATGATTTACACAACATCACCAAAGAGCATTGTTATTGACCAAATTTTACCCAGTAACTGGAGGGTCACTTCGTGATGGGCGCTGGTCCGGCAGGGCGCAGTTAGCCTAAGCAATATGACTCTCACCGTCCATTGGCCAAGTACCTTCGACGTATATCAAACGGTTCCCCCGCATCGTACCACTTGACCAAAGTTATGACGGGAGGTATATCGCAGGGAATTCGTTCACGTACGTCGAGTATATCGAATTCGCTCTCACACATACCGTCCTCACGAGGTATATAGTGAGGAAATTCACGTACACTTAGGTATATCAAATGGCTTGTCCACGTACTTGTTGCCCGCAAGAGCAAGACGTATATCGTGTAAGTCAAGCCAAAGGGGGGAACCCATTCCGATTCACCCAACCAAATGCATACCCGCATATAAGTGTCAAACCTAGGACATGCACTTTAGATTGCCAGTTTCAACCCGAAACTCTGCAGAAATTCCGGGTCGGCCTGTCGCCCGAATTTTTGCACATTTTTTAAAATGGGACCCTGTCCGTGAGCCTGGTTACAAGTCCAGCCATATCTTTGCATATATTAAAAACCCCACTTTTCTAGGCTCGGGTCCCATCCGGCATTGCATTTAGGAGAATTAAATAAAAGTGAGAACATAATAATCATAATAATCATGCTGAGTTCCGTCTCGAAAAACATTTCTCCCTTCTTTATCAAAAATCCAAAAAACATTTCTCCCTTCTCTATCAAAAATCCAAAAATAGTTTCTTCCCTCTTTCTAAAAAATAAATCCCATTCTACGCCTTCTCAGGTCAATCGCAAGACCTTGGCCTGGCTCCCTATTGGCTTCGGTCTTCAGTCAAATCACCTCAAAATTTCATCTGTTCCTCTGATACCACCTGTGACACCCCGACTAATTAAACACCGGGTAGCTACTCCTTTATAAAATTAATTCAAAATGCCAAGTTGGCTCAGTTAATAGCATCACTGTCGAAAACATTTTAAAGATTACTAACCCCCTAGTATTTAAAAAGTAAGTGCCAAATTTTATTAAATCTGATTAACATGCAACAAAAGTAATGAAGAAATAAATAACACCATTCACCATACTGAAGTGAAACGAATAACCATCACAAAATGTAAATAAAACCTGGAGGAAAGCTCCTTAATACAAATCCCACAACTGATAAGTAAACTGAAATAAATAACTAAAACTGAGTACTGAGCAATACATGCTAGAGTCTGAAAACTGAAATGTAAAAATGTCTAATAGAATTGGGCAACATGCCCTACAACTGATAGATGCTGAGACTGGAATCCAAATGAGAGAAGCGTCTACATGCAAATCCCTGTAGCTTCCACAAACAGCTACAGCTCGTCACCTGAATGAGAATCCTATGTTTGGTGTCCTTGTGGCTGGGCACCTAAAATGGTTTTACAAAAAAATATATTTGGAAGCAAATGGGTCAGAGCCCGAAAGTGGAAGTCATTTTAAAAACCTGCAAGTGCTTTAAAAACATTTAAAACATTAAATGCCAAGTACATGTTAGGACGTTCACTCACATTAAATTCTCACCTCTCGACTAACTGTGCACTCCTAACGTAAGTACCCATCTATAACTACCCTTTCCACTAGCTAAGTGACAATGTAACTAGCTAGACTACCAAAGGTTCTACCCATTTTTACTCGGTTAATTTAACATAACAACGCTCTTAATTTAATAGAGGTTTAACGTAAACTTAGTTATTAAGTAAGCCATTGATATAACTATCAGCTAACTCATTATATATCCCGAAACAATACTGAATATTTTTACAACATTAACATGAGGATTTCCATAAATTTAATGTATATTATTCACATCATAAATATACGATACAAGCACCCCGCAATCTAAGCTATGGTGCACACATACTCTGCTATCCATCCCGGTACATCACGTACATAAGGATCACATATTCCGAATCTCTCAGGAATAGTTCAGATAACACAAATCACAAATAGTGGAGGCGAACACAGTCACCATCACATGGGTCACGCACATACCTACGCTCCCATGGTCAGCGGACTTATTAATATCACAATAAGTCTTTCTATGACCTATGTTCATCAAGGTACCAGTCTATATCCCCCCCCCCCCCCCCCCCGTAGGCACACAAGGATTAGAGGGTCCTAAGCGAACGAAACCTCCCGTGATAGCAAGTATGGTAGGTATGTCATACATACAATCCATATATCAATACTAAGTAAACACACATCTTAGTAATACCGTATTATATTCGTAGTACATATTGCACTCTCGTACTAATTATAATTATCACAACTTATTTTATTCCGGTTCATAATTATACGTGCCATAATTTATCCTCACATCGTAGAAGACACTCACGCCTCAACTCAAACGGTTCATTGAATATAACTCTAGGGTATGATTTACTCATCTCAATAACCCAAAAGTCCCAAATCAATCACTATATCATCAAAGGAATACTAACTCTACCCTTGAACCAGTTCCCGGGACTTCAAAAGTCAAAACAGTCCAAAAAGGACCAAACTGTCAACTCGTTAGAAGTCTCGTTCGAACGAGGCTTCGAACGAGTTTGGACTGTCAGGTCGTTAGAAGTCTCGTTCGAACGAGGCTGTTCGAACGAGATCCCAGTTCGTTCGAACGAACTGACCCTTCTAACGATATCTCGTTCGAACGAGATATCGAACGAAAACCCCTACTCGTTAATAACGACTGGTCAACTCGTTAGAAGCTCGTTCGAACGAGCTCGTTCGAACGACCTGGGGGCTGCTTCTAACGAGATGCCAGTTTCGGCCCAGAATTTTCCAAAAGTCGTTTTTCACCATTTTTACTCCTCAAACCTCTTCTAAAATTCGTTCCCACAATATATTGAGTTCTCCAATCGTCCTCAAACATGTTAAGGGGCTATACTAACATCATTAAAGGGTTTGATATCATCTAAACATCATTAAATCACAATTTCTACATTAATTCCCAATTTTCTTCAAGAACATAAACCCTAACTTTTTCTCATCATAAATTCCCAGATTTTAATTCGTTTATGCATCACCTAGATATGAAATCTCCGAAATTAAATCTCCCAACAATGTTTCTACATGCAAACCTATCCCAACATTCAATAATAACTTCAAATTTCATGGGTTTTCTTTTAATCTTTCAAGAACAATTAAGATTCTTCAATTTCTAACATGGAAAAGACATTCTTCGAATTTAAATGAAATAAAGTCACTTGCCTTGGTTTGATTTCTGAATTTGGTGTGGATTCGGTGTAGAATTTCTGCAGAATTCCTCTCCCTCTCTCCTTCTCCAAGCTTTCTTCTCCAAAAGGCTATGGTGGCTAGGGTTTGCTTTGGGGGAACTTATGAAAACCTAATTTAATAAACCTCCATGGCTTGTTGGGTTAAAAAGGGTTGGTTGGGTCAATCCCTTATCAGATTACAACTCTCAATTTTCGTCACTTTTAATTATCCAAAAATACCGAATTACTAAAATACCCTTTATGGTGCCGGAATGGCCTAAAAATACCCCGGGACCCAAACTATACCCCCGGCTAGTGTTTTCTGACTATCTCGACCCTTCCGGACGCGTTGGCGCACTCAAAACGACCATACGGATTATAGATTTTAAATTCACTTTTAATATCAAAATATTATACCGTGACGCGGCGGTCCCACGCGTCTCAACAAAATTTCCAAATCGCCGTATATAAATCCCACGATAAATTTTATAATACCAAATACATATATAATCATATATGTACATAATCAAATACCAATTTGCATCATATTAGTATTTATAACCCGGATTAATTTCCAATTAATACGCATTTAATTAATTAATCCCAAAAATAAATATAGCCAAAAGTACGGGGTATTACATACTCCCCCCTAATAACTGAATTTCGTCCCGAAATTCGAAACTAGAAAGTACCTGCTAAAAACAGCTCTGGATAACGTTCGCGCATCTCATCCTCGCGCTCCCATGTGGACTCCTCGACATTGTGATGTCGCCACTGAACACGTACTAACGGGACTATCTTTGACCGTAGTTTCCTCTCGCTTCGGTCCAAAATAGCAATCGGCCCTTCCTCATAAGAGCTATCCGGCTGGAGATCGATGTCCTCCACAGCAATGTGAGAATGAGCCAAATCATCCCTAAGGTATTTCCTCAGCGAGGAAATATGGAACACGTCGTGAATCCGATGCAAATGCTCCGGTAACCCGAGTCTATACGCAACCGGTCCGATCCGCTCAATAATAGGAAACGGCCCCACATACCTCGGTGCCAACTTCCCCTTCTTCCCGAAACGCATAATCCCCTTCATAGGAGATACCCTGAGCAAAACCTGGTCCCCCACTTGGAACTCCCTGAAAAACCTCTTCGCGTCAGCATAACTCTTCTGCCTGTCTTGAGCTACCCGAATGCGACTCCGAATCAACTCAATCCTTGTCGAAGTATCCTGAATCACTTCCGGCCCAAGTAGTTTGTTGTCCCCCACCTCCAACCAACATGCTGGGGAACGACAAGGCCTACCGTACAATGCCTCAAACGGAGCCATGCCAATCGTGAACTGATAGGAGTTGTTGTAAGCAAACTCCACCAGTGGAAGGTACTGCTCCCATCCACCCCCGAAGTCAATAATGCACATGCGTAGCATGTCTTCCAACATCTGATTGGTGCGCTCTGTCTGCCCATCAGTCTGCGGATGATAAGCCGTACTCAACCGCAATTCCGTGCCCATGGCCTCCTGGAAACTCTCCCAAAACCTCGAAACAAATATCTTGTCTCTGTCAGACACGATATTCAGGGGCACACCGTGAAGTCTCACAATCTCTGAAATGAAGAGCTGGGCATACTGTCCCGTAGTGTAGTCAGTCCTTACGGGTAAGAAGTGAGCGACCTTGGACAACCTGTCCACAATTACCCAAACGGAGTCATGACCCCTCTGCGACGTAGGCAACCCCGTGACAAAATCCATGGATATGCTCTCCCACATCCACACCGGAACCTCCAACGGCTGTAGCAATCCTGCTGGTCTCTGATGATCCACTTTTACAAGCTGACAAGTGGCGCATTTCGAGACAAACTCAGCGATATCTCTCTTCATACCGCTCCACCAATATTGCCGTCTCATGTCTTGGTACATTTTGTCCCCTCCGGGATGTACCGCGAACCGTGAGCCGTGCGACTCTGCCATCACATCGTGCCGCAATTCTTCCCCTTCCGGAACTACCAATCTCCCATTGAAGCGCAATCCCCCGTCTGAGCTAACAGTATAGGACTCGGCTCCCTCTGCTAGCAACCGAACTATCTGCTCCTGACAGAACGTGTCATTAGCCTGTGCTCGTACTACCTTCGTGACAATCTGTGGTGTAACGGTCATCACAGACATGAAAGATCGGGCCACTGCATCCTGGTGTCCCAATTCCTTCCACTTCGCTTTCCACACCTCTGCCACCTCATCTGCTGGCCTGCGGCTCAACGCGTCTGCTACCACGTTAGCCTTACCCGGGTGGTACTGAATGTCGAACTGGTAGTCTTTCACAAATTCAAGCCACCTACGCTGCCGCATATTTAATTCCTTCTGCGTGAACAGATACTGTAGTGACTTGTGGTCCGTGAACAGCTGAAACTTCTCCCCCAAAAGATAGTGCCTCCAAATCCGTAAGGCAAATACTACTGCTGCCAACTCCAAATCATGCGTGGGGTAATTCTTCTCATGAGGCTTAAGCTTATGGGAAGCATAAGCTATGGCCTGTCTCTCCTGCTGCAAAACACCTCCAAGCCCTTGCAAAGACGCATCGGTGTAAACCAAATACTCAACTCCCGGTCTCGGCAATGCTAACACAGGTGCTGAGGTCAATTTGTCCTTCAACTCATCGAATGCCAACTGACAGGCATCACTCCAGATATATGGCACACCCTTACGAGTAAGATGTGTCAAAGGACCTGCTATCTCTGAGAAACCCCGAATAAACCTCCTGTAGTATCCTGCTAAACCCAAGAAAGTACGAATCTCCGTTGGTGTCGTGGGCTGTCCCCACTCCCTCACCGCTGACACCTTCCCCGGATCGACAGATATTCCCTGGTCGGAAATAATGTGACCCAAGAACTGGACTTCTTTCAGCCAAAACCCGCACTTCTCATATTTTGCATACAGCTCGTTCTGACGAAGTGTCTGCAAAACCAACCTCAAATGCTCGGCGTGCTCCTCCTCTGTCTGAGAGTAAACCAGAATGTCATCAATGAAGACAATGACAAACTGATCTAGGAAGTCTCTGAACACCCTGTTCATCAAGTCCATAAATACTGCTGGAGCGTTGGTCAAGCCGAAAGGCATAACCCGAAACTCATAAGAACCATATCTCGACAAAAACGCAGTCTTCGAGACATCCTCCTCCCTGATACGCAACTGATGGTATCCTGACCTCAAGTCAATCTTCGAGAAGAAGGAAGCTCCTCTCAACTGGTCGAATAAGTCATCGATTCGAGGTAACGGATACTTATTCCGTATCGTGACCTTATTCAACTCTCGGTAGTCCACACACAACCTCAGTGAACCGTTCCTCTTCTTAACAAATAAGACTGGAGCGCCCCAAGGTGAGGTACTCCTACGAATAAAGCCCTGCCCTAACAGCTGCTCTATTTGATCCCGTAACTCTCGCATCTCAGCTGGAGCCATACGGTACGGTGCACGTGCTATAGGTCTCGTACCCGGTAGCAAATCAATAACGAAATCTATCTCTCGACTGGGTGGTAAGCCTGGTATCTCCTGAAACACATCTGAATACTCCCTGACAACCGGGATCGAATCTAAAGGAATAACAACCTCCTTAGAGGTATCCTCCTCTATGTAATACAGATGAGCGGTCGATCCTCCCTCTGGGCGAGGCATCGCCACTATAAACATCTCTTGCCCCGGAATGGCAAAAACAATGCTCCCGCTGAAGCAATCAATCATGGCCCTATATGCTACGAGCCAATCCATACCGATGATCACATGATGAACATGCATGTCTAACACTAACATGTCTGCAGGCAATACCAAACCACCAACCTCTACCCCGACTCCCCGGCATATAAAGAAAATAAGTGACCCACTCCCTAATGGTGAGTCGACACACGTCACTGTGCTTTCTGCCGTAGCTAACAATCCTAAAGCTTTCGCGAAGTGTGTAGCAATGAAACAATGTGTAGCACCCGTATCAAATAACACCCGACCCATAGTGCCATGGATAGGAAATGTACCCTCGATCGCGGGCGGTGCCTGTGGAACTGCAGCCTGGTGAACGTTTTAGACACGTCCATACTGTAGCTGCCCCTGCTGAGCTGGGACTGCTGGAATGGGTGGCAAAGCTGCCATCTGTGGCGGTGCAGGAAGAGCGGCGGGAAACATAGGTCTCTGTGGCTCCTGGCGAGCACCCTGCTGCTGCTGCTGTGAGGCCCTGCCCTTATCAGGACAATCCTGCTTCTTATGGCCAGTCTTGCCACAAGTAAAGCACTTCCCTGGGAAGTTCCCTCCCCTCTGCCCCTGCTGTCTCCGGCCCTGGTGGCCGTTACCATTCCTCCCTTGGCCCTGCTGGCCCTGATGGAACTGCTGCCAATTCTGCCCCTGCTGGCCCTGATGGCCGTTTGGACCCTGATGGCCCTGGCAGAAACCTCCCTGTCCCTGCCTGTAGTTCCCTGACCGGAACCTCTTATTGTCCCCCTGCTGGGTACCCTGCTCAGTTTGTCTCTGCCCCTGACCGGTTTGTGCCTCGCTGGCACCATGTCCTCCAGTCCTGCCCTGATGGCTAGACTCCCCTGACCGCTTGCCCTCGGCCATATGAAAACGGTGGTCCTGGCAGTGTAGTAGTGCAGTGTTAACCACATCAGAATACGTGGCCAACGATAGGTTCCCAAGCAGATGCTGTCGGATTCTCCAATTCAACCCATCAGTGAACTTCTCTATCTTCTTCTTCTCTGTTGGAATCTCGTCTGGAACGATATTCAACAGGTTAGTGAACTCGGCCTCATACTCGGCCACGGTCTTGCCCTCTTGCTTCAAACTCATTAGCTTCCTCCTCATCTCTGTATGAACTGCGGATGGAAAGTATTTGCGGTCGAACCGCACCCAGAACTCCTAAATCGTGAGGGTATCCCTCTCCTCCGCGGTGGTAATGGACTCCCACCACTGCAGTGCAGATCCCACTAGCTTGAAAGTAGCTAGCACCTGTTTCTGAACGTCAGTGCACTCATGCATCCTCAAATGCCTCTGCATGTCCTTCCTCCATTGGCTCGAGATAACCACATCTGAGCTTCCAACAAACTCTGGCGGATGCGCTTTCTGAAAAGCGTCACGTACACGCTCCCAAGCAGACGGGAATGCATTAAGCTGTACTGGCGCGGCAACCGGCGCCTGAGGCGGTGCCTGCTGGATCATGGAAATCGCTGCATTTACCGCTTGGGCTACTATAGCAGCAACCTCAGCGGCGTTCAACATGCCCTGAACTGGAGCGGGCTGTGGTTCGGGCGTAGCATTCCTGGGAACTCGTCGTGCACGTCGTGGAGGCATCTGAAATAAGAACAAAGTTTATAAGTTCGCAGTTTATAAACTTAATATAGCTGAAGAACGAAGCATACACAAAAGAGTACAACAGTCCTAAAATATAGGGCTCTATATCAAAGAAAACGTAGCGGAAACATAATAGCCGTACAGATCCTAAAGGACACTAGAACCTGATGCTCTGATACCACCTGTGACACCCCGACTAATTAAACACCGGGTAGCTACTCCTTTATAAAATTAATTCAAAATGCCAAGTTGGCTCAGTTAATAGCATCACTGTCGAAAACATTTTAAAGATTACTAACCCCCTAGTATTTAAAAAGTAAGTGCCAAATTTTATTAAATCTGATTAACATGCAACAAAAGTAATGAAGAAATAAATAACACCATTCACCATACTGAAGTGAAACGAATAACCATCACAAAATGTAAATAAAACCTGGAGGAAAGCTCCTCAATACAAATCCCACAACTGATAAGTAAACTGAAATAAATAACTAAAACTGAGTACTGAGCAATACATGCTAGAGTCTGAAAACTGAAATGTAAAAATGTCTAATAGAATTGGGCAACATGCCCTACAACTGATAGATGCTGAGACTGGAATCCAAATGAGAGAAGCGTCTACATGCAAATCCCTGTAGCTTCCACAAACAGCTACAGCTCGTCACCTGAATGAGAATCCTATGTTTGGTGTCCTTGTGGCTGGGCACCTAAAATGGTTTTACAAAAAAATATATTTGGAAGCAAATGGGTCAGAGCCCGAAAGTGGAAGTCATTTTAAAAACCTGCAAGTGCTTTAAAAACATTTAAAACATTAAATGCCAAGTACATGTTAGGACGTTCACTCACATTAAATTCTCACCTCTCGACTAACTGTGCACTCCTAACGTAAGTACCCATCTATAACTACCCTTTCCACTAGCTAAGTGACAATGTAACTAGCTAGACTACCAAAGGTTCTACCCATTTTTACTCGGTTAATTTAACATAACAACGCTCTTAATTTAATAGAGGTTTAACGTAAACTTAGTTATTAAGTAAGCCATTGATATAACTATCAGCTAACTCATTATATATCCCGAAACAATACTGAATATTTTTACAACATTAACATGAGGATTTCCATAAATTTAATGTATATTATTCACATCATAAATATACGATACAAGCACCCCGCAATCTAAGCTATGGTGCACACATACTCTGCTATCCATCCCGGTACATCACGTACATAAGGATCACATATTCCGAATCTCTCAGGAATAGTTCAGATAACACAAATCACAAATAGTGGAGGCGAACACAGTCACCATCACATGGGTCACGCACATACCTACGCTCCCATGGTCAGCGGACTTATTAATATCACAATAAGTCTTTCTATGACCTATGTTCATCAAGGTACCAGTCTATATCCCCCCCCCCCCCCCCCCCCCCGTAGGCACACAAGGATTAGAGGGTCCTAAGCGAACGAAACCTCCCGTGATAGCAAGTATGGTAGGTATGTCATACATACAATCCATATATCAATACTAAGTAAACACACATCTTAGTAATACCGTATTATATTCGTAGTACATATTGCACTCTCGTACTAATTATAATTATCACAACTTATTTTATTCCGGTTCATAATTATACGTGCCATAATTTATCCTCACATCGTAGAAGACACTCACGCCTCAACTCAAACGGTTCATTGAATATAACTCTAGGGTATGATTTACTCATCTCAATAACCCAAAAGTCCCAAATCAATCACTATATCATCAAAGGAATACTAACTCTACCCTTGAACCAGTTCCCGGGACTTCAAAAGTCAAAACAGTCCAAAAAGGACCAAACTGTCAACTCGTTAGAAGTCTCGTTCGAACGAGGCTTCGAACGAGTTTGGACTGTCAGGTCGTTAGAAGTCTCGTTCGAACGAGGCTGTTCGAACGAGATCCCAGTTCGTTCGAACGAACTGACCCTTCTAACGATATCTCGTTCGAACGAGATATCGAACGAAAACCCCTACTCGTTAATAACGACTGGTCAACTCGTTAGAAGCTCGTTCTAACGAGCTCGTTCGAACGACCTGGGGGCTGCTTCTAACGAGATGCCAGTTTCGGCCCAGAATTTTCCAAAAGTCGTTTTTCACCATTTTTACTCCTCAAACCTCTTCTAAAATTCGTTCCCACAATATATTGAGTTCTCCAATCGTCCTCAAACATGTTAAGGGGCTATACTAACATCATTAAAGGGTTTGATATCATCTAAACATCATTAAATCACAATTTCTACATTAATTCCCAATTTTCTTCAAGAACATAAACCCTAACTTTTTCTCATCATAAATTCCCAGATTTTAATTCGTTTATGCATCACCTAGATATGAAATCTCCGAAATTAAATCTCCCAACAATGTTTCTACATGCAAACCTATCCCAACATTCAATAATAACTTCAAATTTCATGGGTTTTCTTTTAATCTTTCAAGAACAATTAAGATTCTTCAATTTCTAACATGGAAAAGACATTCTTCGAATTTAAATGAAATAAAGTCACTTGCCTTGGTTTGATTTCTGAATTTGGTGTGGATTCGGTGTAGAATTTCTGCAGAATTCCTCTCCCTCTCTCCTTCTCCAAGCTTTCTTCTCCAAAAGGCTATGGTGGCTAGGGTTTGCTTTGGGGGAACTTATGAAAACCTAATTTAATAAACCTCCATGGTTTGTTGGGTTAAAAAGGGTTGGTTGGGTCAATCCCTTATCAGATTACAACTCTCAATTTTCGTCACTTTTAATTATCCAAAAATACCGAATTACTAAAATACCCTTTATGGTGCCGGAATGGCCTAAAAATACCCCGGGACCCAAACTATACCCCCGGCTAGTGTTTTCTGACTATCTCGACCCTTCCGGACGCGTTGGCGCACTCAAAACGACCATACGGATTATAGATTTTAAATTCACTTTTAATATCAAAATATTATACCGTGACGCGGCGGTCCCACGCATCTCAACAAAATTTCCAAATCGCCGTATATAAATCCCACGATAAATTTTATAATACCAAATACATATATAATCATATATGTACATAATCAAATACCAATTTGCATCATATTAGTATTTATAACCCGGATTAATTTCCAATTAATACGCATTTAATTAATTAATCCCAAAAATAAATATAGCCAAAAGTACGGGGTATTACATACTCCCCCCTAATAACTGAATTTCGTCCCGAAATTCGAAACTAGAAAGTACCTGCTAAAAACAGCTCTGGATAACGTTCGCGCATCTCATCCTCGCGCTCCCATGTGGACTCCTCGACATTGTGATGTCGCCACTGAACACGTACTAACGGGACTATCTTTGACCGTAGTTTCCTCTCGCTTCGGTCCAAAATAGCAATCGACCCTTCCTCATAAGAGCTATCCGGCTGGAGATCGATGTCCTCCACAGCAATGTGAGAATGAGACAAATCATCCCTAAGGTATTTCCTCAGCGAGGAAATATGGAACACGTCGTGAATCCGATGCAAATGCTCCGGTAACCCGAGTCTATACGCAACCGGTCCGATCCGCTCAATAATAGGAAACGGCCCCACATACCTCGGTGCCAACTTCCCCTTCTTCCCGAAACGCATAATCCCCTTCATAGGAGATACCCTGAGCAAAACCTGGTCCCCCACTTGGAACTCCCTGAAAAACCTCTTCGCGTCAGCATAACTCTTCTGCCTGTCTTGAGCTACCCGAATGCGACTCCGAATCAACTCAATCCTTGCCGAAGTATCCTGAATCACTTCCGGCCCAAGTAGTTTGTTGTCCCCCACCTCCAACCAACATGCTGGGGAACGACAAGGCCTACCGTACAATGCCTCAAACGGAGCCATGCCAATCGTGAACTGATAGGAGTTGTTGTAAGCAAACTCCACCAGTGGAAGGTACTGCTCCCATCCACCCCCGAAGTCAATAATGCACATGCGTAGCATGTCTTCCAACATCTGATTGGTGCGCTCTGTCTGCCCATCAGTCTGCGGATGATAAGCCGTACTCAACCGCAATTCCGTGCCCATGGCCTCCTGGAAACTCTCCCAAAACCTCGAAACAAATATCTTGTCTCTGTCAGACACGATATTCAGGGGCACACCGTGAAGTCTCACAATCTCTGAAATGAAGAGCTGGGCATACTGTCCCGTAGTGTAGTCAGTCCTTACGGGTAAGAAGTGAGCGACCTTGGACAACCTGTCCACAATTACCCAAACGGAGTCATGACCCCTCTGCGACGTAGGCAACCCCGTGACAAAATCCATGGATATGCTCTCCCACATCCACACCGGAACCTCCAACGGCTGTAGCAATCCTGCTGGTCTCTGATGATCCACTTTTACAAGCTGACAAGTGGCGCATTTCGAGACAAACTCAGCGATATCTCTCTTCATACCGCTCCACCAATATTGCCGTCTCATGTCTTGGTACATTTTGTCCCCTCCGGGATGTACCGCGAACCGTGAGCCGTGCGACTCTGCCATCACATCGTGCCGCAATTCTTCCCCTTCCGGAACTACCAATCTCCCATTGAAGCGCAATCCCCCGTCTGAGCTAACGGTATAGGACTCGGCTCCCTCTGCTAGCAACCGAACTATCTGCTCCTGACAGAACGTGTCATTAGCCTGTGCTCGTACTACCTTCGTGACAATCTGTGGTGTAACGGTCATCACAGACATGAAAGATCGGGCCACTGCATCCTGGTGTCCCAATTCCTTCCACTTCGCTTTCCACACCTCTGCCACCTCATCTGCTGGCCTGCGGCTCAACGCGTCTGCTACCACGTTAGCCTTACCCGGGTGGTACTGAATGTCGAACTGGTAGTCTTTCACAAATTCAAGCCACCTACGCTGCCGCATATTTAATTCCTTCTGCGTGAACAGATACTGTAGTGACTTGTGGTCCGTGAACAGCTGAAACTTCTCCCCCAAAAGATAGTGCCTCCAAATCCGTAAGGCAAATACTACTGCTGCCAACTCCAAATCATGCGTGGGGTAATTCTTCTCATGAGGCTTAAGCTTATGGGAAGCATAAGCTATGGCCTGTCTCTCCTGCTGCAAAACACCTCCAAGCCCTTGCAAAGACGCATCGGTGTAAACCAAATACTCAACTCCCGGTCTCGGCAATGCTAACACAGGTGCTGAGGTCAATTTTTCCTTCAACTCATCGAATGCCAACTGACAGGCATCACTCCAGATATATGGCACACCCTTACGAGTAAGATGTGTCAAAGGACCTGCTATCTCTGAGAAACCCCGAATAAACCTCCTGTAGTATCCTGCTAAACCCAAGAAAGTACGAATCTCCGTTGGTGTCGTGGGCTGTCCCCACTCCCTCACCGCTGACACCTTCCCCGGATCGACACATATTCCCTGGTCGGAAATAATGTGACCCAAGAACTGGACTTCTTTCAGCCAAAACCCGCACTTCTCATATTTTGCATACAGCTCGTTCTGACGAAGTGTCTGCAAAACCAACCTCAAATGCTCGGCGTGCTCCTCCTCTGTCTGAGAGTAAACCAGAATGTCATCAATGAAGATAATGACAAACTGATCTAGGAAGTCTCTGAACACCCTGTTCATCAAGTCCATAAATACTGCTGGAGCGTTGGTCAAGCCGAAAGGCATAACCCGAAACTCATAAGAACCATATCTCGACAAAAACGCAGTCTTCGAGACATCCTCCTCCCTGATACGCAACTGATGGTATCCTGACCTCAAGTCAATCTTCGAGAAGAAGGAAGCTCCTCTCAACTGGTCGAATAAGTCATCGATTCGAGGTAACGGATACTTATTCCGTATCGTGACCTTATTCAACTCTCGGTAGTCCACACACAACCTCAGTGAACCGTCCCTCTTCTTAACAAATAAGACTGGAGCGCCCCAAGGTGAGGTACTCCTACGAATAAAGCCCTGCCCTAACAGCTGCTCTATTTGATCCCGTAACTCTCGCATCTCAGCTGGAGCCATACGGTACGGTGCACGTGCTATAGGTCTCGTACCCGGTAGCAAATCAATAACGAAATCTATCTCTCGACTGGGTGGTAAGCCTGGTATCTCCTGAAACACATCTGAATACTCCCTGACAACCGGGATCGAATCTAAAGGAATAACAACCTCCTTAGAGGTATCCTCCTCTATGTAATACAGATGAGCGGTCGATCCTCCCTCTGGGCGAGGCATCGCCACTATAAACATCTCTTGCCCCGAAATGGCAAAAATAATGCTCCCGCTGAAGCAATCAATCATGGCCCTATATGCTACGAGCCAATCCATACCGATGATCACATGATGAACATGCATGTCTAACACTAACATGTCTGCAGGCAATACCAAACCACCAACCTCTACCCCGACTCCCCGGCATATAAAGAAAATAAGTGACCCACTCCCTAATGGTGAGTCGACACACGTCACTGTGCTTTCTGCCGTAGCTAACAATCCTAAAGCTTTCGTGAAGTGTGTAGCAATGAAACAATGTGTAGCACCCGTATCAAATAACACCCGACCCATAGTGCCATGGATAGGAAACGTACCCTCGATCGCGGGCGGTGCCTGTGGAACTGCAGCCTGGTGAACGTTTTAGACACGTCCTTACTGTAGCTGCCCCTCCTGAGCTGGGACTGCTGGAATGGGTGGCAAAGCTGCCATCTGTGGCGGTGCAGGAAGAGCGGCGGGAAACATAGGTCTCTGTGGCTCCTGGCGAGCACCCTGCTGCTGCTGCTGTGAGGCCCTGCCCTTATCAGGACAATCCTGCTTCTTATGGCCAGTCTTGCCACAAGTAAAGCACTTCCCTGGGAAGTTCCCTCCCCTCTGCCCCTGCTGTCTCCGGCCCTGGTGGCCGTTACCATTCCTCCCTTGGCCCTGCTGGCCCTGATGGAACTGCTGCCCATTCTGCCCCTGCTGGCCCTGATGGCCGTTTGGACCCTGATGGCCCTGGCAGAAACCTCCCTGTCCCTGCCTGTAGTTCCCTGACCGGAACCTCTTATTGTCCCCCTGCTGGGTACCCTGCTCAGTTTGTCTCTGCCCCTGACCGGTTTGTGCCCCGCTGGCACCATGTCCTCCAGTCCTGCCCTGATGGCTAGACTCCCCTGACCGCTTGCCCTCGGCCATATGAAAACGGTGGTCCTAGCAGTGTAGTAGTGCAGTGTTAACCACATCAGAATACGTGGCCAACGATAGGTTCCCAAGCAGATGCTGTCGGATTCTCCAATTCAACCCATCAGTGAACTTCTCTATCTTCTTCTTCTCTGTTGGAATCTCGTCTGGAACGATATTCAACAGGTTAGTGAACTCGGCCTCATACTCGGCCACGGTCTTGCCCTCTTGCTTCAAACTCATTAGCTTCCTCCTCATCTCTGTATGAACTGCGGATGGAAAGTATTTGCGGTCGAACCGCACCCAGAACTCCTGAATCGTGAGGGTATCCCTCTCCTCCGCGGTGGTAATGGACTCCCACCACTGCAGTGCAGATCCCACAAGCTTGAAAGTAGCTAGCACCTGTTTCTAAACGTCAGTGCACTCATGCATCCTCAAATGCCTCTGCATGTCCTTCCTCCATTGGCTCGAGATAACCACATCTGAGCTTCCAACAAACTCTGGCGGATGCGCTTTCTGAAAAGCGTCACGTACACGCTCCCAAGCAGACGGGAATGCATTAACCTGTACTGGCGCGACAACCGGCGCCTGAGGCGGTGCCTGCTGGATCACGGCAATCGCTGCATTTACCGCTTGGGCTACTATAGCAGCAACCTCAGCGGCGTTCAACATGCCTTGAACTGGAGCGGGCTGTGGTTCGGGCGTAGCATTCCTGGGAACTCGTCGTGCACGTCGTGGAGGCATCTGAAATAAGAACAAAGTTTATAAGTTCGCAGTTTATAAACTTAATATAGCTGAAGAACGAAGCATACACAAAAGAGTACAACAGTCCTAAAATATAGGGCTCTATATCAAAGAAAACGTAGCGGAAACATAATAGCCGTACAGATCCTAAAGGACACTAGAACCTGATGCTCTGATACCACCTGTGACACCCCGACTAATTAAACACCGGGTAGCTACTCCTTTATAAAATTAATTCAAAATGCCAAGTTGGCTCAGTTAATAGCATCACTGTCGAAAACATTTTAAAGATTACTAACCCCCTAGTATTTAAAAAGTAAGTGCCAAATTTTATTAAATCTGATTAACATGCAACAAAAGTAATGAAGAAATAAATAACACCATTCACCATACTGAAGTGAAACGAATAACCATCACAAAATGTAAATAAAACCTGGAGGAAAGCTCCTCAATACAAATCCCATAACTGATAAGTAAACTGAAATAAATAACTAAAACTGAGTACTGAGCAATACATGCTAGAGTCTGAAAACTGAAATGTAAAAATGTCTAATAGAATTGGGCAACATGCCCTACAACTGATAGATGCTGAGACTGGAATCCAAATGAGAGAAGCGTCTAC
The DNA here is from genome assembly GCA_949130495.1 of Sambucus nigra. NCBI lineage: Eukaryota > Viridiplantae > Streptophyta > Magnoliopsida > Dipsacales > Adoxaceae > Sambucus > Sambucus nigra. The sequence continues at coordinate 492,713,354 of OX422208.1, read as the reverse complement.
ATGCAAATCCCTGTAGCTTCCACAAACAGCTACAGCTCGTCACCTGAATGAGAATCCTATGTTTGGTGTCCTTGTGGCTGGGCACCTAAAATGGTTTTACAAAAAAATATATTTGGAAGCAAATGGGTCAGAGCCCGAAAGTGGAAGTCATTTTAAAAACCTGCAAGTGCTTTAAAAAACATTTAAAACATTAAATGCCAAGTACATGTTAGGACGTTCACTCACATTAAATTCTCACCTCTCGACTAACTGTGCACTCCTAACGTAAGTACCCATCTATAACTACCCTTTCCACTAGCTAAGTGACAATGAACTAGCTAGACTACCAAAGGTTCTACCCATTTTTACTCGGTTAATTTAACATAACAACGCTCTTAATTTAATAGAGGTTTAACGTAAACTTAGTTATTAAGTAAGCCATTGATATAACTATCAGCTAACTCATTATATATCCCGAAACAATACTGAATATTTTTACAACATTAACATGAGGATTTCCATAAATTTAATGTATATTATTCACATCATAAATATACGATACAAGCACCCCGCAATCTAAGCTATGGTGCACACATACTCTGCTATCCATCCCGGCACATCACGTACATAAGGATCACATATTCCGAATCTCTCAGGAATAGTTCAGATAACACAAATCACAAATAGTGGAGGCGAACACAGTCACCATCACATGGGTCACGCACATACCTACGCTCCCATGGTCAGCGGACTTATTAATATCACAATAAGTCTTTCTATGACCTATGTTCATCAAGGTACCAGTCTATATCCCCCCCCCCCCCCCCGTAGGCACACAAGGATTAGAGGGTCCTAAGCGAACGAAACCTCCCGTGATAGCAAGTATGGTAGGTATGTCATACATACAATCCATATATCAATACTAAGTAAACACACATCTTAGTAATACCGTATTATATTCGTAGTACATATTGCACTCTCGTACTAATTATAATTATCACAACTTATTTTATTCCGGTTCATAATTATACGTGCCATAATTTATCCTCACATCGTAGAAGACACTCACGCCTCAACTCAAACGGTTCATTGAATATAACTCTAGGGTATGATTTACTCATCTCAATAACCCAAAAGTCCCAAATCAATCACTATATCATCAAAGGAATACTAACTCTACCCTTGAACCAGTTCCCGGGACTTCAAAAGTCAAAACAGTCCAAAAAGGACCAAACTGTCAACTCGTTAGAAGTCTCGTTCAAACGAGGCTTCGAACGAGTTTGGACTGTCAGGTCGTTAGAAGTCTCGTTCGAACGAGGCTGTTCGAACGAGATCCCAGTTCGTTCGAACGAACTGACCCTTCTAACGATATCTCGTTCGAACGAGATATCGAACGAAAACCCCTACTCGTTAATAACGACTGGTCAACTCGTTAGAAGCTCGTTCGAACGACCTGGGGGCTGCTTCTAACGAGATGCCAGTTTCGGCCCAGAATTTTCCAAAAGTCGTTTTTCACCATTTTTACTCCTCAAACCTCTTCTAAAATTCGTTCCCACAATATATTGAGTTCTCCAATCGTCCTCAAACATGTTAAGGGGCTATACTAACATCATTAAAGGGTTTGATATCATCTAAACATCATTAAATCACAATTTCTACATTAATTCCCAATTTTCTTCAAGAACATAAACCCTAACTTTTTCTCATCATAAATTCCCAGATTTTAATTCGTTTATGCATCACCTAGATATGAAATCTCCGAAATTAAATCTCCCAACAATGTTTCTACATGCAAACCTATCCCAACATTCAATAATAACTTCAAATTTCATGGGTTTTCTTTTAATCTTTCAAGAACAATTAAGATTCTTCAATTTCTAACATGGAAAAGACATTCTTCGAATTTAAATGAAATAAAGTCACTTGCCTTGGTTTGATTTCTGAATTTGGTGTGGATTCGGTGTAGAATTTCTGCAGAATTCCTCTCTCTCTCTCCTTCTCCAAGCTTTCTTCTCCAAAAGGCTATGGTGGCTAGGGTTTGCTTTGGGGGAACTTATGAAAACCTAATTTAATAAACCTCCGTGGCTTGTTGGGTTAAAAAGGGTTGGTTGGGTCAATCCCTTATCAGATTACAACTCTCAATTTTCGTCACTTTTAATTATCCAAAAATACCGAATTACTAAAATACCCTTTATGGTGCCGGAATGGCCTAAAAATACCCCGGGACCCAAACTATACCCCCGGCTAGTGTTTTCTGATTATCTCGACCCTTCCGGACGCGTTGGCGCACTCAAAACGACCATACGGATTATAGATTTTAAATTCACTTTTAATATCAAAATATTATACCGTGACGCGGCGGTCCCACGCGTCTCAACAAAATTTCCAAATCGCCGTATATAAATCCCACGACAAATTTTATAATACCAAATACATATATAATCATATATGTACATAATCAAATACCAATTTGCATCATATTAGTATTTATAACCCGTATTAATTTCCAATTAATACGCATTTAATTAATTAATCCCAAAAATAAATATAGCCAAAAGTACGGGGTATTACACTTCTTTTGAGTCCCGAATCCATCCACTTGCCATGGAGAATACAGATCAAGTACCAGTTATACAACCGTATCTGACGACAGTCCTAGCTCAGCTCTTGTCCAAGATTGACAACCTCCAAACTAAGGTCCGAGAGATGTAACAAAACTAGGTTCCTATTCCACAAGAGCGCCATGCCCTATTCCCTCGTGCTATGGGTCTGCCCGAGCCTATTTGGGTTCCCGAAGAATATCAGCACGCTCCACGCGCCCCTCCTATCAATGGGTCGTCGCATGCCCTGCTTCTGATGCCAAATATTGCCTAGCCTATGGCTAACTTGCCTTTGGTCGCTGATCCAAAAGAGGAGGAGTTGAATAAAGTCAAAGAGGATCTCAATATGCTCACCAAGAAGTTCGACCAAGTCAGAATCTCTGGAAATTTCATGGACTATACCCACATGTCTCCTTATCCTAAAGCGAGGTTACTCGAGAAGTTCAAGATGCCAAATATCGAGAAGTTCGGAGGGAGTGGACCCCCGATTGTTCATCTTCGTAGTTATCATCATTCCATGACTCTACTAGGGGCTTCTGAGGAAGTGATGGCCCAATTGTTTCAACAAACTTTGAAGGATAGTGCCCTCCAATTATTTTTATCTCTCGAGGAATCTAGAATCCGTAGCTGGGAGGATGTAGCTCGGGAATTCATATCGTAGAATAAATACAACGAATAGCTTGAGGTCACCCGTCATGATTTAGAGCTGCTCAAACAGAACTCTGGGGAATCAGTCAGTAACTTCATAACCCGGTGGAGGGGGCAAGCAGCTACCATGACCAATCGGCCATCTGAGGAGGAACAGGTCAACATAGTGAAGAAGAACTTCTTGCCCCATGTCTGAGAGATGATGAGAGGACAATACTATACCCACTTCCGAGCTATCAGAAAAGCAGGAGTAGAAATTGAGGAAAGCCTTGTTAAAACAGAGGTTGAACCGAAGAAGGTTTTCGGACACTTCACCCCTAGAAAGTATGACAAGCCTGCCAGTGCTACAGTCTCAACCATCAACAACATCTCTCAACCAACCACATCATGGGCACTAGAAATCCTCCCTACCCCCATTCGAAGGGAATACACTGAGCTCCATGCTCCCCTCTCTAAGGTTTACCAAGCCTTGTTAAGTCGAAACCTCATCAAACCCTTGGATCCCCGTCCATTTCTAAATCCACTCCCAAGAAACTTCAAGGCCGATGCTCATTGCGCCTTTCACCAAACTGCTGGCCATACCACCAACCAATGCTTTCACCTCCGAAACATTATCCAAGATCTCATTGACCGGGGTACTATCTCCCCACCAGCCAATCCTAAGCCAAACACTACTCACAATCTACTTCAAATCATACCAATGCCATCTTCTTAGAAGAAAACATAGATTTCGATCCCTCAACTCAAATCACACCCATATACTCTCCTAAACCTCTTCAAATTTACCCATATTTCCTCCTACACCCTACTAGCCTCATTGATCAGGCACTGTCACTCCTTACCAGAGCATGCATCGCTGTCCGTACCCGTTCTGAAAATGGAAATATGGAATTATCAGAGGTCTTAAACTAATTCCTAGACTTCGGGCTGAAATTGCCCTCACGGATGGTCAAAGATTGCCAAAGGTTCAGTACACTGTTCTTGGAAGCACGAAAATGGGCTCGAGATTCAGACAAGTGGGTGGTAGCAACCGATGAAGTCAGCCTAGATGATGTTTTCCAGATTATGGCCGAATTATTCGGGCAAACCAATAGCATTTGTAGTATCACCGGGTTACTTGATACTTTGAAGCTACAAGGGCGCTTGGTCCCTTCAGCCATACATATCCCCACAAAATGGGAAGACATGTATGAAGAAGCCGTTGAAGTTATGGAATGCATTGACTTTACATGGAAAGACATAATTGTTGCCACCAGATGGGGGGAAGAATTCGAAGATTCGAGTGAAGAACAAGCTTCAAGAAGAACTGGCCCAGTAGTCTACATATGTGGGATGATATCATTTGAAGAACTCCTCGGAGAAGTAAATAGGGTAATAGAACAACCTGAGATTGACGAGGAAATGGGATTCATGTTCTTCCCTTCTTCAGTTAATCACATGACCAGACCAGGGAGACATTACTAGGTTCAGAGCTCACTACCAGCAAATGACAAAGTGAATGGCGTTGAAAACCTTCCTATGCCAGAGATGACCATTGAGGAGAGCAAGATCCTCGATTAACTGAAGAAAACTTAAGCTAACATCACTCTATGGGGTTTTTTCATGTCTTCCCAGCTGCACAGAAATGCTTTAATCAAGATGCTCACTGGACCCACAATTATTCCTTCTACCACACCAGAGGAGACGGTAAATCTGGTCGGATCCTTGACCTCTACCCGGATGCTATCATTTTTTGAAGAAGAAATCCCCAGAATTGGGTCGAATCACAATCATGCACTCAATATATCCATCAAAATTATGGGGAAGGTCGTGCCACTCTCTCTTGTCGATAACGGATCCTCCTTGAATGTCTATCCAGTGAGAACCTTCAAGTGTTTAGGCCTGAAAGAAAGTGACCTCGCACCAACCTCTACCGCTGTACGAGCATACGATAATACCCGCCGGGAGGTGATGGGATCCATAAAACTTGTAGGGGTTGTCCCTATAATCCCTGTCATTGAATTCCAAGTCATAGACATCCCAGCTTGTTTCAACCTGTTGCTCGGATGACCCTAGCTCCATAGTAGCAACAGTGTGTCTTCATCACTCCATTAGAAATTAAATTTTTTCACCGACGGGCGAGTCATCATCATTTTAGGCGACGATAAAAATGTCGAGGGTGCAAGCACCAGTAGTCCAATCCTTGAGATATAACACGGGACAAATGATATACTCCTATCAGGATTTCGAGTTAAAACACTCCTACTCCCGATAGGGGACGGCTTCAAAGAAAGGGTTTGTCCAGAATATAATCCTCATGGCAATGTCAATGTCAATGTAATTCAGATGTTCATAAATATGCACTTCATGCCCGGACTGGGGCTAGGGAAAAGACAACATGGGATAATTGAGCCCATCAAACTGAAGAAAGCTTTCCCTCCTTATGGCTTGGGGTATCAACCATTAGAACAAGAACTCAGAATGATCCACCAGTCTCGAACAAATAGAAGATTAGACTGCATCCAAACTATCCCAGGAGACTCCTTGAATGGACGATTCATCAAAGAAGGCGAAGACTTCTCCTTTTTTGATTTTTTAGAACCATGGTATGACCACACAGATAAGAAGATAAAGCCTAGAATGGAGATCTTTTTCCAAGATAGCTACCCATGGGCCGAAAGTTTCCAACACCAAGTACAAACGCTCATCAAAGATACCGAAGAGGCTGAGGAAAGTGATTTTGAAGATTCCTTCAACTTAGAAACACTGGGGCTGACACTCTGCATGGTTCATTCAGACACTACATCAATGGATCCATCCCATATGATTAAAGCTGCTGATGCACCCCTCCTCAACTGGCATGCTGCGCCAGTTTTACATCTTGAAATCTCCCATAACCCCAATGTTTATCCTATCGCTTCTTCTTTTGTCTATCCTTGTTCAAATGTAATCGAGACCTCTTTTGATAAAGTTCTCAATGCTGTTTTTCCTATCAATGAAATAAATGAAAATTTTGAGTATCTTGCTGTGCCTTACATTAATTGTGCAGATTCTAATCAAAATTTTGATGATGGTGATTTTGCAAATGAACAATTCTTAACTGATATAAATATGGTCAATAATAAACAACATAATCGCGTTCAAATTAATGAAGAAGAGACTGTTGTTATTAATCTCGGTTCTAGTAACCAATTGCGCGAGATTAGGATAGGGGCCACCCTTGACGAGCATGAGCGCGCATAACTCGAAGAATTGCTAAAGGAATTCGTGGATGTCTTCACATGATCCTATGATGCTATGCCCGACATTGATCCTGAAATATCTCAGCACGAGATCCCCACTCTCCCAGATTATAAGCTGGTTAAATAAAAATTGAGAAAGCTCCGCACCGAATGGTCGCTCAAGGTCAAAGAAGAGGTGGTCAAACAGTTGAATGTGGGATTCATTCGTGTGATCGAATATTCCACATGGCTAGCCAACATAGTGCCTATGCCGAAGTCAGGAGGGAAGGTTCGAATACGTCTAGAATACCGAGATTTAAACAAAGCTTCTCCAAAGGATGATTATCCTCTATCCAATATCGGCATGATCGTGGATAACACAGCCAGTCATGCTCTCAAGTCATTCGTCGACGGGTTTGCTGGATACAACCAAATCAAGATGCACCCAGACCACCAAGAAAAAATCGCATTTATCACCCCATGGGGAACCTTTTGCTACACCGTCATGTCATTTGGTCTCAAGAATGATGGGGCTAACTACCAAAGGGCTACCACAACCATCCTTCATGATCTGATTCACAAGGAAGTTGAGGTTTATGTGGATGATATGATTATCAAGTCCAAAACTAGAGAATGTCATGTTCCCGCTCTCCGGAAGTTCTTCGAACGACTGCGATGGTATCAGATGAGACTCAATCCACAGAAGTGTGTCTTCGGCGTTACAAAAGGAAAACTCTTAGGATTCATGGTCAGTGAGAAGGGGATAGAAGAAGATCCTGCAAAGCTGAAGTCCATACTTGAGATGCCACCGCCCCGAACAGAGAAAGAAGTCTGAAGTTTTCTTGGGAAATTGTAATATATCAGCCGGTTCATCAGCCAGCTAACCTCCATCTGTGAACCGATCTTCAAGCTCCTCTAAAAGGATTCAACCAAGGTTTGGAACTTGACTTGCCAAAAAGACTTTGACTAAATCAAACTATATCTGACCCAACCTCTAGTGTTCATGCCACCACAACATGGTCTCCCTTTGATCCTATACCTAACCATAACCGACACTGCAGTTGGGGCTTTGCTAGCCCAATACCTTGAAGACTCCCGCAAAGAAAGAGCTATCTATTACACCAGTCACAAATTGGCCGAGTATGAGGTCAACTACACTGCTTTGGAAAAGGCGTGTGCCACACTTGAATGGGTCACTTAAAATTTGCGACACTATATGTTCGCCTTCCCCATCAAACTTGTATCCTGAATGGATACCATCAAATATCTATTTAAGAAACCTCCCTTATCCAATCGAATGGCCCGGTGGTTGATGCTTTTAACCGAGTTCGATATCGTGTACGTCACGCAGAAATCCATTAAAGGAAGAGCCATATTTGACTACCTCGCTGATTACCCCGTAGAAGAAGCCGATGTCTGGATCTCCAAATTCCGAGATGAAAATATCCTCTACACTGCTCAAGACAACCTTCAATGGAAAATGTTCTTTGACGGCGCTGCCACCAAAAAGGGATATGGCGTTGGGATACTTCTGATCTCCCCTGATGACTCCCACACTCCCATCGCCATCAAATTGGATTTTCCTTTCACCAACAATATGACAGAATACGAGGCATGCACAGTAGGCCTCAAGGTTGCTCTCAAGAAAGGTATTCAATACCTTGATGTCTACGAGGATTCTGCCCTCATCATCGGTCAAGTTCTCATAAAGTGGAAAGTCAAGGACGAAAAGCTCCAACCCTTCCATGCCCTCTTACAAGAGTTAGCCTCCGAATTCCGAGATATCACCTTCCATTACCTACCTCGAGAAAAGAATATCCTAGCCTATGCTCTCGCTACTTTGGCCTCCATGGTCGACATACCCGAAGGAATAACAATGACCCCCTTCCTAGTTCAAAAGCAAGACAAACCAACCCACTGCTACCATATTGAGTTTGTCTCCACCGAAGATCCCGAACTAGCCGATTACTGGTACTATGATAGCAGGTGCCTCCCCAAACATGGTAGGTATCCCGAGGGTTCCAACAAGAAAGACCGAATGACCCTCTAAAGAATGGCCACCCAGTACATCATCTGTCATAAAGCTTTACTCAAGAGGAATTTCGATGGGACTCATCTACACTGTATCGCAGGGGCTGAGATTGAAAAAATAATACAGAAGATCCATAATAGGGAATGCGGTCCGCACATTAACGGTCACATGCTTTCCAAAAAGATCATTTGACAGGGCTACTACTGGACCACCATGGCCCAGGATTGTACCGCCTATGTCCGGAGATGTCTCAAATGCCAACAGTTCTCCAATCTTCAACACATGCCTCCGCGAGAACTATACAACATGACCTCTCCTTGGTCGTTCTCCACCTGGGGTGTCGACATCATAGGGAAGGTTACACCAAAGGATTCAAACGGACATGAGTTCATCCTAGTTTCCATTTATTACTTCACCAAATGGGTCAAAGCTGAGTCATACGCAATACTGAACGCCAAGAAAGTGGCAAAATTCCTCAAGAAAAATATCATTTGTCGATATGGGGTCCCGCACGAGTTAGTGTCAGATAACGGGTTGCACTTCGAAGCAGAAGTCATAGAAGTAGTCAACGAGTACGGGATTCAGAAACATAAATCTTCTCCCTACGGACCTCAAACCAATGGTGCAGTTGAAGCCGCCAACAAGAACCTTAAAGCCATCATCAGTAAGATGACCGAAAGCTATAGGCATTGGGCCGACCGAATCCCGTATGCCCTATGGGGATATCGAACCTCAATATGAACCTCTACTGGGGCTACCCCTCACTCTCTAGTCTACGGCATGGAAGTCATCCTACATATGGAGCTGGAAGTACCCTCGCTACGTGCCATGCTCGAAAGCAAAATTAATGAAGAGGACTGGTGCCAAAGCCGTCATTCAACAAGATAGTAAAGGACCGCGGTGTCCGAGAAGGGGATTTAGCCCTCAAGGAGATAATATAACCCATCTGGGACCTCGAGGGAAATTCAAGCCCAATTAGAGTGGCCCCTACATTGTGAAGAAAATCTTATCCGACAGTGCCGCCATGCTCACTGACCTAGATGGGGAGGAGATGGCTCACCCAGTCAACCTGGACCGTCTCAAGAAGTTTTACCCCTAGTCCGAAATCTCGGCACGCTATGAATCTTCTCATCTATTCTTAAAAAAAAAATCTCTTCATTTCCCTTTACCTAGAACTATGTTGGCCTGATCCTCTACAAAAAACCATTTTTCAAGAAAAATAAAAAAAATTCAAAAACCCCAGAGGTACGTAGGCAGCTTATACATCTTACAGGAGCGTGAACCTTTCTTTTTTTACAAAATACTATTCTTTTCTTATCTCTGAGAATGGCAGTTCATTCTAACAAAAACTTGAACAAAAGGATTATGTATGCCTTAGCGATCGGTATTGATAATTCAAAATTACAAAATTAATCGAAAGGCATAGCTAAATGATTAGAAACTTGCTTATTTCATTAATAAGAAATTACATCATAGATTACATAAGAAAATGAACGGATAACTCCCTTCCCCCTACTGCCATAAAAAGCCAAATAAAATCCCCACATCTAAACTCTCCAAGAGTCCTACCCATAGCTACCAGAGGAGCCTACACCCTCATCATCTACATCCTAGGGCCCCTAAATTTCCCCTACCTCAATAGAGTGCCGTAAACACTCCATGGACCGATAAGCCCGAACCAGCTTCGAAAAAACCACAACACCCCCTTCCATGGTGTTAAATAAAACAAACCACCTTTGTCTAGTATCCACTGCCAACATCTTACTAACTAATCTCCTCCACAACCACTTTATATAATCCCTAAGGACATGCCAAACTCTCCTAACAGACTGAGAGGGACGGGTCGACGGGCGTCGATTATCCCACAGAGATCCAAGCAACAGACGCAGGCGCTCGGTCAAAACGTCTATCAAAAAGAAATTTAGTGCCCGAGGTGGAACGACCTGTGCCCAACCAAATTGGCACAGAAGATGCCAAGGGAAATAGAAAGAGGTATGTCTGAGACCAACCAGCCGCACATATGAGTACTCTCCTAGCTCCAGAATTAGCTGCAACTACCCCCACCAAGGCACAGACCAGTACAAATTTCGAGCCCCATGCTCCACAAACCAATTCTCCCAACTCGTAATATCCAGGCCAACATAGAAGAAGTGACGCAAAAAGAAGTTGGGTACAGCCGACAAGGGATACTCTGGAGGGACCACCAAGCAGAGTCTTTCAGACAACCACATGAACAGCATCACGGGGCTACCCCTCATGAAGTCAGAACGACCTTCTCGCCAAGCATCCAGTTCATTCGACGTCTCTGCCAGTATCACCACCGTAGGATTGCGACGGTATGATATCCACGAAGTAATGGATGCAAGTTGCGGGTCCACCAGCAGTTCCCTAGTCACCAACAACAATTTTGAAACCAAGTCCAGAGCAACGGCTCTAGCATAGCCAGCATCACCTACTTCCCACAAATGCATGGACTGCAGCACCATCGTAAGGGAGATCATTTCTCCACTAACCAATGTTCTGGCCTTCAAAGGTGAAATATGAAGAAGCCCGACCAATAAATCCCTGGGAGAACGGGAAAATTAGGGCAAAGCCGCAACAACCCTGGGATTTACACCCAACATGATAGAAAATTCCTCGTAGGTAGGACAAACTTCATCCAACCCAAAGCGGAATACATGTTCTTCGGGGTACCAGAATTGTACCGCCGCCATCAACATGTTCCATTCAATAGGCCGATTACGCCACAAGGAGACTCGACGCATGTTGAAAGCATCATAGTCGACATTATAAGAGCACATTACTTCCAAGGCTTTGAGGTAGTTAGCAAACTCAATGCTACCAAGGAGAGACATCTTGTAAAGCTAATAGATAGTGGGCAAGTAAGATTACAAAGGTGTGATAAAAACACTCCACCCTTACCCCTTTTTATACTTGAGAACCCTCACAAGAGACATAATCCCTGTAGAAATCGGAGGGAATCCTACCCCACAAAATACAAAAGGATGAAGAGGGTACCAATCGAAGCTTTAAATTGATGGGGACTGGACTGAAATGTCGATAGGCAGGACAGGGTGCTTGCTGATCGGCAACCCCCCATTTTTAGAAATTTCCCTTTTTCCTCTTTTGTCAAATCAGAAAACTCAATAAAAATAAATTGATATTCTCAACAGAATTTCAAAATCCCTTTTCCTCCTTATATAATTTCCCCTTTTAATTAAAATCTTTCCTTCAAAAAATTCCAAAAATACTCCTTTTTACGGTCTCAGTACCAAAGTAAAAAGCTCATGTTCATGCATTCATTCATCATTAATAAAAGATAAATAAAAAACTCCATTGCATTGTATCTATTCGTTTCTGTGTTACATCAATTTTGCAGAAAATAAAAAGAAAAAGCAAAAAACAATGGGACTCAGCCTGAACCCACATTTTCTCTCTCTCTCTCTCTCACCCACCTTTCTCTCTTAGAGCTTCCACCCCTGCGACGTGCTCTTTTCCCCCTACGACGAGATGATGCACCGCCACTACCCGATCCAAAGTCCTCTCCGGTCAAAGCAGATGGCACCAAGTAAGAAGGAACAGGAACCGCATCCCGAATATGGGCAGTTGCCAAAGATATCCAGTCTCTGATGTCTCTTAGCCAAGTGGTCGACACTCGGACTTGTTGCAAGAAAAAGGAAAAATCAGTATCAAAGCAGAAATGACAAAACAAAAAAGAAAGAAAGAGAAGAGTATAAAGGTATACCGCATGTCGGAGGACCTCCTCTGTCAAACCTAACTCCTACGGATCCATCGCATGAGGGTGATGCAGCATAGGCACCATCCCTCCATCATCCCGCCGAATGTTGCACGAGGGAGTGTGCAACCGCATAAAAGGAACCTATGACATCGTCGTCGCAGATGTCGACGGACCATCGCCACTGTGGGAAGATCGCACCGCCCGACTCGAATCTGCAGGAGCAAAAGGCAAGGCGTTATATATGCTGAGCGCTATCAACCAACTCGTCACAAAATCCATATAATCATACGCGCGTAGCCATATCAGTGTACAATAAGTAGAACTCGCCGATCATCGTCGTGATCCTCGCATCGTCTGACAATAGTTTCTCCCACCTCATTGACGTAGGAGGCTGTGCAGGTGGCACCACCACCTCCTCCTCAGCAATCTGGAGAACCACCCTCTCCCCGAGATACCAGGAATGGCCGAACTCGTGCGCCATCAAATGCCTCATCAGTGCATTCACCTCGGTCGTCCCCGCATCCTGAATGGTTGTCTCCTAGGGATAAAAGGTCACCTGAAAATATCCAAGAAGGCATAAATTAATACAAGATCAGAAGGCACAAAAAACCAATACTGAAGATGGAAAGAGTCTTACCTTACCACTGGTCAGGTCATTCAAGACCTAACACACCGCCTCTGGAGAGAGAGATCCCTTCGACTGTCGATTGGTCTTATGCCATCGATACAATCAGCAAGAGTCCCCAAGTATGTCATCCTTCAGAGCGATCAGCGGGGTATTGCACCCAATCACCTCATAAAACCATGTCTGTTAAAGATGAGAATTCACAATAAAAAAGAGACGCATAAGGAAAATGCGAATGCATGAAAATAAATATGCAAACTGAAGAATACCTCAAGAAGATACGTGGCCCCAGTAAAAGTCTATTGGTAGCACCGACTGAATGCATCCGGAGAAGAGTAAAGGGTCGCCAAAGTCAGACTCCTCCAATCATAGAAACGGATGTTCGAAAACATCCTCAAATATGATAAGAACTACAAATGGAAGACGTCGCCGCTCGATGCCACCATAAAACCTCCCAACACCAGCAAAATAAATAATCAGGCCATCTGCCTCACTTGCATCCCATCCTCCACATCAATCACCCTTCCCAATAGAACATCCTTCAGCAGGGACAACCGAATAGAATCCCCAGAAACTATCCTCCCTACATCACCAAGTGCCGAACGCACTGCCTCCGATCTCACCCGCAAAGAGCGATCCACCTCTATCTTCTCTCCATCACAATCCAGCCCCAATAGCTACTGCACATCTATGGGAGTCACAGTCCTCTCCTCGAAGTCGAAATGGAAGGTATGGGTAGTATCCCACCATCTCTCCCCCAAAGCGCATAGGACCGCTGTCGAACAAGGCGTCTCATCCAGCGCAGATGCCAACCTCCCAAAACCCGCTGAGGATACCACCCAACGCACCACAGGTGGGAGATGCTCCCAGACATCCCTGAGCCCCATCGTCCCTCGAGCGCGCATGTTCTTCAAAGAAATATCAGACTGTCAAAAACGAAAAAAATCTCATCAGAAGTCAAGATGGAAAGAAAAGTCACCAAAAAGAAAAGAATGCTAAAGGTCGGGTTGCTTACATAACCGTCAGGAGTCACTCTCGGAGAGCGATGATGCGAGAGATCCTGCAGAAAAGTCCCCTCATCCATAACAGGCTCAAACGCATCAAAGGAGTTCTCACTCCCCAAAGAAAGAGGTGCCCTGGCCCTCCACTCCATGTTCGCCCAGTCATCAACGGTCAACCACTCCCGGTGGACTGCATTGCTCACAAAAGTGGCCATTTCTTGAAGATCGGAACGCTAGAACGATTTGCAGAGGAATCATAGAAAGAGAGAAAGCAAAGAAGCTATGAAAAAATGAAGGGATTCATCCCCTTTTTATAGGATGCCAAATGCCATGCCGATCGGCATTGACCCCAACCATACCGATCGGCACTAACTCCTTACCTTCCCGAGGCAGTCCAAAAGTCTGTGCCACTATCGAATGGCACCCCTCATACCATGCCGACCGGCACCCCCTTAAATTTCATACATAAATTCCCCCCCCCCCCCCTCCCTAAAAAAAAAGCCCCAAAAAATCCTTGGAAAATTCCTAAAAATCCCAGGAAGGATTCAGAACATTTTCACCAGGAAAATCTCGCATTCCCTCAGGTAGAACCCCTATTTCCCAGCAAAATCCTCAAAAACCAAGTGAATCTCCTCCCGAAAAATCCCCGGAGGACCTCTTAGGATCATCTGATCACTTTCCCAGCGGAGTTCTTTCAGCACCAAAATTGGTTGTTCCCCCCTACAGGGCCTCCTAAAGAAATAAAAGCTTCCCCAGCTATCAGCTCCCCAACTCAGATCAAAATAAAGAAAGTACTTTCTCCAGCAGAATCAAAATCCAATCTTTATTTACTCTTAGGTCAGAATTGACCTCGGTCTTAGATCGTCACCTGAGTTAGGTCAGAATTGACCTCGATCCTCGGTCGTCACCACTCTTAGGTTAGAATTTACCTCGGTCTTGTATTGTCACCTGATTTAGGTTAGAATTGACCTTCGTCCTCGGTCGTTACCACTCTTAGGTCAGAATTGACCTCGGTCATGGATCGTCATGTGAGTTAGGTCAGAATTGACCTCGATCCTCGGTCGTCACCACTCTTAGGTCAGAATTGACCTCAGTCTTGGATCATCACCTGAGTTAGGTCAGAATTGACCTCGATCCTCGGTCGTCACCACTTTTAGATCAGAATTGACCTCAGTCTTGGATCGTCACCTGAGTTAGGTCAGAATTGACCTCAGTCCTTGGTCGTCACCACTATTAGGCCAGAATTGACCTCGATCTTGGATCGTCACCTGAGTTAGGTCAGAATTGATCTCGATCCTCGGTTGTCAACACTCTTAGGTCAGAATTGACCTCGTTCTTGGATTGTCACCTGAGTTAGGTCAGAATTGACCTCGATCCTCTGTCGTCACCACTATTAGGACAAAATTGACCTCGGTCTTGGATCGTCACCTGAGTCAGGTCAGAATTGAGCTCAATAATCGATCGTAACCACTCTTAGGTCAAAATTGTCCTCGGTCTTGGATCATCACCTGAGTTAGGTCAGAATTGACCTCGGTCCTCGATCGTTACCACTCTTAGGTCAGAATTGACCTCGGTCTTGGATCGTTACCTGAGTTAGGTTATAATTGACCTCGGTCCTCACTCATCACCACTCTTAGGTCAGAATTGACCTCAGTCTTGGATCGTCACATGAGTTAGGTCAAAATTGACCTCGATCCTTGGTCGTCACCACTCTTAGGTCCGAATTAACCTCGGTCCTTGGTCGTCACCCGCAGAATCGGTCACCCTCATCACTTAAGCCCGTAGATTTGACTTTGACCCACAAAATTCATCATCCCCAGCACATCCCTCAGGTCCTCAAAATCATCCTCGACCCTCTGAATTAGTCATACTCCATCAAAAGCATCATGTGGTGTCTATTCGACGGTTATCATTTGTTCCAAACTCACCCACCAAGGGGATCTGTAGACACCCCATTCTGTTACCCCTAACTCTTCTTAGGTCCCTAGTACCTCCCTTCATCACTACAAACCTAGGTCATATCCCGAGTACTGACCTAGAAGCCATCGGGTACTCCCAGGCTCCGTTTGACCAAAAATTCAAACTCTTTAGTTTGACCAAAGCTGAATGAATCTTCGAAGGACACTGAAATCCCTTTCCAATGGTGCATCCTGTGCACGAATCCGACTTACCATGCGAACAAATGATTCGTTTGCGTCCGAAACTTGATCTAAAGGCCATCGGGTGCTCCCGGGCTCTATTTGACCTAACTCAACTCTTCAGCTCGATTGATGCTGAATGAATATTTGAAGGGAACTAAAATCCCTTTCCAACGGTCCACTCCATGCACGATTTCAACTTATCATGCGGACGAACGATCCGTTTGACTTCGAGAGGTCATCAAATGCTTCTAGGGATCTGTTGACCAAAGTGAACTCCCCAGACCGGGTTCAACTCTTTGGAATGTCTAAGTACATCTCCTAGACTTTCCAACGGTCCATCCCGTGCGCGATTCGGACTTACCATGCAGACGAATGATCCGTTTGCATCCGAACGATTCCCCGTCCAATGGACCGACAAATGCTTCCGAGCCATATTTGACCCAAAGTAAACTCCCAAACCTGGGAGCAGTCCAAAGGGCTTTCAAAGGTCTCTGAATTACCTTTCCAACGATCTACCCCATGTATGATTCTGACCAACGATTTGCCCTCGGCAGTCGATTTTCCAAAAAGGCCTGAAATACACTACCAAATGGCAGGTTCCAGCCCCTGCCTATTGGCAGGTGCCGATAGGCAGGACTAGATCTATCCCTATCAGTAGTGACCTAGGCCTATAAAAGGAGGCCTTCACCTCACTTGCAAAGGGAGCCCAGATCTGATAGAAATCGCTCTCATCGAATACCAAAAACCTCTTTCGAAGGCAGCGCAATTTCAACATTCAAATCCCTTTCTAACTTCCACTTTGCATCATCCTTTTCATCAAACTTGGGTAATTTTCCACTCTCCATCATCATCCAAGCACAAGGGAAGCTTTCCAACATTCAAGATCAAGCTCAAGATCTTCAAGAAGGTCCAATTTTCTCAACTTTCTCTCTTAAATTCTCTTAAATTCTCAATAACTTGTTTTATTACCTAGAATTTTTATTATATCATCTCACACATCCTAATATACTTTTTATTTAGTATTATTGCACATCTTTTATTTTCATATAAATAAAACCCAAAAAAACAAGAAAAGATGGTTTGCTCATAAATTCCAAATAGGGATTCTCATACCTTTCTCTTACTTTTCTCACAACTAAAACACTTTTTCTACACACACACACACTCACAAATAAGATATCCTCCATTTGGATTTATGGGATAAACCCCACCCCTCATTTTGTATGCGAACTACGTGGACTTTGATGCCTTTATAGGCTACGTAGGCATCTCGGGGTAAAATCCGAGACTCGAGTCCTTTTCTCACTTTCTCTCTCATTTTCTATCTTCTCTAAATCCAATTTTCTTATATTCTATATGCTTGCTCTTAGTGACGTATTACTCCATACGCGGTATCGTTCCATTATAACGACCAACGTAAGGGTAATCGCTTAAATCTTATTTTTTAATACTATGTTTATACCATCTGTTGATAACGAAAGGCCCCCAAATTTTAATATTTTAAAATCTTATTTTCTTTTCAATAGATTTGCGGAAGCGTAACGGTGATGGTTCAACACAATAAATAAATTTTAATTTCCTTTTCAAAATTAAAATTAAACACAAAGTGAAATATGATTAATACACACACACTATTGATTTCACTTAAACAAAATTAATTAGTCCAAGTCCTAGAAATTTGCCTAAGTCATAGTTTTTCAATTATTCCAAAATTAGGCCAAACCAATTTTAACAAATGACTTGAATTAAATTAAAGTTACCCAAATTAAATTAACACCAAATTAAATTAAGTGTGATAATTAAAACTAAATTTATCTTGAATTATCCTAAGCATGCGTTCTAAGTTATTATGCAAGATAAAAGTAAATCAATCACACTACGCCGCGATGTACGAGAAAAAACCCACAACGGGGAATAACCTCGGACGGCCCTATCCTCAAATACACTAAGTATAGAAATTACATTTTCAAGACAGATGACTTACTTCCTCAACTCGAACCCTCTCAAGCCTTGAAGCGTCTTTTTGTAACCACCTTTGCCTAGCGGATAACCACAGAGCTCCACCGCGATCTCGGACCCACCGATCGGACAATAGGTACACCGTTAACCACACATGGTGCCTTTCACCATGTGAGAATGCCGCAGCTAAACAATTATTCTTCTTTGATGGATTTAGAAGAAAACCCAAACTTCTCTTCAAATGATAGAGATAAACCGGTGCCAAACTCCAAGCAAAGATATACAGATAGAAACTTGGATTAAACTGAACTATGGGTGAAAACTAGAGTGGTAAATTAATTTTTTCTTTGAAAATTAACAATCAAAACTTGATCTTTTTCTTCTAAACAATTTTGCTCTCAAACTCTATCTTAGAGATGGAAGGATATCAAAAAGATCATTTAGAAAATGTTGTTCCCTCACATTATAAGATCTGAGAAAAGTTAGTGGAGAAACAAGTGGGGAAAGTGGGAAAAACTGCTCAAAAACTGCCAAATAACTGTTCCCGCTGGAAACTCGTTCGAACGAGATTTTTGTTTGAACGAAGTTTCATTCGAATGACAATCTAACGACCTTCGAACGAAGTTCTAGTGTACTGAAAACTGAACTCGTTAGAAATCTCATTCGAACGACATTTCGAAAAAAGTTACAGTACTCAATCTGGGAACTCGTTGGCAAACTCGTTCAAACGACTTATGGTTCGAACGATAATCTCGTTCGAACGACACTTCGAACGAACTTACAGAAAGTTCCAAAAATATAATTTTTAGCCCAGAAACTTTATACACTTTATATAAAAAAATTTACTAGAAAACTTTCTGAAAACAAAACACAGTTTTAGAACCTAACACCTAATAAACTTATTCCAAGCTCCTATATATATATAAAATGCATTCATACCTTGGGAGCATGGAACAACTGTTGATGACGTTGAAATGAGGCACATAAACTCGACATTTGATGAAGCTTTCTTCAAATAAACACATCATAGGCTTAAATAGGTACACTTGAACACTATCTTATGACATAAACATTTTTGCTCGGAATTGAGCCAAAACTATATTAAGACTCAATTGGAGAATTGTGTCCTTACACCTTCCTACGAACGACTCGCTTTATCTCTTTCATGATACGAGTCGAGGATTCCTATCTCCACTATATATATACACGTGCACACATATCACGGGGAAAATAGCAAATATCCATGAGAGACCGAAAGGGCGGAATGGGTGCCTAACACCTTCCCATTTCGTATCTTAGCATCCGATCCCTTCTCGAATCATTTTAGTTTCGTATGCACCAGTATGTCTTTGGATGCCATCCTTCGGGATGGCTTCCCCTTTTTCTTTTGTCTGTTTTGAGTAAAATAGACTAGCGACTCTAAATCTCTCTACATTTTTACACCTCACCTCAAATGACGATGGCCGAAGCGCTACCAAAAGGGACGCGCGGGACCCGAGGATCCTCCCTTCATGCGCCCGCCCGCGGCGAGGATCGTGGATGGCCACATGTATGGTTATTGCTCACTAATCAGGGAACTTATGACTACCTCCAATGTCGTTTGTTGTTATTTATCGTAGTTTGGTGTGAGATTTCGACGAGGTAGCCAGGATGATGCGAGTATTCCCTAGATGATGATAGCATTAGAGAACCGCATTCAGGGAAGTTATTATTGTTATTACGGATGGCGGTTATACATGTATAGTGAGTGATATTTATGTATGCATGATGTGATACTAAAGATATATATATATATATATGCGCGTGTGTGGATGTGTGTGTGTGTGCAGAAAAATATATATAGGCATATTGAATTAAAGTTAGTAACTACTGAAACTTATTGGAAATGGTTTAATAAATTATAATTGAGAATTATAATTAGAAAATGTGACAACTAAATAAATAAATTTTGCAGTATATGATAGCATGTGGACTATAAGGGAACTTGGGAACTAGTTAGATGGGTAGCTCAACTAGGTATATACATTAGGTGGGCACGTTAGATGAGAGGTGAGTAGTGCCTCATGAGAGAGTGAGATACCAATTTAAATATGAGTAAATGGATATACAATTATTTATGCATTTAACTACTTGAAAAAATGGGTTGGGACTCTAACTCGTGTCAAACTATATCTTTAAAACCTTTTAGGTGTCTAGCCATAGAGATGTCAGGCATGATCATTCCTAGGTACCAGAGCTGCGACAACTGTCGATGTTGTAGAGTTTTGTTTAGAAGATTCTATTTATATATTCTAGTTCCAGACACTCTCTTTTCCTATTCAGGAACTTTGCCTAAGACAAGTTAGTTTATTCTCGTTTATGCTTATTTCATTCTGAGTATTATTGTGAGAAGATTTATTTTGATAATTAAATCGAACAGTTTGGCATGTAATAAATTTACAGTTTTGATATATTTGTGATTGTGGATTGTAATTCAAGTTTTTTAGATAATTTTGGTAGGCTTAATTTAATAAAAAGTGGTTAGTAATTAATTGAATTGGATAGTGACGCTTAGAATTAGGCAATGAGATTCATGTTTTATTTTAGTAGAGGGTTGGCCACCCGTTATTTTAATAAGTGGGGTGTCACATATGATATCAGAGCATCAGGTTCTAGAGTCCTTAGGATCTGTGAGAACTTATTACTTTTTCTTCTGTGGCGTTCTTCGATGTAGAGCCCTATTCTTAAGACTGTTGATTCATATTGCGATATACGTTTTCCTACTATTACGTATAATGGAAGTGAATCTTTTACGACTTTGTTTAAGTTTCAGAAGCTGAATAGGAGGGATGACCGGTTATGGCCATTAAGAAGACTACCAGAGGAGAGGCTCAGCTAGAGCCGCGAACTATTATGAAAATAGTGGCTTTAGTAGAAGTCACTACTAGTATTTCTCAGACAGATAATGTTGTGATGATCGCTAGAGCATAATAGTTTCTCCAATTGCTGGCACAACTAACGGTGGTACTAATTCACACTCACCCAGTGCAGTTGGTATGGGATAGAGTAAGGAGCTCTTGAGAAGGGCCACTGGCAAGGGTTCGAGAAAATTATTGACGTGTATTAGTCAGCCAATGAAAGAAGCATATCCAAATGCATTTACATATGGTGGAGTGCAGTGAAACTCAAGATTAAATTTTGATCCATTTTAAAGCTCGTAGGAGACGTGTTATAATGATTGGAGTTAGTCACCACATCTGAGAAGAGATATACTAGAAAGTATTGTGTAATATGGGTGCAGTTTGACCTCAAATCCTTTCATCTGTTGTTCAAACAGAGATGCGAAGAAAAAAAATTATTTATAAGAGGGCTAGACAATGACCAAGTATGAGGAAGAATTTGCATGTTTAGAAAACTTCATACCCGACAAGGTGGATACGAAGGAGAATGTGGTCCTTAAATTTGATGATGTACTCGTGGGTAGGATACGCTAGTATTTATGGGAATCAAGCTTGAATAAATGATGATGGGGTGATCATTGCCATACTATTATACTGTCAATATTGATGTTTCCATGTAAAGGGAGCCAATAGTATGGGAACATCTAGACCGTAGTGTAAGATTGAGTGTATCGGTGTTATGGGTCAACACAGGAGAATTACGCAAAAAAGAGACCCGTTTAAGAAGATATAAATAAAGGGAATTCCGATCGAGTGATGGTGGATTCAGAAAAGGCCATCAAGGCTAGTAATATGTTAAACGGGTTTAGTGGAGCCAAGGGAACAATGAGGGGTAACCATATGGTTTGAGGCTACCAGTGCCATAGGGAAGGCAACCCTGATATTTCAGAGACCTGGGTATAACAAAAGGAGGTGTTTTATATATGGATAGTAGGACCACATGCTTCAATCTTATCCACAAAAAGTTAAGGCGATATGAGTAGGGTGCACAACAGGGGTAGAAGTTACAAGAGTTTTTGGGGAGTTTCGACGGGAGTATTACGTACAAGGATCATTTAAACAACTAGAGACATTGGAAATTGAAAGTATAAATTTTATCCATGGGTAGATGGGTAGCTTTGACATGATACGATTGTGTCACAGTATTTGGGTTAACTCTAGATTTGTGCGTGAAACAAGCTTAGTAGATATAGCATTGGTATCACTATTGATTGCGTATATTTATTATTGGGTAGCAGGACTCGTTTTAGTTCCATCTGCAGAGGAGTGGGTGTGGACACTATGAGGATATATTTTTAGACATTTGCTCATTTTAGAGAGATTCTACGCATGTATGATGTTATACTCGATATGGACTGGTCAACTATGGTGAGTGATGTTGAATTGTTATAGTAAGGCTATCATGTTCAATTTTTTCGGGCAGGATATATTATTTTTACGATATTACACCTGAAAAAATATCGAGTCATGTATATATTATATTTAAATGGAGACTTCAGATAATATTTTTATCTCATTATATTTGATTTCGATAGTTGGCAACTTAGTGATAGTGAGAGAACAGTGTTTATGACTTCTTAGGAGAGGTGGGAGTTGAGGATTAGACTTATATGCATATGTATAGGATTTTGTATGACCCATTAATATGAACCGATATTCCCAATAATAGGACATTTGGGGAAATTTCTTGGTTTGATTTTAATCGCGTGATGTTCCATGCCTGAACTTTATTAAATATTGGAAATTTGGAGACATTATTGGATGCTATAGTAATCATTATGCGTGTGTAGAAAATAATTTGAGTTGAGAGCTATTATATGATATAATGCCAGTGGAGCTAGGTAGTGATATCTAAGAAACATTGGGAATTTTTTACACCACCACTGGATGGGTGGGAAAATTTTGAGGATAATTAAATCGCAATTAATGGGGAAATAGGAAATACACTTACGATACAACAATTTCAAGCATGCGGGATGGAACATCCGATAAAAATGTTACGTCTTTGATGTTTATGCATATATGCATGAGATATAGGGTGTATGGGCATCATGGTTAGTTTTAATTTCACTATTGTTTGAGATAAGGACAAGGAATAAATTTCTTGAACCGAATGCTTGTGGGGCAGTAGAGGTATAATTAGAAGGTAAAAATAGACTAAAATTCAAATTGAGGAAGGATATAGGCCTGATATATGTATCGAACAAGGCGAGCTATCACCTCGATATGGGTTGAAAGACTAACAAGGTAGGATCCAATAGTTTGGATATTCGAGGGGAGTCTCTCTCAGTCAAATGCTGAGGGTGGCTTGCGCATAAGTAGGGTGTGATTTTTACCATTCTAAAAGGACCCTGCATGTGCATATGCATGGGTCACGATTTTTGGAGTACCCCATGAAGGAGAGTGGGATGTACAATGTGATATGGAATATTGAGCCTATGGATCGGTGGGGAGTAAGACATAATGAAGTGGTCTCTAAGTGCACCACTCATAAATGGAAACAGATGGGTCAGCGGTGATCCACTAGAATTTTGACATAATTGGCGATTCCAGTGATGGAATGGATAGGCAGACTGATAAAGTTCATTGTTGACTTACCAACATTGTGAATAGGTCAAGATTCCATTTGTGTTTGTGGGATCGAGTGACTGAGGCGGAATAATTATTTTTTATTTGGGTGAGTTACATTACCAAGTAACGTACCCAAAATTTCATTTGAGATAGGAAATTAACCGACACAAGAGGTCGCCAAATAATTGTTCCCACCCCCAAAATTTCATTTGAGATAGGAGGCAGTGGGGACAAAGTGAGTTTTGAATAGCACATTTTACCCATAGACCGAGGAGTAAATGGGCAAACTAACTAGGATGTTTGAGGATGAGAGATATGCGTATTCTAGACTTTTAGGTAATTGGGATGAGTAATTACCATTAGTAGAGTTACATGTAATGACTCTTATCAACTATTATTAGAAAGACCCCTTTGGAGGCAAAAGGCGAAAGGTCTTTTCGTCCGCCTTGTGGTTGGTTAAGGGTGGAAAAATAATAGGTTTTTTGGGTCGAACATGATTTAGAGTCATCCAACAGGGATTAAGATAATCAAAGTTATTTTCGTACAGTTCAGGAACGTCGTAAGAGAGTTATTTTCGTACAGTTAAGTGAAAGGAAGTTAGCACCGAGGAAAGTGGGGCCTTTTCCAATATTGAGATGATAGAGCCAGTGGAGCATAGGCTCGTCTTATTGGAGCATTTGTAGCAAATTTATGATAGTTTTGCATATCATCGTATATGTGAGACCTGAGCTGTGATAGAGTATAACCATTTGAAATTATTTGAATAGACTTGTCGCTAATCTTGGGCCGTAGTGAGTAGGACTTTAAACTTTAAGATACCACTAGTCGGTGAATAGTGGAGGCACTAAAATGTTATCACAAGTTGAGTATGAGTACATTCAGATGCCATATGGGTAAGGATCTGATGTTTTTAGTAACAGGCTTACCCAAATTTTGGGGACAAAATTATTTTTCAAGGGGGAAGTATGTAATACCCCGTAGTTTTATATACATATATTTAATTGAATATTTAAATTATGCGGGTCGAACATAATTTAATTTATGAAATAATGAGAAATTAAATAAATATTAATTTAGAATGAAAAATGAATGAATATATTTGTGATTATTTATTTACTAGTGTGTTGTAGTAAAAAAAAATGGAATTAACTCATAAGTGAGTAAAGATGAAGAAATTTAGTATTATCTTAACTGAAAAACGCGTGATTAAATTAAAATAGGTTGAGATGGCAAAATATTGTTAAGTGACTCAAGTAATGATTTCGAGTGCACATTTAATTTTCAATGTGTCAAAATAGTCAAAATTGAGTATTCAGGGGTTGTGTTCGGGTCTCAGTGGCTTTTGAAATTAATCGGAACTTATTTAGGTGATTTTTGGGATCCTTAAAGGAATATGAAAAGTCAAAACAGGATTTCAATTATAAAATAAAAGGGTTAAGGCCTAGGGAAGAGTTATTTTACAAATCCAAAGGTTAGAAGAGTTGTACTAAGAGTTATAGTGAAAGTGAAAAGAATTGGGAAGAAAATTCAAGAGTCTAAGGGAGAAATTGAAGAACTTTGCAAGAATGCTCTAATATTGAATAAGTGAAGGAAAATTCTTGAAGGATTAAGCGACATCTTCATCAAATCAGACTCTACAAATCATAAGGCAAGGTATTATCTTGCTATTTCATTTATATAGGTAATTTTAGTCATATCATAGTTGGGAAATGATATTTTAGAGATAATTTCACATATATAAAAACTATGGGATTTTGGAAAATAAATTATATTTTAGGAAATAAATTATATTTTGGGAAATAATTTATATTTCGGGGAATGAATTAAATTTGGAAAATGATAAATGATACATATTTAAATAATTAAGGTGGATTGAAATTATGTTTTTTGAGGATAATTATTGGAATGATGAAATTCTTAACTTTAGTTGTAATTCCATGAAATGATGATTAATCTTTTGAATTGATATGATTACTAGATGTTAGAATCATAATAGAAATGTCACTTATACTCTTTATAAATTGGGTAGTGTATGATATTGGGTTGAGGATCATTGGATTGAATTAGGGAAGAAAACGAGGATGAGGCTCGCTGACTGGAAATGCAAACCGATTCATGTTTATACTGAACTGGTTCAAATTTCTAGAAAGCAGAATCAGTTCGCATTGAAATCAAACTGGTTTGGAATTCTGAAATTTTCAGATTTAGGGCAATTTTATTTAATTAAAGTCAAATTAAATAATTAAGGGGATGAGAAAACCTAAAGTTTATATTTTATATCTCTAGAAATTCAATTAAGTTAGTATGGGGACCTTGAGTTAAAAAAGGACTTTTAGTTGGGATGTGAAATTAAAATATTTTCGAAAAATAGTTGGACATGAATAATTGTTATGGAAAATGCAGAAATGGGGATACGGAATGAGTGATGTAGACACGTGTCCAGACTTAATATCAAAAAATAAATTAATTAATTAATTAAGAAAATAATTTATTAATTGAGTATAACATGGAGCATTGGATGAAAATACATTTTTGTGTCATTTGTGATAGTCATAATTACATTAATTATTAATGAATATGTACATGTGTGAAATTTGCATGTATACATATATTATATCGGTGTGAAAGATATAACTATATGGATATAATGACATATCCCATTGTAAGAGCTATCCTCGGAGGTTGCGCGAGTGAGTGATCTTCCCTGGCTAGAGCTTGCTAGGTTAGTATTATTCACAGGCTATAATCGCCACGCATATGCCTATTAAGGTTGATTTCGAGGTGAGGTAATTATGGGTATGGTTATTACTCACCAATTGGGTAACTTATGAATATCTCCAATGTCGTTTGTTGCTTTCTACTGTAGTTCGGTGTGAGATTCCGACACGGTGGCAAGGATGATAAGAGTATTAGAGACCCGCATTCAGGGAAGTTATTATTGTTATTATGGATGGCAATTATAAAGGTATAGTGTGTGATATATATGTATGCATGATGTGATAATAAAGTATATATATATATATATATATATGTGTGTGTGTGTGTGTGTGTGTGCGTGTGTATGTGTGTGTGTGTGTGTGTGTGTGCAGAGAAATATATATATGCATATTGAATTAAAGTTAATAACTAGTGAAGGTTATTGGATATGGTTTAATAAATGATAATTGGAAATTATGATTAGCAAATGTGAAAGCTAAATAAATAAATTAAGCAGGATTGGATACCACATGGACTTCAAGACACTTGGTAACTAGTTAGACGGGTAGCATAACTAGGTAATTAAAATGCATACATTAGGTGCTCACTTTAGATGAGAGGTGAGTAATGTCTCATGAGAGAGTGCGGTATCAATTTAAATATGAGTAAATGGGTATACAATTATTTATACATTTTAATTAATTGAAAAATATTTCCAAATGGTTTTGGGCTCTGACATGTGTCAAAATATATTTTCAAAACCTTTTAGGTGTCTATCCACAAGGATGTCGGGTGCGATCATTCCCAGGTACCGGTGTTGCGATGACTGTGGATGCTGATGAGTTTTGTTTAGACGCTTCTATTTATATATTCTACTTCAGGACACTCTCTTTTTCTATTCAATAAGGTTGCCTAAGACAATTAGTTTATTCCCATTTATGTTCATTTCATTCTGAGTACTATTGTGCGGAGATTTATTTCGATGATTTAATTGGAAAAATTTGACATGTAATAAATTTATAGTTTTGACATATTTGTGATTGTGGATTATAGTTCAAGTTATTTAGATAATTTTGATTGATTATTATTTTGTTGTGTCACATTAAATAAGACTAAAATTAACTCACGACTTAATTTAGTAATAGGTGGTTAATACTTAATTGAATTCGACAGTGATGCTAAGAATTAACTAATGCGATTAATGTTTTATTTTAGTAGAGGGTTAGACATCCGTTTTTTTAACCTTTGCCTAAAACTTCTTTACATGTCTAGCTTAAATTTCTTTATTTCCTTTAGTTTTAAACTGTTTTACTATCTTTGTTGTTGTACTACATTACTTGATTATTTTAGTTACATATAACTTGTTGTTACCTTTAATATTCCATTTTCAGACTCTTCTTTAGTTGTAGTTTATTTTATTAACGAGCTTAATTAGCATTGGAATGTCTTTTTAATTCAAGCATTGAACGTTTCCCAAATTGCCTAATTATCAAAGGCTAAGATAATCAATCGATTTGCAAGACCATAACCTTTCCTAGAACTCTTGATCATAATAAAAAATACAGAAACTAACTTAAGCAGCAAAATACAATATGAGGTCTTGTGGTTAACGAGCAGGGTGGTGTTCAACATATCGATGACATGGTCAGGTCGCATTTCGTTTGACCATCTCACAATTTGGAGCCATTTGGAGCTCTTATATTTTATTGATATTTGAAATATTTGATACAATGTAATTTCAACTTTTGTGAGCAATTTAAATTCTCACGCGGATGTTTATTGAATTAATTATGATTGATGTTGATTTAATTATTGTAGATGTTATTGTTCTGTTGTGGATGAAGCATTATTTTTATACATTTGAAGCACATTTTCAGCTTGACAGTCATTGCTGCCAACAATTAGTTTTTAGTCTCGGGATTATCATGGTGAAGGATTGTGACTAATACCTAACATTTTCAATGATGTTGTCATAGTCTTTGACTGTGATAGGTTCCTATCACCCTTGATTTTAATTGAAAATCTAGGCAAAAAAGACAACGATAACAAGGGCTTGTCACGGTCAATGACCATGGAAAGTTTCTTTATCACGCACTGGGGTAACATGGTCCTTAACTGTGATAACTCTTTGTTTTCATGGTCAAGGATCATGACAAGTTGATTATTTTGGTGTAGTGCTTTTATTTTATTTGTTCACCTAGAATGAATTTCTTGCATGAAATTTCAATATTACGCATCTAACAACATGTATATGCATATAGTTACATATATATACATATCAAAGTTTGAACAAAATATGTAAAAACGTAATATTCTAGGGTTGTTCTTTCATCTATGTATCCTTTTATAGTTTCCAATCATTACCTAAAAATATTAGGGTTTCTTTAAACCATAATTGTAGATAGTTATCAGAGTTCTTGAACTCACATTTAGAGAAGCTTCAAAAGATATCTTTAAGGGACATTAGGTTTTGCCTAACCTTTCTCCTCTTACTTCTTTCTTTGTTCTTCTTTAGTTTTTTTTCCTTTTGTATTTCCTTTTCTTTTTATTTCACATTTTTATCTTTCTCTCTTGGCCTTCTCACCTTACATCTCTCCTACTCCTCCATGATCTCTCTCTCTCTCTCCTAACCTCCAATAAATGATGAACCGCTTCAATAGTTTAAATTTTGAATGGATTTTAAACATCTTAAACTTATTTCTTAACAAGTCTAATAAAAAAGGTGTCATTGAATATAAGAAGAACAATTAAGAATTAATTATTCACTTAATTTTATGTATAAATTCAGTGGACTAAATTTTATGTCTCTGAATCACTGAAACATATATATTTATGTGCGCACACACACACACACACACACACACACACACACACACACACACACACATATATATATATATATATATATATATATATATTCAAGAAAATAATAATATTAAATGGGTTTAATTTTTTTAGGGTTTTTACATCATATGGACCACCAAAAAATCCCGTCTTGAGATCACGATGCCACATGACTTTAAATAAATAAATCAAGATTCATTCTTCAACCTTCTCCTCGTGCTCCCAAGTTATGTCATTAACATCTGCGCTCCATTCCACCTTCTCCAAACCAAATTATTAATTCCTCAATTTATTTATATTATGATCCAAAATTGTTATATGCCTCACAATGTAAGAAAGATTTTTGCTGTTTCTTAATTTTCCTGTTTTCACCAAAAAAAAAAGTAAGAAAGATTTCCACAAAACTCAATCATGGTGGTTTGAATTATCTGATTTGGACCCTTCACACACGTCCTTTAATAGAGACATGTGAAACGCATTATTAATGGATGTCAGTGTCGATGGAAACACCAATATACATGACACGTCTCCTTTAAAACTATTACATACGATCCCACAAATCTGGGTGAAAGGTTTGCCTTTTGCTAGAACGTATAATGCCCCACGTAGGAGATATTCTAAAAAACACGAAGCCTCCCACATCAAGCTCAACCCCATTTCGCTTTTGATCTGTATAACTATTCTAATGATTTTGGGGAGTTTGGATACTTATGCCAAATAAGCTCAATCTTTTTGGTAGTATTTCGGGTCATATATGGACAAAAAATAGGTACACCCCAACCTTCGTCCAACACACAAGTGATCTACATGGCCTCCCATATAGTTCCTTAAATAGTTCCATGTCTATTCTCTGGTGATATCCATTATTATATGTGAAATACACCAATGGCACGTGATCCTCCCACCTTCCACCAATATCGAGAACACAAGCCCCCAACATGTTCTCAAATTTTTTGTTGATACACTATGTCTGTCCATGAGTTTGGGGGATGATAGGCAGTACTAAGGTCCAACTGTGTACCCATTACAAACTAAAAACTATCCAAAAATCCATCACAAACGAGCGATCTCGATCAAACACAATAAAAGTTAGCGTACCCTGTAATTGAACTATATATCAAATAAACAATCATGATAAATTATTTATGGTATGATGAACTCGAATAGGAATGAATTGTGGAAATTTATTAATTCATTACACAATAACCTAATTCGACTATTTTCGTCGGTGAGATAGTAATACATCTACAAAATCCATAGATAAGCATCCTTTCTTCCACGCGAGTATCTATAAAACTCGTAATAAGCCAAACAGACCTTGATGTTCAACCTTCACTTGTTGAATAACCATAAAATGTGTAGAAAAATCCTTTACATTTCTCTTTAAGACAACAAAACATTTCACTGGAAATCATCTACGTAATGGGCCAATGTTCCTCATCTACGACCTCATGTATCAACTCTGAAACATTTGGCACACAAATCTAACCCATGTATAACCTCCTTATAACTTAACAGACCAATTCGTATGACAACCACATATAAATAACACTAATGATACAGATGACAAAGAACTCATCGGTACGATGTACTGCCTCACCCTTTCCATTAAAGTATGTTGGAAAATTAAACTCCCAATGAAGGCCATCTCGGCATCCTGGACTGGAAAAAAATCATGAGAGGCTTTCACCTCTAATGACTCTATTATTTAATCATTAGTGAAACTACTACACTATGTTGTTGGCTAAGTGCATCTATAACTATGTTTACCTTATCGAGATGGAAAAGAATCACAAAGTCATCACTACTAAAAAGCTCCACCTATCAGTGACACCCCACCTATTTCTATAATGGGTGATCATTCTTCTACTAAAATTAAATATGATTCTCATCTGGTTCATTCTTATCATCACTGTCGAAACATTTTAATTACTAACCACCTATTCATTTAAAAAATTCAGTACCAAACTTTATCTTTCATTAACATACAATAATATTAACTAATCCACAATAATTCCATACATAGTAACCAATGTAAATTCTAAAGCCAAGTTAGATGAATAAAGTCCCCGAATAAACTATTGGGTAAAAATCAATACATCAAATTCAAATTGCTAAAATAACATGAAATGCATAAATCTGAATGAAAAGGGGAAACACGCCCAACCAATACTGGAATAGAGAATCTAATCTAGAATGTTAATAATAGAATTGGGTACTCAAAAATCTTGTAAGCCTTCACATCAGCTGCACCACGAAATCACTTGAAGATGAATCATCCTTAGCGTCCCTGTGGCCGAACACATAAAAGCTTTACAAAGAGATTTGATACGGGTTAGAGACCAAAACCATTTGAAAAAATATTAACAAGTGTATAAAATGCATAAATAAAAATATCCAATCAATTTTCATGTTTATAAACCGGTAGCACACTCTCGTGAGTCACCCCTCTCCCCTCATCTAAAGTGCACACCTAACATATGCTCTTGACCCTCCTAGTTATGTTACCCCCTAACTAGTGCCATAACTTTCTAGGTTTCACATGTTATCCTATCCCACATAGTTTATACGTTTAAGTATCACATCCGCTTAACCATTATATTTCTCAATTATAAGGTATCGTTTCATTTCAAGTAACTTCCAACAATAATAATTATCATTCATAATTTATTAATTTATTTCAAATGACTATCACTAGTTATTTAAACAATATCTGCTTACTATTTTAAATCGTATATTTGTCTACACATAAATATACGTAATAATACACTATAACAAACACATATATGTCGCGTATAACCGCAATACCTCAAAGTAATAAGTCACTGGAAACAGGTCTCTATAATGCTATCATTATCCAGGGTATGTTCACATCATCCTTATTACCGAAGGTCGGACTCTCACACCGACTTGATAAAATTGTAAATGTATTGGAGGCGGTCATAGTCCTTCGAAAATGAGTCATAACCAAACCCGCAAGTAACTCACTTCGAATATATTTCACACAAACATAAACATGGCGCTATGACCTGCGGTCGATACTTAGCTTGTTATGATTCGTCAGGGAAGATCACCCAGATCGCGCAACCTCCACTAATAGCACTAGAGGGGTATGTTCCACATAATATCATTCACAGAGATATCATTATATTTCATGTATATGTACCATATCAATACACACACACACACACACTAGCGGTATCCCCGTGCCTGAAGGCACGATGATAATTTCCAAAGCAAATAATTGCAAAATGGTAAAAAATTCCAAAATACATTATCACAAAATGACAAATTTTTCGTTCCTTGACCAAACAATGTGTAATTTAAAAAAAAAACTGACCATAATATCGTTTATTTATAGGACATTCAAATATTAGTACTTGGACTTACGACTCGACGCCATTGCCATGTACCATAAACGCAACAACCAACATAAAATATTTTCCAAAGTGCTTGAATCTGTAAATAAATTTCATAATAAAATTTAATGCTAATGCACATCTAGATAATGAGCCAAACAAAATTTACAATTTACATCATAAAATTTACAATTTACATTATAAAATTACAACAATACATATCATCCACAACAACAATGCATATCAATACATTAGAAATTCATCTCAATATAGGTGCAGAGTAAGACTCTTCTACTTTCTAATAATCTCCAACCTCCAATCTCCAATGCAAAGTTATTATATTTCTGATAGGTGCAAAGTAAGATTCTTCTGCTGGATTTGCGAATCATTTCAATTTCTAATGGATTTGCCAAAATGATCAAGAAGTGCAACAATGGAGGGAAATACAGTACAACTATGGAAGCCATCATTTCCTCATCCTTTTGATTTCTGCTGGATTTGCAACACAACAATCGACAAATTTGGATCATGATTCCTAGGTTATTAGTGTGAAGTGGTGATCTAGGATGGTACCTCTACAATTATAGTTCAAATCCAAATATGGATCACGCACCAAACAAATAGTAACTCAGTAAGCTTCAATTCTCATAATAGGTGTCAAAATAGTAAACTTTAACCACTTATAAAATTGAAACTCTAATATTCATACATTCAATGATGTTATCATACCTTTGGCTTTTCATTAAATGATGATGAAGGAAGTTTCATTTGTAAGGATGAGAAAAAACTCGTCATGGCGTCGTTCATGGAAGCTGCAGATGCATTGCAAAAAGGAGCATTATTAGAGAAATGTAACTCGCTATGTGGTGGTTGGTTTTGAGGTGAATTTCTTAGAAACTGTGGGAATTTAGACCAAGAAGGCAATGGTATGGACTCACCCATATTATTCATACAAAATTCGGAAGGGTATTGATAATTAATGGGTCAGCACACAACTAATTTTCAGACTCTAATAATCCTAATAACATAGTGGAATACACAACTGAGTCCATCTGAAATTTAGTTGGTATGTTTTGTTGACATGTTACTATATTGCCATCACTTAGGATGGTCATGTGAGAACTAAACTCTGGTTGCTGATATGTTACTGTACTGCCTTCCAGATAAATTAATTGTCGCCCTGTAAAAATAATCGAGACTGTTATCCAATGTTGTAAAGAAAGAAAGGATTCATGTCTCAATTGCATAATAGAACTCCAGTAAAAAGAATAAAATCCCAATTGAGATATCCAATGGTAGATAACATAGAATAAAAAGGCCCACCCCATTATCAAGACATTCATGGGCATATCATAAACACAAAGTAAATGTATATTAAGATAGAGCTGTGAAAAAAATAGCATCCCAAATAAAGTAACGCAAAAATTCTCCTCAAACACAATCAAGTTAAAAAACATATACAACAAAAATTTCAAAAGTACGTAATCGTAAAATGGCAAAAATTTCCAAAGTACATAATTACAAAGCGACAAAAATTTCATTCCCCAACAAAACAAAGTGTAATTTAAAAAAAATGGCCATAACCTCCTTTATTCATAGGACTATCCACCCTGCTTAAGGGATAACAATTGATCCAATAATATTAAAAGAACCGAAATTCATCTAACAAATACTTTTTATGAAACAAAATATCTATAAAAATCACATATCTATCATATTTAAAACTAACAATCCTTTTCACAGGGGAAAAAGTTGTACTAAACTACTAATCTACTGCACCCCTACTTGAGAACTCGATCATCCAGGAAAGTATTGTGGGTACTCAAGCCTAGAGATGCACATAATATGCCCAATGCAAGTTTTGTATAGTAGGCGCATCTGAGGCAAAGAGTGCCAAAACAAAAATGAGGGCAGTCAATGGCAGGGAAGGAATAAAGCAGGTCCAAGTACCTGATATATTGATAATGCCAAGTCAAATTGAGGCATGTTGTCGTAGGGAAACATCACAGGTCTAAGATCCAATAAAGAGTGAGACTTGTAGTGGTAAGGCAACAGTAAAGAAGATTAAAAAGCATGGACAAAAGCCAAAAAATGTCCTGCATAAATAGGACATCAATATAGCAGGTACAAATACCTGCAAAAGATGTTATGAGGTAAATAGACATAATCCAAGGCAGGTTAGGAGTTTTTAAATCTGTACGATAGGAGAGGGGATGAGTGATGATAAAATATTCAAAATCATTCAGAGTGATTAAAAAATCAT
Source organism: Sambucus nigra (assembly GCA_949130495.1). NCBI lineage: Eukaryota > Viridiplantae > Streptophyta > Magnoliopsida > Dipsacales > Adoxaceae > Sambucus > Sambucus nigra. Next base: position 492,678,757 of record OX422208.1, on the reverse strand, counting down.
TTACTATTAGCATACATGGATTTTGGGTTCTAATTTTATAATTCTTTCAAAGCTGGAACAATTATTCCAAAAAATAACATTCACACACACAACTTGAAACTCATGTATGCTTAATTAAGAATAGTCTAGTCACTGGATTTTAATGTTCCCAAGCAACCCCGAAATCCTCTATGTCAAACCTTAAATATAGATAGTGTGAAATAAGTCATCAACAATAATTTGATAACATCATATCACGAATATAAAATGTAAATATGGAAAATAAATGAAAACCAATCCAAGTAGGCAATATGTAAACCTCGATCCTATTGCTTTCAATTCGTAAACCTCACCCGCTCTTCTCATCTTCCTCATCTCCCTCGAACCATGCTTTTCACGGATGCAACAATCCAAGTAGGTGATATGTAAACCTCGATCCGCTTGGACATAACTGCGTTGCCTGCACCAGCAACCTTCCCATACATGGACGATAATTTATCAGTCACTATTGCATCCATTACGTGTGCATAATCAGTAGGTGATGCTAACTTAGAAGCATTTCCCTCTCGGTTTATTTCATGTGATCCAAAGTCCTCATTCCTGTCGTAGCCAAATTTAGAAGCTACAACATTTTTAATTGAGGTTGCTTTATCTGCAATTGTAAAAGTTATAGATGAGATACTTGTCTCCTTTCTTTTGGAAATAATAGATCACTTTAACCAAAAAAATAAACATTTAGACTTGAAAAAAATTGAACAGATCACTTTCTATTAGAAGACGACGTTTCTAAACATCATTGGTCTGGACTCTATGCAATTTCTGTAGGGAACAGTAGAAATGATCTCAGTGTAAATATAACAATTCAATTAAATGATCTCAGTGTAAATGTATGTCATGCATATAATGAGGAATGATTTTCTTATGAGTTCAGGAGCTCAAGTGTGATGACCATTTCCAAAAATCTAATTTCTCAAAAGTGTTTTTGAGTTTGAGAAACAAAAATTTTAAAATTCTCTTCAACCAGGATTCCTCATCATTCAAACCAAAAACAAACTCTTCCTTTGGATAGTAGAAACCTAACCATAAGCTTAAAATCCATTGCCATATCTTGTAAATACACGAAATTTTGGTCAATTTTTTTAAAAAACACACAGTTATTGGAACTCGATGAATATTGAACCTCAATCCATAAAACCTATATATTTGAATTCCTTATGAGAAACTAGGTTGGATTGGTTTAGGAATCATCTCAAATGGTTTAGGAAATCAAAAGATATTGAAGGTCAAAATTTGATCAAAACTTGGGTCAACTATCGAAAGGTTGAAGACGAAATTTTCAACCAAAAACATTGACCAGGCATTTGACCAATCAAAATTTTCTGAATTTTTTCAATATTTTATTAATTTTTTCTAGTCAAAATGGTATAAAGTAAGGCAGTGTCTGGTCAACCATAGCTCAAATTACAGAAAACCAAGGTTTTAGTTTAAAAGTATTTTCAAGAATTTAGTAATTAACCCCTTTTGGTTTTTCAAGTTTTTAATTTTGACCCCAACGATTTTCTACATAATTTGATAAGTTTTGAGCCAAAAAATCGTCTACACTATTTTCCAAATAGGACCTCAAGCCTTATATTTTAAACTCCTAAAAATAATTAAAATTAGCCCCTAAACTTTAAAAGATGCAGTTATTTTCATTTATATTTCTAAACTAGTCCTATTTCCAACAACAATCACCTACAATTATGTTAATTGACATATAATCAAGCACCTGACCCTCCCCATCCTGGCTGTAATCGTAGTTAAGCCCGTTCTACCCAGCTAATAAGTAGTTTTTACCTTTCTGACAGTAAATTAAGCATATTTGATATAACTACTATTGATATCACGCTATGATATCTCGAAATTATTCATAGTATGTTCATGTTATGATATTGCCGTGCTACATATGTTGTTATTTGTCGTTAATATTTGAATATGGATCGTTTGGATCAATTTAACCCTTCTCATCTAATAATTGATTTCATGTGATTATTGAAATGATTGAATCAGTTCACCCCAATACCTATGTGCTAATGTGTTATAATCATCAGTATTAACTAGGGAGTGGACTACCATCTTATCCCACATAATGTTTCTACTTTGCCTAAGGTCTCAGATGCTTGAAAGCCTAGATTTATCTCTACATGTTTATTAGTGCCACTTTAGTTAGTGTGCCTAGCTATTTATTTTTTCCCGAAGGTTTTAGGTTGATAATATTATTTTGTTATACTAATCAAGCATAATTATTTCTATACTAATCAGTAAACTCGTAAGTATGGGATTATTAGTTTAAAAATCTTTATTCTTCTTTATGAGAATTATCATTTATGCTTCGTTCAGGAAATAGTTAAATCCATACAAACTCGAACTTCTATATACATATAATTGTTATAGAATTGGTTAGAATCTACTTAACCTATTTATGTTAATTCCTTTTTCCTTTAGGTGTTCCAGGATAAGGAAGCCGTATCCCCCTCCCTTTTTGTAATACACACGAATCATATGTTTCCTTTTATAATTATATGGAAGGATATTAAGGAAGATGGAAGCAGAGAGTGGATTTTCTCGATGAAGTATGTCATTTTTCAGTTTAGGGAATAAAATGCAGCATGAATAATTTGTCCGTGTGGTTGTAGTACAATATATGTAATATAGTATTAATTAATAAAGTTTTATTTTCCTCCTTATCTTTAGTTTCATTGCTTTGTTACTATAATGCAATATGTGGCAAGGTTGTATTAGAGTGTGTTTTTAATATGCGATGGGTTCGGCGCCTATATGGGAATTATATAACTTATTATTTATTTTACACTTTTCGTAACTTCTTTACCTTTATTATGTATTAAATCTGTTTTGCAGCATGAATACTTAGGACTCACTACTTTTCAGCCTCGATAATTCCCAATAGTTGATGGGAAAACATAGTAAGGGAATAAGCTTTTCTATGACTTAGAACTATGGTCCTGGAGGTGGATGATAATTGGATAAATTTTACTAGTGCCGTGAATCAATTAGTATTGATGAATCCCATCTCCAGTGAAGCTCAAGTAATGAGAAAAATATGAGAGTATGTGGATGATCCGATCATTCTTCCAGATGCTATTAACCTTGCATGGAATGATATTCACTCGTCACCCTCGCTATACCTCGAATGGAAAAATTATTGAGCTTTCTTTAGGATCATCTAGTATCTCCACTGATGATGACCCATTTGACCCAGTGACTTTGACTTTGTCCCCGACTCTGATCCTTCCAAGACTGTCAATATAGTTCCATATTAAAGAATAAAATAACCTAACTCCTTCTATCCATAATATATCTAGTAAGTAGTTTGTAAATATTGTGACAAGACTACAAAAATAGGTGGAGTAAGCTATTAAAGACCATATAAAAATCAGAGTGTTTAAGATATAATAGGTTTTATAATACTATCTTAACATAAGTTAGTAGTTGTAATAACCCTTGTCTATAATATAACTTACTTAGAGTTTCTCCTATATGCTTTTATTCTTATATAACTTTATTATACAAATGTTATATTATGCTTTTGGATGGTTAACACTCATGATCCCTCCACCGAAACTTGAAATTATCCTATTCACACCAAAGGAATTATGAAATGCCTTCAAGAATTAACATCTCCATCCAGATAGAAAAAAGCATCGGTTCCACACCCAGTTCAAGAAAAAGTTACCGATCAAGCACATTGAATGAATGCTCTCCATTTCTTTGGAATCCAGGAGCAAACGAGGCTAAGAAATGGGTACGTCAAATTACGAAGATATTCAACGGTGCAGGAATTATTGCAAATCTTCGAATAGTTTTGGCACCTTACATATTTGAATGTGAAATTGATTTTTGGTGGCAAGCTGTGTAACCCGAGGTCGAAATGTAACTACCCTATGATGGGACCAGTTTGGAGAAATATTCTTTAAAATTTACTTTTCTGAGATAGAAATAGATCGGTCGGCTATTGTGGCCATCCCGCGATCCTTGCGGTGGGTGAGAGAGAAGGATCCTAGGTCCCGCGCGTCCCTCTCGGGAGCGCTTCGGTCGGCATCGTTGACGAGGTGAAAAATGTAGAGAGATGGAGTCGCCAGTCTATTTTACTCAAAACAAACAAAAGAAAGGGAGCCATCCCGAAGGACAACATCCAAGAAATACTGATACATTCGAAACCAAAATGATTCGAAAAGGGTCCAGAGGCTAAGTTACGAAATGGGAAGGTGTTAGGCACCCATTCCACCCTTATGGTCTCTCATGGGTTGTTGTTATTTTCCTTTATTTCCCCGTGATATGTGTGCATGTGTATACTTAGCGGAGATAGGAATCATCGACTTGTATCATGGAAGAGATAAAGCGAGTCATCCATAGGAATGTTCCTAAAAAATAATATTAGAAAATATGATTTATGCGATTATCCTAGTGTCGATCATTATAAGGGAATTATAATGCATGTGGAATAACACGCCACTAACAACAAATATATGTATATGTAAATATATAGAATATAAGAGAGTGAAGTTTAAAGAACGTGGAAAAAGTAGGGAAAAAGTAGGAAAAGGACTTGAGTCTCATGTTTTATCCCGAGACGCCTACATAGCCTATAGAGGCATCAAAGTCCATGAAGTTCGTATGCAAAATGAGGGGTGGGGTTTATCCCATAAATCTAACTGGGGCTTCTCTTTTGTGTGTGTGTAAAAAAGTGTTTTAGTTGTGAGAAAAGCGTAAGAAACGTGTGAGAATTCCCGTTTGGAATTTATGAGCAAACCCTATTTTTCTTTTCTTTTTTGAGTTTTTATTTATATGAAAATAAGAAGTGTGCAATAATAATAAATACAAAATATATTAGGATATGTGAGATGAGAGAATAAAAGCGCTAAGTAATAAAATAAGTTAATATGAATTTATGAGAATTTAAGGAGAGAATTGAGAAAATTTGACCTTCTTGAAGATCTTGAGGTTGATCTTGAACGCTAGAGAGAAGCCCTTGCACTTGGATGATGATAAAGGGTAGTTAATTCACCAATTTTGATGAATAGGATGATGAAAAGTGAAGGTTGGAAAGTGATCTGGATATTGAAATCACGCTAACTTCGAGAGAGGTTTTCTAGATTCGCTGAGAGTGAGGTATTTCAGATTTGGGCTCCCCTTTTCAATAAGGTCAGGCCCTCCTTTTTATAGGATAAGGGAATTGGCAATCGACATAGCCCTGGTCCTGCCAATCGGCAGGTGCGTTTAGGCACACTACAGATAGGCAGGGTCTGGAACCTGCCATTTGGCAGTCTCTTTCAGGCTTCTTTGGAAAATCACTCGTAGAGCGCAAACCGATGATTCGAATTATGCACGGGGCAAACTATTGGAAAGGTAGTTCAGATACCTTTAAAAGTCCTTTGGACCGCTCCCGGGTTTGGGAGTTGACTTCGGGTCAAATGTGGCTCTGAAGCACTCATCGATCCTTTGGACGGGAAAACTTCGGACGCAAACGGATCGTTCGTTCGTATGGTAAGTTATAATCGTGCACGACAAAGACCATTAGAAAGGTTAGGATATGTACTTCGACATTCCAAAGAGTTTGACCTGGTTTGGGGAGTTGACTTTGGTCAACCGGGCCTTGGAAGCATTCGATGACCTCTCAGAGTAAAACGGATCGTTCGTCCGTACCGTAAGTCAAAATCGTGCACGGAGCGACCCGTTGGAAAGGGGTTTTAGTTACCTTTGAAGATTCATTTAGTACTGGTCGATATGAAGAGTTGAATTTGGTCAAACGGAACCTGGGACCCCCTGGTGGCCTCCTGGGGAAAATAGGTCGTTCATCCGCATGATAAGTCAGAATCTCGCATGGGTTGGACCGTTGGAAAGGGAATTCAGTACCCTTCAAAGATTCATTCAGTATCAGTCGAGCTAAAAAGTTTAACTTTTTGGTCAAACAGAGTCTGGAAGCATCCGATGGCCTTTAGGTTAGTACCCGGGCTATGACTTGGGTTGGTAGTGATGACGAGAGGTGCTAGGGACCTAAGGAGAGTTTAGGGGGTAATAGAATGGGGTGTCTACAGAGACCCTCGATGGGTGAGTTTGGAACGAATGATAGCCGTCGAATAGACACCGTATGATGCCTTTTAAAAGAGGTTGATTTTACGGACCTAAGGAAATGAGGATGACCAATTCAGAGGGTCGAGGCCGATTCTGCGGACCTAAGGAGTGTGCTGGGGATGACAAATTCTACTGGTCGAGGTTGATTCTGAGGACCTAAGGAAAAAAAATGACCAATTCTACGAGTTGAAGCTAATTCTGAGGGCTCATGCAGGTCGAAGCCAATTCAGCGGGCTTATGTTGAGATAATCGATTCTGCGGGTTAAAACCAATTATGCGGGCTTAGGTTTAGATGAACAATTTTGCGTGTCGAAGCCAATTCTGTGGGCTTATGTTGAGATGACCAATTCTCTTAGTCGAAGCCAATTCTGCGGGCTTAAGTGGAGAAGACCAATTCTGTAGGTCAAATCCTATTCTACGGGCTTAAGTGGAGATGACCAATTCTATAGGTCGAAGCCAATTATGTGGGCTTATGTAGAGATGAACAATTCTGCGGGTTGAAGGCAATTCTGTGGGCTTATGTAGAGGTGACCAATTCTGCGAGTCGAAGCCAATTCTGAGGGCTTAAGTGGAGATGACCAATTCTGCGAGTCGAAGCCAAATCTGCAGGCTTAAGTGGAGATGACCTCGGGGAACTCTACCGGGGAAATTACCTTTTGATGTTGAGGAGACGATTGCTGGGGAAATCTTTATGATTTTGTAAATCTTAAAGAGGAAAGGAAAATTTGACGTTATAAACTCCCCTGGGGAAGTGATTAGGTGGTCCAGGTATTGGACGTATTGCTGGAGGTTTGAGATCTTTGGGGTATAGGCGGCGATCCTTAGAGATCCTCCGAGGACATCGCTAGGAGAAGATTCACTTGTCTTTTGAGTTCTATTGGGGAAAGAGCGGTTTTGCTTGAGGGAGTGCGAAATTTCTTTAGTGAAGATGTTCTAAATCTTTCCTGGGGTTTTTAGGAATTTTCTAAGGATTTTTCAGGGTTTTCTGATATTTTGGGGGAATTTTTGTACGAAATTTTAAGGAGGTGCCGGTCAGCATGGTGTAGAGGGTGCCATTCAGCAGTGGAATGGTCTTTTGGACTGCCTCGGGATGGTAAAGGGGCATTGCCGATCGATAGATGGGGGTTACTGCCAATCGGCATGACCCTTGGCATCCTATATAAAGGGGGAAAATTCCCTTCATTTTTCACAACTTCTTGCCTTATCTTTTTCTGCGATTTTCCTCTGTGAATCATTCCGGCATTCCATAATGTGAAAAATGGCCACTTTTATGAGAATTTTTGTACACAAGGATTGGTTGACTGTTGATGACTAGGCAAACGGGGAATGGAGGGATAAGGCGCCTCTTGCTTTAGGGAGCGAGAACTCCTTTGATGCGTTCGAGCCGGTTGCAGATGAGCGGACCCTACTGCGGGAGCCATCGCGTCATTGATCTTCGAGGGTGGTGGACCCTAGTCGTTATGTAAGTAAAAATGACCTTTGGCATTCCTTTTTTTGTGTTTTCCTCTTTTCTTGGATTTTGACAAGGATTTTTATTTTTGACAGTTCGTTGTCTCTTTGAAGAACATGCGTGCCCGCAGGACGACGGGGCTTAAGGATGTCTGAGAGCATCTTCCACCTGTGGTTCATTGGGTGGTATTATCAGCGAGTTTTGGGGGGTTGGCGTATGCGCTGGATGAGTCACCTCGTTCGACAACGGTCTTGTACGCTCTGGGGTGGATGGTTGGACACTATCCACACCTTCCATTTTAGCTTCGAGGAGATAATTTTGACTCCCATAGATGTGCAACAGCTGCTGGGGCTGGATTGCTATGGGGACCATATAGAGGTTGATCGCTCCCTATGGGTGAGACCAAAGGCGATGCGGCCGACACTTGGTGACGTGGGGAGGATAGTATCTGGGGATTCCATTCGGTTGTCCCTGTTAAAGGGTGTTTTGTTGGGTAGGGTGGTTTACATGGAGGATGGGTTATAGGTGAGACAGATGGCTCGGTTGTTTATCTTGCTAGTGCTGGGGGGCTTTATAGTGGCGTCGAGCGACGACGTCGTCCACTTGTGGTTTTTGCCGTAATTGAGGGTATTTTTTCACATCCATTTCTATGATTGGGGGAGTCAGACTTTGGCGACCCTCTATTTTTATCTGGATGCATTCACCCGATGCTGCCGACAGACTTTTACTGGAGCCATGTATCTTCTTGAGGTATAATTTAATTTGCACATTTTCCTTTTATGCATTCGCACGTTCTTTATGCGTCTCATTTTCTTGATTGCAAGTTCTTGTCTTTGGAAGACGTGGTTCTATGAGGTGATTGGCTGTAATACCCAACTGATTGCTCTGAAGGATGAGACTGTTGGGGACTTTTGTCGGTTGTATCGATGGCGCAAGGCCAATCGACAGTCGAGGGGATCTCTTTCTCTAGAGGCAGCGCGTCAGGCCTTGAATGGATTGACTAGTGATAGGGTAAGACGTTTCCTTCCCTAGTTTTGTTCTTTGTATGCTCTGATTTTGTATTGGATTATACTTATTTGGGATTTTTAGGTGACCTTTTACCCTTAGGGGATTGTTATTCAGGATACGAGGTTGACTGGGGTGAAAGCGCAGCTGCGGCGCTTACTGGCGCATGAGTTTGACCACTCCTGGTATCTCAGGGAGAGGGTGGTTCGACAGATCACTGAGGAGGAGGTGGTGGTTCCACCTGCGTGGCCTCCTATGTCTATGAGGCGAGAGCGGCTGCTGCCGGAGGATGCGAGGATCGCAGCGATGATCGGTGAGTCCTACCTGTTGTACACTAATATGGCTGCGTCGTATGATTACATGGACTTTGTGATGAGTTGGATGATGGCGTCCATCATATATGATGCCTTGCCTTTCCCTTCGTGCGGTTACATAACCCTTCGTACAACATTCGACAAGATGATGGAGGGATAGTGTCTATGTTGCATCGTCCTCATGCGATGGATCTAGAGGAGTTGGGCTTGACAAAGGATGTACTTCATCCTGTAGTATACCTTTATGTTCCTCTCTTTATTTCTTTTCTGCTTTGATACCGATTATGCCTTTTCTTACAGTAAGTCTGGGTGTCGACCACTTGGTTGAGGGATATCAGAGACTGGATATCTTCGGTGACTACTCATAATCGGTATGCGGTCCCGATTCCTTCTTGGTGTCTTTTGCTTCATGTGGGGAAGAGTCTGGCTCGGGTAGCCGTGGTACGTCTTCTCATTGCAGGGGGGAGAGAGCGCATCGCAGGGGTGAAGTTTAGGTTAGAGGGAGAGAGAAAAAGTGTGGGTTCAGGTCGTGTCCTGTTGTTTTTTCTTTTCTTAATTTGCTGCAAAATTTGATGTAACACAGAAAAACATATATATGCAATGCAATGGTTTTTTTTATTATCTTTTGTTAATGATGAATGAATGCATTCACATGTGCTTTTTACTTTTCTGCTAAGACCGTAAAAAGAGATATTTTTGGGATTTTGAAGGAAAGTTTTAAAGTTGAGAAATTATATGAGGGATTTTTGAAATTATGCTGAGAATATAAATTTATTTTGAGTCTTCTGAATTTTGACAAAAGAGGAAAAAGGAAAATTTCCAAAAGTAGGGGGTTGTCGATGGGCAAGCACCTTGTCCTGCCTATCGGCAGGTTAGTCCAGTCCCATCAATTCAAAGCTTTGATTGGTACCCTCTTCAGACTTTGGTACCTTATGGGTCAGTATTTCCTCCGATTTTTGCCGGGGTTATGTCTTTTGTGAGGATTTGCAAGTATAAAAAGGGGTAAGGGTGGAGTATTTCCATCACACCTTCACACTTTTATTTTCCCACATTCTCACTTTCTTACTATTTCTTAATCTTGAAAGATGGATCTCCCTGGTAGCATTGAGTTTGCTAACTGTAGAGGGGGCTTGAAGGTAATTTTGAGATTAGAGGTAATTCCACATTAACAATAGTGTTTTGGGGATTAAGGCAGCGTGGCAGCTCAAGCGAGGCAGCTCAGCGTGACAACTTATATTTTAGCTTGTCGTATTATTCATATTGTATCTTTGTTTATATTGACTGTAATCTATAACGGCTGTAATTATGTAGCGAGAATAATAATGAGTTTTAGTGTGAGGTTAAACGGTACTCGCGAGAGACCAGGCTTGGCATGGCCTTAGAGAGCTTTCGTGCTCTATTGAATGACCTCTCCGTGGGAACTTTAGAGGGACTTGGTTTGGAGGATTGAGACGTGAGGCACCGTTGGGAATTATTTGACCATCTTAGATACACCTGGTAAAACACCGAAGAACCCTGACCATGGAACCTCGGGCGGAGCAGCTTAGAGTTCCATCGGGCGTTGAGTTGTGAACCAAACAACCATCTACTTAATGTCACATCTACTGTAGGTGATTTCATTATCCATCTAAACAATGTCAGACATGCACTTGAGTAAACCACCGTGGTATTTGGGGCTGTCAGGAAGTTGGTGAGCCACCTCTGAGACAACATCCCCCTGACACACAGTGGTTAGGAAAAAGGCATGTCTTGGCATTTAATGTTTATGACGTGGAGATAATTAGTACATCAGGTATTTAATATTTGTGACATAAAGTATGATGGAGGTCTTTCACAGACATTGATGACTGAGCTGCCTCGAGGGTGGTGTAGGGGCTATTTAAGGACCCTAATCACCTTTGAGGAGGAGAGATCTTTTTGAGAGTTCAGAAGTTATTACTAGAAAGAATATACATCGGAGAGAGTTATTACAAACTAGAGAGTTTGCTCACCCAACATTGTCATTTATTAGGAAGATTTTAATACTTGATAGAGATTCTTGAGGGTGGTTGGTGTGTTTTGGCTGCCTGCCAAGGTGTATCTAGGGTGCTTACTTCTCTCTCCATCTAGATAAATTACTTCTAAGTTTATTACTAATTTCTGAGTTATACACGAGAGATTTGTGAGATCAAACTAAGTTCATATTCATTGATACTATGTGTTCACGTCCTATAATTAATCTAAGGTTTTGTTTAATTAACTTATCATTACCGTACTCAAAAGGTGTTATGCCTCCATCTTATCTAAACTACCCTCTTACATTTGGCGACTCTGCTGGGGAGGCATTCTTCTAAGTAAGGAGTATGGTGCAAAAAAACGTTAATCGAATGCTCAACTTTGATGACATCTAACACAATGAAGAACAAGATGCGAGAGAACCGGAGGCTCTAAGGGATGGGGCTCCTCGAATAGAGGTACCTCTGGTTCAGGCGATGATAGGATTTCCAGGGGTGACACAAGCTTCCACGAGTGTAGGGTTGGGACCTACTCAGGTGGCACTCCTCCTGAGTAAGTTTTATGAGTTGTTGTAAACTTTTCGGTAGTTTCAACGATGCTGGGAGGATTGGAGGCTAATGCCTTCGTAACACCAGAAGAAGCCCCAATGGCCCCACCAGGTGCAGGTGTAGCTGGAACGGTCCTAGCAAGAATGTCCTCTATCGTGAATCCAGCAGTGGGAACATCAGAAGTATCAATGGCCCCAGCTGTGACGATTGTTCCAGCTACAATGGGCACTCAGCCCATGGTCCCATTGGTTGTTGCCCCAGTAGCATCACTCATGGAAGAAATGAGGAAGGAAATACATAAGGAGATGCTGAAGTTCATGCAAGCTCCTCGTAATCTACTGGAGAGGTATCTTCAGTTTATGATGACTTTTGAACACCTTATCCTCAGGAATACAACGACGAGCCCTATCCAAAGGACTATATTCCTCATATTTTTTAAAAATACGCAGGGAAAGGTGGGAACCCGAAGGAGCATATGAAGCGCTTTATTGAACACTTGGGAGCGCATTACAATAATAAAAATCTCAGGTTGAGAGAGTATTTTAAATCCTTAACCGATAAAGCATATACTTGGAATTCCCATTTGGCTCCTAATAGCGTTTCTACATGGGAAGAGATGCGCGTATTCTTTGTCTAGAAGTTCTGTCTGGCAGAAGACGAGTTTACTTTGACCCAACTGGGGAGGGAGAAGAAACGACCTGGGGAAGAAGTGGTGGCGTATGTTCAAAGGTTCAGGGAAAGGTCCCTCCATGTGAGGGAAGAGGCCGAAGAATCCAAGTTATTATAGATCCGCACTGAGGGGCTGCTTCCTGAGTACATCCGACATCTTATCAACGAGACACGCAAGGGGAATTTTTTAGCGTTCTTAAAAGTGGAAACAAATATCTCTTTGGTGGTGCGGTCCAATCCAGTGGTGGTGCCCATGATGTTTAGGCAACCGATGTAACCCGCGAGGGGGAGTCTCAGCCCCTACCGGTAGGGTACACCGAGGGAGGAGATGAGGGCAAGGCACCGAAGAAGGATAATAAGAGGAAGTTTGGAAGAGATATGTAGGACCCACCGCCATTACCTTGTATAGTAGAGGAGGGTGTCAGCTGTTACAATGCAATAGTCCAAGGAGGAACAATCTATGAACTAAAAGACATTCTCATTGGGGAACCCGACGCAGTAATGAAGGCGGATCCCAAGTCCTGCCAGGTTCATCGGAGGATCCATCATCCAACGAAGAACCGTTTCACACTGAGAAGAATCATCGACAAGTACATGAAGGTAGGGACATTGTAAATCCCTCCACATAACGTCAATTATAATCCGCTGCCAGCATATGGGGCCAATCTCGTGGATGTCTATGATGAAGAAGTGGATATAAGAGAAAGAGAGTCAACGACGAAGTAAGAAGAGTACGAAGAAGCTCTGGAAGATTGTACGAGGGGAATGACTAATGTAGTACGGGCTTACGATGAAGCAAACGCCAAAGACGTGGAGGATGTATACAGCGTTAAAGGTGAGGAAGCAGACCCGGCCCTAGAATACTATGAAGTTTCAAAATCCCCAAAGTTCACCTGGTTCCTCGACCAAGTGGGGATACTGAAGAAGAATATGTTGGAGATAACCCAGGCAATACTTGATATTTCGAGGAAGAATGCAGTCTCTTCGTTGAGATGGATGGGACCCATGGCCAGGTTGGTGAGAAGGTTTCTGTCAGAAGTAACCTTCAGCGATGCAGATAGGGCCATAAGGTTCCCTTATAACAGGCCATTGTATGTGACCGCTAGCATCAATGGATTTAGCTTCGCAAGGACTCTTATGGATGGAGGAGCTTCCATCAATATCATGCCAATCAACTCTTTCCATGCAGCCAATATTCCGGAATAAAGGTTGGTCCCCATGCCCTTAGAGATTTGGGGGTATGATAACCAATCTTCTAAATCCATTGGGTATGTTAACGTTGGGATTGTGATGGGAAATCTGAGTTCTCATATCAAGTTCCATGTTATAGAGACTGCAACTTCCTATCATCTGCTAATAGGAAGGGTGTGGATGCACAACCAAGGTCTAGTTCCTTCTACGTACCACCAATGCGTTAAGGCGAACATCAAGAGGACAAAGGTGACCATTAGGGATACAAAAAGGCCCTTCGTTGTGGAGTAATCTCACTTGGTAGACACGATATTTTACACTGAGTTGGAAGAGGAAGTCCGAGTCCTAACGAGAAGGATGGAGGGAGCATGAGTTCCCTCGATCAGAAAAAGGATGGGGCCTTTGAACGAGCAGGGTAAAGAGGTTTCAAGCAGCGCAAGAGTGATGACCGAAGAATGTAAGGACACAAATTTCCAATTGAGTCCTTTGTAGTTTTGGCTCAATTCTGGACAAAAACATTTAAGTCGTATGATAGAATACTTGACCATCCTTCAAGCCTATGACATACTAAAGTTCAAGCCTATAAAGCTTCATCAAATGTCGTGTTTGTAGTGCCTCGTTTCTACGTCATCAACATAATTCCATTACTCCTAAGGTCTGAATGCATTTGAATATATATATATATATATATATATATATTCTGCTTTTTGGAAGTTCGTTCGAAGTTGTCGTTCAAACGAATTTTTTGTTCGAATGAGAATGTCGTTCGAACGAGGTCTGCCAACGAGTTCCCCTATTGGCCACTGGAACATCGTTCGAATTATCATTCGAACGAGATGGATGTTTGAACGAGAATTCCAACGAGATTTTTAACGAGTTCAACTTTTAATACACTGGAACTTTGTTAGAAGGTTAATTCGAATGAGACTTCGTTCGAACGAAAATCTCGTTAGAATGAGATTTGACGGGAACAGTTATTTTGGCAGTTTTGAGCAGTTTTTTCCACTTTCCCACTTCTTTTCCCACTAACGTTTTACCTGATTAATTAAGTGCGAAAACCAACTTTTTCAACTTAACTTTTCATACTATTCCAACTCCTAGAGAGAGTTTTTGAGTGTTCATCTTCCCAAAGAAAAGTTCATTGTTTAGAGTGTTAATTTTTCAAGAAAATCTTTAAAGCACTTTTGTTTTACACCCAAAGTTTGTTTATCCATGTTCCTCTATATATATACTTTGCTTGGAGTTTGGCACCAACTTTTATCTCTACCATTTAAAAAAAAGTTTAGGTTTGCTTCTAAATCCCACAAAGAAGAAGATTGTTTGTTTTGACTTACCCACTTGGAGAAAGGCTCCTTGTTCGGGTGGCGGTGATCGAAAAAGTCCGATCAGTGGATTTCGAGACCGCGGTGGAGCTCCGTGGTTATTCGCTAGGCAGAGGTAGTTACAAGAACACGCGTCGGGGCTTGAAGGAGTCGAGTCGAGTGTTGTAAGTCATCTTGATTGTAATAGTAAATTCCGTACTTAGTGGATTTAAGTCTAGGGTCGTCCGAGGTTTTTTTCCCGTTGTGGGTTTTTCCTCGTACATCGCGGCATAGTGATTTATTATTTATTTTATCTTTCACAAAATTCACCTAGAACGCATGCTTAGGTAAACAGATAAAATTTGGTTTAATCACTACTTATGTTTAGTTTGGTGCTACATAATTAATTGGGTAAATGTTAATTTAATTCAAGTCATCACTTAATTTGTTAAAATTGGTTTAGCCTTAATTGGTAATATTTAAAATATAACTTAGGCAAATTTTTAGTGCTTGAAGTGAATGAATCTGGTTTAAGTGAAATTTAAATTGTGTATGTGTTTATTCTTATTTCACTTGTTTAATTTTAATTTGAAAAGAAATTAAAATTTGTTGTTTAATTGAACCATCTTTCCGTCCGCATCTCATAAAAGGAAATTACTCTTTTTGATGTAAAAAGGTTTTAAAATTGGGGGCCTCGTGTTCCAAGTAGTGGTATCAGAGCATTGATTGAGAAAAGCTACTCCTTTTTCAAAGTGGTATAAGAGCAGGAGCGCTAATTTATCGCGACAAAGATCCGTTTTTCGGCTTTTATATTTTTTTTGCGCTCCTTGTATTTTTAGGTAGTTCATTTTTTACTCACTCTCATTTTCTTGTATCTCTCGATGGGATGCCTTGATGATAATTTGTCCATTTCTAATGATAATGAAGTTTTTGCTATTCAAGAGGAATTTAATGGGCTTAATAAGTGTAATGAAAAATTAAGAGAGTTAAATTTGAGATTTGCAAAAAGAATTAAATTTCTTGAAAATGAAAACTTATGTTTTAAATCTAGAATTGAACTTTTGCAAACCTCACAATCTCAAAAAGATATTATTCGTGAAAAACTCATGGACATAAATTACAATTATAATATATTAGAAATGTCCAAGAAAGAGAGTGATAGTTGAGAAAAGACTCTTGGGGACAAGTTTGCTCACATTGAGGGGAGCGTGATAACCTTCTAGGAGTTATAGAAAATTTAAAGAAGGAGTCCTATAAAATTGAGGAGTCTAATTTATTACTTGAGTCGAAAATTTTAAAAATAAAAAATGATTTACAAGACTCGAGTAGTTGTGATAATTTTTCTATCTCATCTTGTTCAAATACTTCCGTTGCTAAATCTAAGACCATTGTTTGTTTTAGAGGGTAGACTTTATCTAAGAACTTTAGAAAAGGTCACGTAATAGGTATCATTCCTCGTGTTTTCACATACTTGCATTGTGGTAGGAAAGATCACCTTAGGTCATTTTGTTTTGATCTTAAAAGAATTCCTTGGAAGTCTATGTCTAGCATTTCATTAATTTTGAAATCCCAACATTTTAAATATACATATATATGGGTTCGAAAATAATTCTTAGACGTGCTATATATTAGATTTGTTGATTTTTATTTGCTTTCACATGAAACCTCCCTTGCTAAATCTAAAGGTTGAATGTGTTAGTTTTATTTGCATACTCTAGCTTTTTGTGCTTCATATTATATATCATTGCTAGGTGTATGCATGTTTAGTCATTTTCTAGTCATTGCTTTATTTCATATCTCATGCTAGAAATCATAACTTGTTAATCTTTTGTATTCCATTTCTTTCATTTTAGTTTGCATTAAATGAAAAGTACAAAAAGATTTTTGTTTATCATTTGAGTTTTTATCTCTTGGAAATTTAAGCTTAATGAAAAATTCAAATGATTTTTATTTGTATTTTGAGTAAATATTTCTATTTTTGGTTAAAAATTTGAAAAACTCAAAAATATTTTTTTGTGTATATTTTAGTTTGAGACACTCTATATGGCATATACTTGTGTTTGAATCCCATATTTTTCTCTCCCATGTGGCTATAATTTTTGGTTAAGATTGTTAATCCTTAAAATGTTCTTTACCATGCTTATATGGAGTATTTGGATTTTGTGTTGCTTAAATGGATTCTATTTTTATATGCCTTTATTCACACATGCACGAGCTCTTTTGAAATTTAATCGTCACATGTTATATTTGAGCTTTGTGAGGTGTTCTCCTACCAATCTAGTCATCTACATATTTGTGACCTACGAGGACTAGTGCATGTCAAAATCCATTGCACGTAAAAAATGATGAATATAAATGTTCACGGGGAAGGGCTCCGAAAGGAATTATTATCCTTTGCGAATAGTAAGCCACCGTTTGTTTGTACCTAAAAGAAATACGTGGTGCAAAGGCCTAAAAATAGAATTATGGCATTAAAAGGAAAAATAATTGCCAAGGCCTATTTTTGCAATTAATTCAGAACTCCGTAAACATGTTTTTAAGTGATTGGGTCTAAATTTAATTGTAACTAGTTCACACCCCAACACTTCCGTTTTCATATGACACATTTTTGCCATACGAGTTTGAAAAGCTTATCTCAGTTTGTGTCATTGGCGTGTTTATATCTATATATATGTGCGTGTGCATCTTTGGTATATCTAGTGTATGTATATATATATGATATTGTTTTTAGTCTTTGTCATGTTTTCTAGTCCATCTATGCCTTAATTCACAATTAGTATCTATCTTGTTGCATTCTTTGTTTATATCACATGCTTAATACTTTATGTATCATATTGGTATCATTTTCTTGCATCTTAGTTGGTATCTATTATTATTTGTTGGATTAGTTATGATTTTGTTGCCCACGTGCTTTAGAATTCTCATTACTTTATGCACAATTGCATGTTTATCTTGTTATCCCATTTTATTTATCCCTTGTTTAATTTAGAGGGCGTATATGCTTTCATTGGGGGAAATAAGTTATGTTTTGATTCTTTAAATTAGTTTGATATCCTTTGTCTATTCCTGAACAAAACGGGGGAGAATGATAAGGGGAGAAATGGTATCTAATCCTATTGTAATCGTATCTTATTTTGGGAGATATAACTTAGGGGGAGAGCGCTATCTTCTTAGGTTGATCATAGTTGATAATTGGGAGAATTAATTTATTGGGGAATTTTATCAAAATCGTACCTCTTTTGAAATTTTTTGATTTTTAAGCCTGATTTTAAAAATTTCTTGCAGTTTCTTTCATCTCAATCATTGATGTGAATTTTCAATCATCAATCTTTTTAAGTCTAGGAATCAAGCTAGAGGATTTATATTTTTCTATTAACTAATGTAATACATAACAAGGCATGTTGCACCATGAATTTCTAGAGTCAACAAAATTTGCGCACCTATCACGTCACTGCGGTTTAGAGTTGAGGAGTACTACAATTCTAAAGAGAACCTTAACGATCACTAGTAGAGACTTTAGCTTGGGAGATTCGTGCTTTTAACCTTTCAGAGAGTTTTATGCAATCTCCAAGTCACAAGTTGATTCAACTTTCTTCGAGTCCGTACTTTAATTGTTTTATGATCTCATTATTTTTCATTAAAATTTTGGCTTGATGACTGAAAAACGACATCACTTTCAAGTTGTAAGAAACGCGTGTCTTAACATTTGTCCCGATTACTAAATTTTCATCCATAAAACTACCATTTACCATTCACTTCACCCATATTCCCATTTATTCCCCTCATCATCCATACACATTCTTCACTCCATTCATATATCATCCATCATCATTTTTGAGAAAAAAAGTGTTTGTTCCAAATGTTAAATGTCTTTAGTGTTGGTTTGAAAAAAGAGAGAAAAAACAAAAAAAAAGAGAAGAAAAAGAAAAAAAAAGAAGAAAAACAGAAAAATAACAAAAATGAAAAAGAGAAAAAGAAAAGAAAAAGAAGAAAAAAGAAGAAAAAAAAGAGCGAAAAGAAAAGAAAAGAAAAGAAAAAGAGTTTGTAGTTAGTAGTTGGTTTTAAAATAAAGACATTTGTTCTTCAAGTGTTAAACACTCTTCTCACATATCCATCCATTTCCCATCACATACATCTTTTATCCATCACACATCCATCACTCATTATTCATCCATACATCACCATCCTACCTCATATTATCATATCTTTTTCATCCTCATTTCATTTCTCCCTCACCCATATACATCCATATTTCCCCTAGGTGTTCGGGCAAATGAAAGTCAACGTGGTGAATAACTTGACTTTCTCACTATAGTGATTAGCATATCTTTCAAGATATCATTTTTCTTTCTAATTGTTCGTTCTTTCTTATATGTGTGTGAGACGTTTGAACTTGCTTACATTTACTCACCTCCTCACACACAAGAGCGATACACTAACCCATATCTCAAGAGAGATATATCCGTGAGATTTGAAGTTGAAGCATTGATTCCGACAAGGTAATTTAGGAATTACTCTTGTGATACTCGACCCATTTTGACTGATTAACACTACACACGTTGAGTTCTAGGAAGGATGTGCCTTGAGTATTTACTTAGCTAATCTTTTTACACATTCTAGATTGTATTACTGAAATTATTTCTCCCATGATGGATTGTGAGATTATTCAATGTCTAATAAGAGATTGACTGCCTTTCAATAAATTTTTGCAAATAAGAATTTTGTGAGTATATTCCCTGCAAATCCTCACGAGACACAACTCGTCATGTAGGGAAACCTATAGGTTTAAAGGCTTGTTGCACATGCTAAGTGCAATCTCAAGTGCCCACGAAAGTGGTACACTTTTGGTTTCTTATCTTTGTCTTTCTTTCTATCTTATTGCTCGAGGACTAGCAACGTTTTGTTTGGGGGTGATGCGATAAGCACCCAAAACTGTATATTTTATACCCCGAATAAATGTATTTTAGTTGCTAATTATCGGCAATAAGAGTCTTACGTGCTTAAATGTTTATCTTGTAGGTCAAATGCACGTTCCGGTGTTCAAACGCGTATTTCAAGGAAAATGCGCATTGAATGGTGTTAAATACCCTTGTCCCGTATCCTAACCTACCCTAAACTGAGCCTAAACCTACCCCAAACCCTGTGTGTGTTTTGTTTGTCCCTTTTTAATATTTTTTTAGATTTTTATTTTGTGTCGTTTTATTTATTAAGTTTTATTTTAGATTTATTTAGAATTTCTGGGTTATATTTTCTACTTTTATTTTATTAGTGTAATTTAATTTTATTTTGATTTTGATTAGTTTTTAGTTTTATTAGGATTAGGTTTTAAGAGTTTATTTTTATTTTATTATATTTCATATTTTTTAGGACTTTAGTTTTCATTTAGATTTTACGTTTTTATTTCTTTTGTTTTATTTTAGTTTTTATATAAGGTTAGGATTTTATTTTTTTTAGTTTTAATAATTTTATTTTTATTATTTTTAGTTTGTTTTATTTTTATTTAGATTTTATTTTTTTGTTTTAGTTTTATTAATTTTAGTTGAGTCTTTATTATTTTAGGTCACCGACCATACCCAACACCTCCCTCGACGTCGACCAGGAGACACCCTCCAAACCCCTGCGCTTTCCAACTCGTCGGTAACCAGCCCCCCATACCCCCTGACCCGCATTCCTACCGATGGCGAAATCCAAAATCGTCGCATTCTACCTCCAACCGAACCTCACTGCCCTGTGGCCTGAAACACCCAACCCGCGAATCGACTCCTCAACCCGATTCTAGCCCCTACCCTTGCCAACCCATACCCGAACCCGATTTGAGGCCAAAATCCATTTCACCTAAATCCATTTCCCTTACTTTTTGTCCCAAGCTTTACACGCTTTTTCCCACCTGCTTTCATAACAAACAAAGCCATAAAACCAAATAAATGTCCACATGTGTGTAAAACCATTTAAATCCTATTTTACCCAAAATGCCCCCAACCATTACCTCATTACCCCACTTCCCACATGACCTCACACTCACCCTTTTCATGCACACTCAAGACCATTACCAAAATACCCCTTTAGGTCCATGTTCGCCATGTATAAATAGAAGACTCAAGACCCCATTTGAAGGAGACTTATATCATCAATATGTAGTGAAGAGAATTCTAGAGAGAGTTAGAGATAGTTTAGTGTAGAAAATAAATTAGGATAAACACCATTTTGTAAATAGTTTATTTATTTTTATTTTTTTTAGATATTTGTGAGGAGAAATTTTGTATGATATTTAATTGAGTGGGTATTATTGCAAACTACTTGGATGCTCAATTGAGAGGGTTGTATAATTCAAATTGGAGGATTGATATCAATTAAATTCAAGAGATTGGTTTGATTGTTATTCTCTTTTCTCTTTTATATTAAATGCCTATTGATTATTTGATTATCATGCTTTGTATTATGTTAGGCTAAATCTCCTTTCAAGGGGTGGGGGGAAAACCCTTATTTGATGTTATTTTAGTTTAATTAGTTTGATTACTTCAAAATTCCCTTCGAATATTAATTTTGATCCCTCGCCCTTAAATTTACGCCTCGAGAGAGGGTAAATGATTTTCGAGAGAAAATCGAAATTCTAGTTATAATACCCATTTTAGATTCGAACTAGAGATAGGGGTTTCTTAAGTGGTGTATTATAACTTGAATTTCAACTCTAAATTTATTTTCTAAGATTTACATAAATTTTAATTGATCGATCCTAGCGGGTGATTAATTAAAAGGAGTGTAGATCTATTTTCTAGAGTTGTGGGGTGTTAAACTTAATTTTCTAAAAGATTACTATTAAAATTACACTTGCAACGAGAGTTGATTTTTAATTTTGATATTAATTTGGGAGAATTCAATTAATTAAATTTATTAGTTAGAATAGCTAAAATTTGTGGTGTAGACCCACTCCTTGATTGTTCTCATAATTATTTACCTCATTTATCTCTTATTTTAGTGTTAGACTTTATTTTTCACTTTTAGTCACTTTCTAGTTAGTTGTTTTCATCTCACATTTTAGTTTAGTGATATTTCACCTCACCTCACCCAATTGTTTTAATATTGAAAAAAGCTAAAAAAATTAGAAAAAATGAAAAAGCCCCAAAAGAAAATAAAAATTGAACTACATTTGAGTTTGTCTCTAGCTTACCCCCTTGATGTGGATTGATACCCATACTTACTGCTACACTTGAGATTACTATATTGTTAGGTAATTAAGGATGTTGATTGACTTGGCTTCAACAACGACACACAAAAAGTAAAGTTATCAAATGGAGCCGTCGCCATTCTTGGGAGCGTGAAGCACTCGGAGCGGATTTAAATTTTTAGTTCATTTATTTTTTACACTTTATTATTTTTGTACCATTTTTATATTTTTAAAAGGCTTATATTTAGGATTATTCTATTCTTGGCTTGTATAACGGTGCATAGAGACACCATTTATTTTTTATTTAATTTGTAATAATCGAAGACAAGCGTGATAGGGAAATCGGACAAGGTAGAGAGAGGGCGTACATTGGAGAGGATTTAGAAGCCTCTCTACCTTGGGTCGGTAGGACTCTTGGGGCCGACTGATATTGACGTGATCATCCCCCGATCGACTCAAATGTTTCGGCGTCCCACGGCCTGAAAACCGTGGGAGGTACATTTCTCAAACACTCACGCCTCTCCTGTTAGCGAGTCAATTATTTTGTGTTCTTTGTGTGCTCTTATTTGATTTTATTCTCGCATTTATTTTTGAATGGTGAGATGAATTAATTGACTAAGACCTACACCCGGTCACTCACGAGAAGGGATTTTATCACCCGACTCACTCGCTTACCATTGTGTGCTACCTTAGCCATCATCAAATTTAAAATCAATCAACTAGGTAGCCCACTAGGAGAAAATTTTGCAAAGGCGATCACTCAGATCAAATCCGTGATTTTTTATCGCCCGCGAACTTAATTAAAATTTGATTACCCTCTCACTAATTTTGAAGATAAAAATTGGCTATGTGCTAGTTAGGAAATTTTCTTGACTTGTGTGTGTGTCCAATTTATTTGTCGGAGTCGATTTTCGTTAGTTCGTCCAATTCTAAGAGTCCATATTTTTCCCCACCTTTTCTTCCAAAAAAATCCAAACATATTTTCTTCTATTATTTTTCTAAAAAAATCCAAAAATATTTTCTTTCTTTATTTTTATAAAATAATCCAAAAATATTTTCTTTATTTCCTTTTTAGAAAATCCAAAAATATTTTCTTTCCTTTTGAAAAAAATTTAAAAAACTCCAAAAACTATTTTTCTTCTCATGGCCGAAGAACGTCCCTTATGGGACTACTTTGGTCATTTTCTATTGTCACGTGACACGTGTGAGAGTGATCCCGAGTCGTCTCTTTATGATATCCTTAGTGGTCTCACCTCTCTCATGAGTACCGTTGATACTCTTGACCCGTCCATGCACGCACCGCATTTTCCATCACCCTCAGTGTTAACTGTCGACGTGTCGCATATTTTGTCTTGCACCCATTGTTCTTATGCCGATCACATGACCCATGAGTGCCCTTACATTCCGTATCCATCCGAACACACCTTGGAACATGAGTAGCCATATGACACTATTCCGGAACCCACCTCGGCCTACTATCCCAATGTATCTAATCCCGAGTTGTGTGACTACCTGAGCTATTCGTGGAGGCCTGATCACCCTCCCACGCAATATGAATCCTAACCCGATGTTGTGGATCCTCACTCGTTCCAACAGTCGTCATGGCAACCTTGTGCACCCATTCACGATCAGTACCCTCACTATGCACCCCATGAGTATCAACCCTTTGTTCATCATGAAGGCAATCCTTTCGTGTATTAAGAACTTGACCCCACTCCACACACTTCATTTGAGTATTCTCCGTATAGTCATAATAGTAGCGCATTGTGTCCACCTCAACCTCCACCACCACCACCCGTCACTCCACCACCACCACCATCCACATCCACTCTCGAAATCCTCTTGCAAAAATTCATATCGAGCAAGAGCAAGCCACTCAAATCCAAACTCAAGCTCTCCAAAGGCTTGAACAACGATTAAATGAATTGGAGTGTGCGAGAGAGTCGGACTTTCCCATGTCTCTACCCATCGTTGCAACCGAGTGTGAAGATGTTGTGTCCTCTTGTGACACGGACCTTGGGTGTGACCAACTCTACCACCCCAAGAATCTTGAAGTTGAGACCATTCCATGGTCCGGGTCCCAAGTCGATAATTGTGTTGACTTATCTTTCATTAGTGAGACTGATCCAATCCCACCATGTCCACATGAACCCATCATTGCGGTTCACCTTCCCTTTCCCGTCGAATCTACAAAAATGCTCGAGTCTACACCTATCGAGCTTCACCCTTGTATTCCCGAGGATCCACTTCATTCTAGGTTATCTCCTGCTACGAGTTCTCACCATTTTCCAGAGATAGAATTCGTGATAGTTCCTACCTATCCGGATATGGATGATATCCCACCATGCATGTCTCATCTTGAGCCCAATATTTCTAGTGATTCCTTTATCTCCGATCTTGGTGCCTCGTCTTACCCACCCACCACATTCACCGATGATATTCTTGTGGAGAAGCTGACCACTCCATCTTTATAAACCACACTCCCTTGTGAGTATTCCTTTACTCCTCCCAATGAGTCTGTGTCTCCCACGCTTGAGTTGGATCATCTTCCTCCACCATTTATCCCACCCGACCCACCCCTTATCCTTTCCACCCCACCACCTGGTTTGGATCTTGATTCTCCACATTTCAAGTTTCCATATACATTTTTATATCCTCACCTAAAACCATCCCCACCCATGAGAATATTTGTGGTGCTACTCTCTACTTTCGTGACACTGAGCTTGTTACTCTATACCCGTCACTTTCTTGTGGTGTTGATTTTTTCCCGAGACAACACCCTGGCGTGTCATGGCGCGACCATTATCATCGTCCATTTATAGAACGATCGTGTGATTTTTCTGAGGCCCATTCCATTCCACTTTTCAAACCATTT
This sequence comes from Sambucus nigra, assembly GCA_949130495.1. Lineage (NCBI taxonomy): Eukaryota > Viridiplantae > Streptophyta > Magnoliopsida > Dipsacales > Adoxaceae > Sambucus > Sambucus nigra. The sequence continues at coordinate 492,654,133 of OX422208.1, read as the reverse complement.
TGCCTAACTCACCCATTAGAGCACCATGCCTACAGGGCCCTAGTCGCCCTCACCTTTAAGCTCAACAAGGCTCGTGACTGGTGCCTATTCACCCTCACCTTTACCCTAATACCCACCCTCCCTTGGTCCACCGATGCTTTGCATCGCGTGATGCATTTTTCTATACAAGTGCATTGACCACTTTAGCCTGTTTCCAACAAGACTGACGCTTCAGTCTTGTTTGGGGATGATTCTCATCACCCGATTTTTTTGGCTCCCCGCGCCATCATAGATCCTATCCTTAGGGTGATATCCCATCGGTCTGACTGAAGATATTAAATTTAGCGCTACCGGGAGGCTGCCCGCATTTCTTGTACTAGTCTCATCCTATTTGGGGGTGGTGTTTCTCATCACCCTAAGTTTTGCCATGTTTATAGACTTGTACAATTTTATTATCTTCTCATTTACTCAGGTTTATTCTTGGCTTCATTTGTTCACTTCATTAGAGGTTGTTTCTGGTAATCTCTTTCCACCTTATGCTCTCAATTTTAAAAATCATTTTACCTAAAATCGAGGACGATGTTCCTTTTTGTTTGGGGGTGGGGAATTTTATCAAAATCGTACCTCTTTTGATTTTTTTTTTATTTTTAAGCCTGATTTTTAAAATTTCGTGAAATTTCTTTCATCTCAATCATTGATGTGAATTTTAATCATCCATCTTTCTAAGTCTAGGAATCAAGCTAGAGGATTTATATTTTTCTAATAGCTTATGTAATATGTAACAAGGCATGTTGCGCCATGAATTTATAGACTCAACAAAATTTGCGCACTTATCACGTCACTGCGGTTTAGAGTTGATGAGTACTACAATTCTAAATAGAACCTTAAGGATCACTAGTAGAGACTTTAGCTTGTGAGATTCGTGTTTTTCACCTGTCAGAGAGTTTTCCGTAATCTCCGAGTCACAAGTTGATTCAACTTTCTTTTGGTCTGTACTTTAATTGCTGTATGATCTCATTATTTTTCATTAAAATTTTGGCTTGATGACTGAGAACGACATCACTTTCGATTTGCAAGAAATGCGTGTCTTAAAATTTGTCCCGATCACTAAATTTTCATCCATACACCTACCATTTACCATTCACTTCACCTATATTCCCATTTATTCCCCTCATCATCTATACACATTCTCCACTCAATTCATATATCATCCATCATCATTTTTGAGAAAAAGAGTGTTTGTTCCAAATGTTAAATGTATTCAGTGTTGGTTTGAAAAGAGAGAGAAAAAATAAACAAAAGAGAAGAAAAAGGAAAAGGAAAAAAAAGAAGAAAAACAGAAAAATAGAAAAAATGAAAAAGAGAAAAAGAAAAGAAAAATCGAAAAAAAGAAGGAAAAAAAGAGCGAAAAGAAAAGAAAAAGAGTTTGTAGTTAGTAGTTGGTTTTAAAATAAAGACATTTGTTCTTCAAGTGTTAAACACTCTTCTCGCATATCCATCCATTTCCCATCGCATACATCTTTTATCCATCACATATCCATCACTCATTATTCGTCCATACATCACCATCCTACCTCATATCATCATATCTTTTTCATACTCATTGCATTTCCCCCTCACCCATATACATCCATATTTCTCCTAGGTGTTCGGGCAAATGAAAGTCAACGTGGTGAATAACTCGACGTTCTCACTATAGTGATTAGAAAATCTTTTATGAGATCATTTTTCTTTCTAATTGTTCGTTCTTTCTTATGTGTGTGAGACGTTTGAACTTGCTTACATTTACTCACCTACTCACACACAAGAGAGATACACTTACCCATATCTCGAGAGTTCGTTTGATAGAGATATATCCGTGAGATTTGAAGTTGAAGCGTTGATTCCGACAAGTTAGTCTAGGAATTACTCTTGTGATACTTGACCCGTTTTGACTGATTAACACTACACACGTTGAGTTCTAGCAAGGATGTGCCTTGAGTATTTACTTAGCTAATCTTTTTACACATTCTAGCTTGTATTTCTGAAATTATTACTCTCGTGATGGATTGTGCGATTATTCTATGTCTAATAAGAGATTGACTGACTTTCAATAAATTTTGCTAATAAGAATTTTGTGGGTATATTCTCTGCAAACCCTCACGAGACACAACTTGTCCTGTAGGGCAACCTATAGGTTTAAAGGCTTGTTGCACATGCTAAGTGCAATCGCAAGTGCCCGCGAAAGTGGTACACTTTTGGTTTCTTATCTTTCTCTTTCTCGCTATCTTATTGCTCGAGGAATATCATTGCTCTGTTTGGGGTTGGTGTGATAAGCACCCAAAACTGTATATTTTATACCCCGGATAGATGTATTTTAGTTGCTAATTCTCGACAATACGAGTCTTATGTGATTAAATATTTATCTTGTAGGTCAAATGCACATTGTGGTGTTCAAATGCGTATTTCAAGGAAAATACGCATTGAATGGAGCTAAATAACCTTGTCCCGTATCCTAGCCTACCCTAAACTGAGCCTAAACCTACCCCAAACCCTGTGTGTGTTTTGTTTGTCCCTTTTTAATATTTTTTATATTTTTATTTTGTGTCGTTTTATTTTTTAAGTTTTATTTTAGATTTATTTAGAATTTCTAGGTTATATTTTCTATTTTTATTTTATTAGTGTAATTTTATTTTATTTTGATTTTTATTTGTTTTTAGTTTTATTACGATTGGGTTTTAGGAGTTTATTTTTAGTTTATTAGATTTTATATTTTTTAGGACTTTAGTTTTCATTTAGATTTTAAGTTTTTATTTCTTTTGTTTGATTTTAGTTTTTATATAAGCTTAGGATTTTATTTTTTTATTTTTATTTTTATTTTTAATATTTTTATTTTTATTTTTATTGTTTTTAGTTTGTTTTATTTTAAGTTAGATTTTATTTTTTAGTTTTAGTTTTATTAATTTTAATTGAGTCTTTATTATTTTTATTTTAGTTTAATTATTTTAATTACTTGAAAATTCCCTTTGAATATTAATTTTGATCCACCACCCTTAAATTTATGCCTCGAGAGAGGGTAAATGATTTTCGAGAGAAAATCGAAATTCTAGTTATAATACCCATTTTAGATTCGAACTAGAGATATGGGTTTCTTAAGTCGGGTATTATAATTTGAATTTCAACTCTAAATTTATTTTCTAAGATTTACATAAATTTTAATTGATCAATCCTAGAGGGTGATTAATTAAAAGAAGTGTAGATCTATTTTCTAGAGTTGTGGGGTGTTAAATTTAATTTAATTTTAAGATTACTATTAAAATTACACTGGCAACGAGAGTTGATTTGTAATTTTGATATTAATTTGGGAGAATTCAATTAATTAGTTAAAATAGTTAAAATTTGTGGTGTAGACCCACTCCTTGATTGTTCTCACAATTATTTACCTTATTTATCTCTTATTTTAGTGTTAGACTTTATTTTTCACTTTTAGTCACTTTCTAGTTAGTTGTTTTCATCTCACATTTTAGTTTAGTGTTATTTCACCTCTCCTCACCCAATTGTTTTAATATAGAAAAAGCTAAAAAAAAATTAGAAAGGGTGAAAAAGCCCAAAAATAAAATAAAAATTGAACTACATTTGAGTTTGTCTCTAGCTTACCCCCTTGATGTGGATTGATACCCTTACTTACGGCTACACTTGATATTATTATATTTGTAGGTAATTGAGGATTTTTATTGACTTGGCTTCAATAACGACACACAAGAAGCAAAGTTATTAGAATTCTTCTAACTGGAAACGTTAGAAGTTTTCAGTCGAACGAGTCATCGGGCAAAGATATTGATCATTGGGTTTTTTGAGTCAAGCTATTGTAATTTTATTTTGGGTGGGACATTTTTGTGAGTCTTGTAGAGCTTGACGGCCCTTTAGGATTTTTATTGGTTTTTATCCCAAAATAGCCAAAGGGTGAGATTTGTAAGAACACAAATTTCCAATTTAGTCCTTTATAGTTTTGTCTCAATTCCGGACAAAAACGTTTGAGTCATAGGATATAATACTTGATCATCCTTTAAGCCTATGAAATACTAAAGTTGAAGATGTAGCGGCCAAGATTATAAAGCTTCATCAAATTTCGTGTTTGTGGTGCCTCGTTTCTACGTCATTAATATAATTTCATTGCTCCTAAGGTATGAATGCATTTGAATATATATAGGAGCTTGGAACAATTTTTCATTGGGTGAATTTTATTTTAAACTGTTGTTTATTTTTCAGAAAGTTTTTATTAAAACTTTAAAATAAAGTATATAAGTTTCTAGGCTAAAACTCAATTTTTTAGCTTTCTGGAAGTTCGTTCGAAGTTGTCGGTCGAACGAGTTTTTCGTTCAAATGAGAATGTCGTTCAAATGAGGTATGTCAACGAGTTCACATATTGGCCACTGGAACATCGATCGAATTGTTGTTCGAACGATATGGATGTTGGAACGAGAAATCCAACAAGATTTCTAACGAGTTCAACTTTTAATACACTGGAACTTCGTTAGAAGGCTCGTTCGAACGAGATTTGTCGGGAACAGTTATTTTGGCTGTTTTGAGCAGTTTTTTCCACTTTCTCACTTCTTTTCCCACTACATTTTTACCTGATTAATTAAGTGCTGAAACCAAGTTTTTCAACTTAACTTTTCATACTATTCCAATTCCTAGAGAGAGTTTTTGAGTGTTCATCTTCCCAAAGAAAAGTTCATTGTTTGGAGTTTTAATTTTTCAAGAAATTCTTTAAAACACTTTTGTTTTACACCCAAAGTTTTTTTATCCAAGTTCCTCTCTATATATACTTTGCTTGGAGTTTGGCACCGGTTTTTATCTCCGCCATTTGAAGAGAAGTTTGGGTTTGCTTATAAATCCCACAAAGAAGATGATTGGTTGCGTTGACTTACCCACTTGGAGAAAGGCTCCTTGTTCGGGTGGCGGTGACCGAAAAAGTCCGATCGGTGGATTCTGAGACCGCGGTGGAGCTCCGTGATTATTCGCTAGGCAGAGGTAGTTACAAGAAGACGCATCGATACTTGAAGGAGTCGAGTCGAGTGTTGTAAGTCATCTTGCTTGTAATAGTAAATTCCGTACTTCGTCGATTTAAGGCTAGGGTCGTCCGAGGTTTTTTTTCCGTTGTGGGTTTTTTCTCGTACATCGCGGCGTAGTGATTTATTTTTATTTTATCTTTCGCAAAATTCACCTAGAACGCATGCTTAAGTAAAGAGATAAAATTTGGTTTAATCACTACTTATGTTTAGTTTGGTGCTACATAATTAATTGGGTAAATGTTAATTTAATTCAAGTCATCACTTAATTTGTTAAAATTGGTTTAGCCTAACTTGGTAATATTGAAAATATGACTTAGGCAAATTTCTAGGACTTGAAGTGAATTAATCTGGTTTAAGTGAAATTTAAATTGTGTGTGTATTTAATCTTATTTCACTTGTTTAATTTAAATTTGAAAAGAAATTAAAAAATTTTTGTTTAATTGAACCATCTTCGCTTTTGCATCTCATAAAAGGAAATTATTTTTTTTGATGTAAAAAGGTTTTAAAATTGGGGGCCTCGTGTGCCAACAAGTGGTATCAGAGCATTGATTGAGAAAAGCTACTCCTTTTCAAAGAAGCTCACTAGGTGGTCCCTCGGCCCCAAAACATCTCAAAGCACCTCAAAGACAGGATGAGGCCCAGGGTGGATCCGATGGAGCATGAGGTCCAATGACAAAGCGTGCTGAGCCGATTCTAGGGAAAAAGAGTCACCGAGGCTTCTAGAGAGAAGAAGAGGAAGGCAGTCACCACTACCAACAGACAGTGCAAGAAGGTCATTACCGAGGAAGCAAAAGTCGTATATCGATTATAATGGTGTGAGCGGGCGACCGAAGAAACTGGTGATGAGGTTGACTCGATATGTAAATGCTTTCTGGTAGATCAACGGGGACAATGTATGGTGAAATATAACTCCATCATATAGGAAATTGTGGAGGAAGTCACCGAGGAACCACATTACATGACGGATCGACCGAAGCCGCAGGCATAAGGACTGGAGCAGTTGAACCTGGCGAGAGAAGAGGAGGACCCAAGGCCCATTTTCATCTCGAAAGATATCAATGAAGAGAAATAAAAGGCCTTGATGGAGTTGATTCAGGAATTTATAGATGTTTTTGCATGGAAATACACGGAGATGGAGGGGCTGGATGAGAAGGTGAGATGCCACAAGTTGAACATAATGACTTTAGCCATTCCAGTGAAACAAGCAATGAGAACGTACAAGCCTGAGCTAGATTTGAAGATCAAGGAATAGGTTCAACGCTTATTAATGGTAGGGTTCATCATACCGATAAAGCACCCACTCTAGCTATCTAGCATTGTCCCAGTGGGAAAGAAAGACAAAAACTAAATAAGGATGCGTGGATTTCAGAGATTTGAACAGAGCTTATCCCAAAGATGAGTTCCCTCTGCCCTCCATCGATAGCCTTATGGATGCAACGGCTAGTCATGAGATGTATAGCTTCATAGATGAGTATGTAGGGTACAACCAGATCAAGATGGACCTCATAGATGGAGAGAAAATAACGTTCAGAACCCCGTTGGGCAACTTCATGTACAAGGTGATACCTTTTGGACTCAAGAACGCTGGGGCAACTTACCAAAGAACAATGATGGCCATTTTCCATGACTTCTTTCACAAATTCGTTGAATTTTATGTGGATGATTTGATCATCAAATAGAGGAAGGAGGAGTCCCATCTGAGTGATTTGAGGAAGGTGTTTTCCCATTGCAGGAAGTATAGATTGACAATGAACCCACTGAAGTGTGTTTTTGGAGTGACTAGTGGGAAATCCTAGGCTTTGTGGTTGATCGACAAGGGGTGCATATGGACCAAGACAAACAACGAGAAATCTTGGAAATGCCATGCCCAAGAATGGCGAAGGAGCTGAAGAGTTTCCTCGGCAAAATCTCCTACCTTAGGAGATTTATGCCTGGATTGGAGGAAATGACACACCCATTGATGCAGTTGTTGTGAAAAAACAAAAAATTCAGGTGGGAGGAGATTCACCAGAAATCTCTCGATGGATTGAAGAAGTTGCTCGTTTCACCACAGACAATGGTTCCCCCAAAGGCGAGAATACCATTGCAGCCGTATCTCACATCCACCATGAGGTCCGTAGGAGATTTATTGGCACAGGATATTGGTGGGCAAGAACAGCCAATCTACTACCTCAGCAGGATCATCCATGGGCCAGAAGTCAGATATAGTAGCCTGGAAAGGCATTGTTTAGCCTTAGTCTTTGTAGAACAAAAACTTAGACATTATATGCTGTATTTTACAATTCATATTATGAATAGATGTGATCCTATTAAGTATTTGATAGCAATAATGATTTTGATTCGTAGAGCAGCTTGGTGGTTCTTCATCCTATCCGAGTATGACTTAAAGTGCGTGGTTCCTCGTGCAATCAAAAGCCAGGCGTATGCTGATCTGTTGGATATTATACCCTTAGGAACGTTTGAGCCACCCAAAGAAAGTATTCCAGAAGATGATTTGCAGGTCAATCATATAGACGTAATGAAGGAGGAATGGACAATGTATTTCAATGGATCCTCAGTAGAAAAGAAAGGAGGAGATTTGCCTTTCCCACAAGTTAGATTTCCCTTATTCTAACAACGAGGCGAAATATGAAGAATTGGTGTTAGGATTGCTAGAGGCTCTTCGAAGGGGGATTCATTCACTTTTCATCAAAGGGAATTCAAACTTGGTGTTCCAGCAAGTGAATGGATAGTATGCATTTAAACACATGATCCTGGCACCATATAGGATAATCATTCAGAGGCTGATCTGCTAGTTCCATCGGACCAGGATTAAGAGACCACCCAGAATGATGAATCATCACCCAGACGCATATGCCATTGCCCAGAATATGGTTATGAGTAACGATATAACTACTGTCATGATCCAACGAAGAACAACTCCTTCGATGGTACAGTCAATTTTACCAATGGAGGAGGACATGGACTGGAGGGGAGAGATTAAGAAGCAACTAAAGTCTTATGAGGGAGCGATGGGGCTGAGAGAATTAACCTAATACTTCATGAACCAAGGAAACCTTTACTTTAGGAAGGCCAGAGGATGGTTTCAAGGTGCATCGATCCAAAAGAGGGAGAGCAGAGATTAAAGAAAACACATGAAGAGCACTGCGAAGCAACTGAGATACCCCTCTACAGAAGAATGCAGAGGGAGGGGTATTTTTAGCCAAGAATGAAACAGGACCCGACGGAGCTATAACGAAAGTGCAACAAATGCCAATTGTTCTTTGAGGCGGTTGAATGTCATTTCGTGGAAGCTCAGGTTGACTGGAGACATCCCTATATTGACTTCATTAAAGATTGAGTTATCCCAATAGAGAAAATTAATGCGATGGGACTTCGACAAAGGGCCCCGAGATTCTTTGTTCAGGATGAGCAGCTTTATCGAATGGGATACCTCAACAGGCCGTTATGTTACATCACGAAGGAAAAAGAAACTGAGGTACTCAAACAGGCGAACGATATAGCTCACATAAAAGGGGCCAAGTTATATGACCAGTTGATAACTTTGGGATATTATTGGCCAACGATGGAGAATGATTCCACTGAGTTTGTTCGAAGGTGCAAGGCTTACCAACTTCATGGAAATATGATCCATGCCCCATCAATGGACCTACACTCCCTGGCAACGCCTTATCCTTTTCACGCTTGGGTGTTCGACTTGGTGGGGGCAATACAACCTTCTTTGAAGGGGAAGATATGGATACTATTAGCAATGGAGTGTTTCATAAAGTGGGCTGAAGCGATACCACTGAGAAGGGAGACAACGGGGGTGGTGGGAAACTTCATCAGAGAATACATCATTTGCCATTTTGGGATCCCAAAGGTTATCCTTTAAGATAACGAAACCCCTTTCATCAATTCAAAAGTAACGATGCTCACAGACAAGTACTCCATTATCCATCATACTTCGACGGTGGCATATCCTAAGGGGAACGGTCAGGTCGAAGCAACTAACAAAACTTTGGTTAATATCTTGGCTAAAACAATGAAGGATTTCCCAGGATCGTTGGACGATAAGATACCACTCGTATTATGGGCCTATCGAACAAATAAGAGGAAGTACAAAGGGTATACATTGTTCTGTCTTTTTTATGGGGCCGAGGAGATTCTCTCAGTAGAGTTAGAAGTTCCCTCCGCTCGATATGCACTGGATGAACACAGAGATAATGAGATGGAACACTTTCAAATGTATACGAACCATCTCTTCAGGGCATATGATAACTTAGTGAGACGAAGGAAGTTTGTCGAGGGAGACCTTGTATTGAAAGCAGCAGTAAAAAAAATTCGGGGACTTCCTCTACCCAAGTTGCAGCGAATTGGGAGGAACCTTTTATTGTAAAAGAAGCTCACGACTCAGGTTAGTGCTTAATTTCTAAGATAGAAGAAGACGAGACATTCAAGATTAACAACAAATGACTGAAAGTCTATCATGTGTAGGCAATTATGTTTGGACCACTGATGTAGCTGGCGGTTGTTATAAATACACAAGTTCTTTTTGTGATAGGTATGTAAGTTCTTTTTATTATAAATCAAGTAGAGAGGAAAGAATTATATAACTTCACACTTCATAATCTATGTAAAAAATTGTAACACAAAGAAATGACATGAGAAAATAAATATCTTTTTCCATTCATAAACTTTGGGGCATTACAAAATTAGGAGCTATTGACCAAGAATTACATCAGAAGAAAAGAAAAAATATATATATAAGATCATTGGCCTAAGTGGAACCATAGGTATAGATAAGAGAAAAAATCTCCAAGGAGGCCCGAAGAAGCTGCTTGGCAAGATCGTTGAGCATTGATGGAGACCTCCAACCTTGTTTGCACATGTGTATTCTCAATCAAGAGTTTCTCTCATTTTAGTTTTGCCAGACGCAGAGTTCTTTGATGTCCTCCATCTCCTTGTCAATGGCTTCAAGAAGAGGTGATAGCTTGTCCAACTTAGCTTCCTCAGCCCGTTGTTCCTCCTGATGTTTCCATAAGAGTTACCTCTAGCTATCGAGTCGTTGGCTCTTCAAGGTCTTCAAATGCGTGATAAGCCAACAAAAATGGAAGTCGTCGCGACCCAGCTCCCTTATATAACCCATAAATAGGTTACGGAGGGGCCTGGTAACATTTGAGGATGGAGTGTTGGCAATTTCAGCAACGACGATAGCCATGCCTTGAAGCATGTAACTCATAATGGAGTTATTTGAACGCATGAAATCCACCGTGAACGTCTCAGGATGATGATATACAAGCTGTTGAACAACCAAATGATGGTTAGCAGTCATTTGAGATGAACGCTGGAGCACTATCAGGTAGAAGGCGTGAGGTTCTAAGTCGGGCAGAGGAAGCTCGCAACTAGATTCGCTCTCCACAGCAACACCGGTCGTGGAACCTTGATCATTATGGCTAGATTCTTTTGAAGTGACAGGTTCCTGATGGGGCGAGGCAATAGGCGAAGGAGCTGGTGGAGAATCCTCCCGAGCAACCTGAAAACAGTTAGAGGAAATAAGGAGTTGATGAAAAAAAAGAAAAAAAACCTTAACAAGTGTTTTCGTTGTTAAGTCATCGACATAGGTGGAGTTTATGAAAAAAATCTTAACAAGCATTTTCGTTATTAAGTCACCGATATTGGTGGAGTTTATGAAGAAATCTTAAAAAGCATTTTCGTTGTTAATTCACTGATATAGGTGGAGTTTATGAAAAAATCTTAACAAGTGTTTTCTTTGTTAAGTCACCGATACAAGTGGAGTGTATGAAAAAAATCTTAACAAGTGTTTTCGTTGTTAACTCACCGATATAGGTGGAGTTTATGAAAAAATCTTAACAAGTGTTTTCGTTGTTAAGTCACCGATATAGGTGGAGTTTATGGGAAAAAATCCTTAACAAGCATTTTCGTTGTTAAGTCACCGATATAGGTGGAGTTCATGAAAAAATCTTAACAAGTGTTTTCGTTGTTAAGTCACCGATATAGGTGGAGCTTATGAAAAAATCTTAACAAGCATTTTCGTTGTTAAGTCACCGATATAGGTGGAGTTTATGAAAAAATCTTAACAAGTATTTTCATTGTTAAGTCACCAATATAGGTGGAGTTTATAAAAAAAATCTTAAAAAGTGTTTTCGTTGTTAAGTCTCCGATATAGGTGGAGTTTATGAAAAAACCTTAACAAGTGTTTTCGTTGTTAAGTCACCGATATAGGTGGAGTTTATGAAAAAAACCTTAACAAGTGTTTTCATTGATTAAGTAACAAACACAGGTGAAGTTCGAGAAATTGATAAATGCATAGAGAAATTTTTGAAGTACCTCAGCAGTAGTAGAAGAGAGAATGGGAGTTAACATAGTGGCCATAATGGTAGAAACCATTAGGGGAGGGCTCATCGCCTCAGTAGCTTCAACGGGGCCCTCGATGGAAGAAGGCTCAACAGTAGGCAAACCTCCCTCGCCAATATAAGGTACTAAGTCCAACATGGGCGTACCATCAGTAGAAGACGTTGGACCTTTAGGAGATGCCCCAACGCCGATGGGTACAAAGAACTAACATGAGGAGCATCAGCATCAACCTGGGCCTTGGAAAGGAAAAGGCCACTAAGAGCAAAGGGTGGAGAGAAACTTGGAGAAAGCTGCAGCAACAAAGCTAAGTGTTATAAATGATAAATTAGTACTCAAAAAAGAGAGAAATAATTATAAACTTTACTTACCCCCGTTGTGGCACTAAAGAGGGGAATTGCAATCAGAGGTCTCGCCTGTACAAGGGGAAGAAGGATGTTGGCTACCAGAGATGCCATCTGAACCTGGGACACCCCAACATGTCAAGGTTCAACATATTACACAAAAAGAAAAGAGGTGGAGTAGATAAATGTTGCCAGACCTAACAGGTAATAGATAATATGTTACCTCGAGGAAACTTTCTGCAACTGGAACAAGGGGCAGAAGAGCCTCGTGTTGAGGTTCTAATTCAGAAGAAGCTGGGGGTGGGCTCATTACCTCAGTAGATTCAACGGTAGTGGCCCCCGCAGTAGCATCTCTAGATCATTGGGAGGATGAACGGCGAGAATAAGTAAGACTTATTAGGGGGAACGAGGAAGGGTAGTGTCTATTTTAGAGATAATGCAACGCCCCCCCCCCCCCCCCCCCCGAAACGTCTTACGGGGGGGTTGGGGGGGACTAGGCCCTTCTTCTTCAACTCCCTGCACCAAAATGTTTTCTTATTAAGAAATGAGCAGATGTAACACACCTTAAGAGAAGGAGAATAAGAAGTAAAGAATGCACACATACCTCATATCTAGAGGGAGAACGAGAAGGTATAACCACTGGTGAAGGTGGCGAGGAGGCAACAACCGAAGGAGTTGAGGATGGAGGTTTCTCAAGCATATGTTTCTTCTGGGACTTGGTACCTAGAATTTTATTCCTTGAGCTCGTTGCATCACCACTTTCAAGTACCCTTGACCTTCTTCTCCTTTTTACCGGTGGCTCACTGGGATCAACCACGATCGTGGGAAAATCAGCCGAAGGCGGAACGACAATAGCATGCCGTTGAAACTCAACATTTATTCTCTCAACCTCAGCGACTTGGGAGGGGGAACAGAGGTAATAAGAAATGCCTCCAAATGATTTTGTGCTTGAGCCTAGGGCTTGGACTTTGAAGACTTGGACTTTTTGGTCTTCTTAGAGAGTAGCTGAGAAGGCCCTTCGTCTGTTGCAGCTTCGGCTAAAGGGGAAGTTTATTTAGGAGCTGTAACGGCCTTGGGTTTCGTGGAGGAAGTTAGGATCATTGGGAAATGAGGAGGTAGCTCTTGGGGAGATTCTTTAATGGTTTTACTCAAGGAAAACTCCACCCCAAGCATGCAGTTCCCCTTAAGACCCAGTTCAGAAGAAGAGAAAGCAAGGACTCGGGGATATTGAGGGGGGTGAATGTACTCATGGATCATTTCCATATGCCCCAAATGGAACTTGGTAGAAAAGGAGGTGGATACGTATCCCTTCCTAGTGTCACTAGGAAGGGTGACACGAACATAGCTAGTGGACATCACACCATGCACCACAACTGCAGTATAGAAGGTGCAGGCTTCAGTGAAAGTGGACCTTGGGTGGTTGTGTTAAAACATAGGTCGAGGGTCCCCCTGATCAAACCCTAATTGCCTGCTACATCTGTTAGGGTTGTAGGGCTCTGAGTTGTACCCGCATTCAATATAGGAAGGAAGAAATTCGAGGGTAAATAGAATCCCCACGACTTGCGAGGGATCTTCTACAACTAGGAAGAACATGACTGTTGTGGTTGAAGAAGGAAAGAAATCCCAACTATGGGCAAATATAAACTCACTATATGGCCTCATCACAAAGGAGTCTAAAAGATCGAAAACTGCCATTATCTCCTTTCGACTTTGTTTTTTATGAAAACATAGGAGGCGTGGGGGCTTGACACCTTGGCTCACAGGTAGAGAAATGGACTTGGCGACAATGGCAGGAAGACGGGTGTAAAGAAAGCCAGTCAAAATGATGGTATTGGAAAAATTGGCCAAGTTATAACGGCCCAGTGATCGTGCCATGTCGATGTGGGTTCGATCCAACCAGGTGTAGAGGGACCCCAAGGCGATGGAGGCCAAAGGAAGATTGAAACCCATGCCCAAATGAATTGAAATGTTTATAAGATCCCTCCTGGGCTGATCGTTGGGTTTCCCAGTCAGTAAGAAGCGTGAAAGAAACACAAGTATGTAGGCTGGTAGTTCTAGGGAAGTACCTCTACCTCGACCCATTGTAGGATTGACATCCTTTGGAGTCAGAGCTTCGAAAAAATAGCTGACGAGGGGGATAAATGTGGCTTTGTTCAAGGAACCAGTGCAACTGCGGCAGATTCGGTCCAGCTCAACTCTATCAGTGACCTCTTCGGTATCCAGGGCCTCATCGTGATATGTGAACTCACCCATTTGCTCAAACCCTAAGAGTTCACAGACGTCCTCCAGTGTAACGATGAACTCCCCCCATGCAATAAAGAAGGTGTGAGTTATGATGTTCCATCTGAAAACTAGCACTTGTAGCACCACATTGTGCTTAGAGAGGGTGAACTCCCCAAACCAGTAGGCTCGATGTAGCCCAACCTTTGTAAGGGCAGTAGTGTGGGAACTCTACATATGTGTATGCTAGGCACTGGAATGGGATGGAGACCCCCTGGGTTCTTCGAAGTCAATCTGAGAATAGAGGAAGCCACCACGGTCCAGACGAAAATGCAGACTCCCCTCGGGTGGAAGATAGCCGCACTTCGATGAATCCATTTCCTCATCACCCAATAGTAAGGGGTCAAACTTGGATGAGAAATGACAAGTCTTGCATGCATCAAAAAATTTATCATCTTCATCAAAGATAGGGACCCGATGATAGAAGCGTAGTTGCTCTTGATGAGCAGAACTCAAGGTAGTGCCTCTAGGGGCAGCAGCTTCGCCAGTAGTGGAAGAGGGGGAGCCGGCCTGAGGGGTGGTGGTGGAAACCTTAGAAGTACCTTGAGAAGACATAATACAATGATGATGAATGGTATAACCAAGTAAGGAGGGCTAAGAACAAGAAGGGAGGAGCACAACCGCAGGTGGTGGCGCAAAAACAGATGAGAAAGGGAAGAGACTGAGTAAAGAATTGGGTAACAATGGAGTTCGCACAAAGTTCGCACAAAGTTTATCTCTCTAAGGAATACGGGAGCTTGAAGAAGAAGGAAAGAAAATGGTTTGGAAAAAGAGACGTTTGAAGCCTTTTAAACTTGAATTTTGAGTTTCCCACCATCGCACGTGCACGGCCGCCTATAATCATTATAAATGAACACGTGGAACTTTGGGAAGTGTTTTTACAACTGAAAAGACAATGCTACGTCATTTATAAAGTGACGCCTAGGTAATAAAAAGGGTTGCCTTCCTAAGCAAGTTTGAGTTTTGGCACCAGAATTTTTATCAGACATATCCAATAACTCCCAACGGAAAAGCTGTTCCAACGGTTCCAAAAAGCTACGATGCCCCCTCTCCACAAGTCCAAACGTTGTTCAAATAGGTGACTCGGCTAAATCAGGGAGAATTTATTCTTTTTTGAACATAGCGAAGCATTAGAAAGGAGAATTTCACCTACCAAGAATCAGAAGGAGTATTTGAGAAGGTTAGCAAGGCTTTCAGGAGAAGTTCAAATAATAAAGCTAGAATGGTTGAAGCGCAGTGTAAGGAAAAAGTGGCGATGTCCCTTCATCAAAGCCCTAAAAATTCGTAGTGCTTTGGCTCAGGTACATCGGGGATAATTTTAATTTTTCCTGGAAATTATAACGCTGTGGTTCTAACGAATGAAAGGAGGCCAGAATTTTTTCACATAGAGAAGGTTCATCGGTTTGAGAAGTTTCGTGCTGACATTTATTGCTCCAACAAATCTCTCCATGAAGGGGAAAATGTAGAGGGATATTGAAGGTAATTTTGAGATTGGGGGTAATTCCACATTAGCAATAGTGTTTTGGGGATTAAGGCACCGTGTTAGCTCAGCGTGGCAGCTCAGTGTGACAACTTGTATTTTAGCTTATTATATTAGTCATGTTGTATCTTTGTTTATATTGACTGTAAGCTATAATGGTTGTAATTATGTAGCGAGAATAATAATGAGTTTTAGTATGAGGCCAAACGGTACTCGCGAGAGACCAGGCTTGGCACGGCCTGCGAGAGATTTCATGCTCTATCGAATGACCTCACCGTGGGAACTTTAGCGGGACTTAGTTTGGAAGATTGATAAGTGAGGCACTATTGGGACTTCTCCGATCATCTTAGATACACCTGGTAAAACGCCGAAGAACCTTGACCGTGGAACCTCGGGCGGAGCAGCTTGGAGTTCCATCGGACGTTGAGTTGTGAACCAAATAGCTCTCCACTTAATGTCACATCTACTGTAGGTGATGTCACTATCCAGCTAAACAATGTCAGATATGCACTTGAGTAAACCATTGTGGTATTTGGGGCTGTTAGGCAGTTGGTGAGCCATCTCTGCGACAGCAGCCCCCTGACACACAGTGGTTAGGAAAAAGGCATGTCTTGGCATTTAATGTTTATGACGTGAAGACAACTAGTGCATTAGGTATTTAATGTTTGTGACATAAAGTATGAGGTAGGACTTTCACAGGCATTGATGGCTGAGTTGCCTCGAGGGTGGTGTGGGGGGCTATTTAAGGACCCCAACCACCTTTGCGGAGTAAAGATCTTTTTGAGAGTTTAGAAGTTATTACTAGAGAGAATATACATCAGGGAGAGTTATTACAAACTAGAGAGTTTTCTCAGCCACCATTTCCATTTATTAGGAAGCTTTTAATATTTGATAGAGATTCTTGAGGGTGGTTGGTGTGTTTTGGCTGCCTGCCAAGGTGTATCTAGGGTTCTTACTTCTCTCTCCCTCTAGATAAGTTACTTCTAAGTTCATTACTACTTTCTGAGTTATGCATGAGAGATTTGTTAGATCAAATTGAGTTCATCTTCATTGAGATTGTGTGTGCATGTCCTATAATTAATCCATGGTTTTGTTTAATTAACTTATCATTACCGTACTCAAAATGGGTTACACCTCCATCTTATCTAAATTACCCTCTTACACTAACTACCTCGAAGCCCTGGAATCAATGTGCTCTTATAATGTCGACTACGATGATTTCAACAAGCGTCGAGTCTCTTTGTGGCGCAATCGGCCCATTGAGTGAAACATGGCAATGGCAGCGGTACAATTTTGGTACCCTGAAGATCATGTATTTCGTTTTGGGTTGGATGAGGTTCGTCTGACCTACGAAGATTTTTCTGCCATGGTGGGGATAAATCCTATCGTTGCTGCGGATTTACCTAAATTTTCCCATTCTCCCAGGGATTTATTGGCTGGGCTTCTTCGTATTTCACTTTCGACGGCGAGGCCACTGGTCACTGGAGGAATGATATCCCTTTCGGCGATGTTACAATCCATGCATTTGCAGGAGGTTGGTGATGCTGGATACGCAGGAGCTGTTGTTTTGGGCTTGATTTTAAAATTATTGCTGGTGACTAGGGAACTGCTGGTGGACGCATAACTTGCAGCCGTTACTTCATGGATGTCATACTGTCGCAATCCAACAACGATGATACTAGCGGAGACTTTAAACGTCCTGAATGCCTGACGAAAAGGTCGTTCTGACACTCTGAGGGTTGGCCTCGTGATGTTGTTCTTTTGGTTGTCTGAAAGACTTTGCCTGGTGACTCCTCCAGAATATCCTTTGTCGGATGTACCTAACTTCTTATCGCATCATTTCATCAGCGTTGACTTGGATATTGAGAGTTGGGAGAACTGGTTTGTGGAGCATGGCGCTCTAAATCTGTACTAGTTAGTGCCTTGGTGGGGACAGCTGCTGCCTATTTTGGAGCTGGGAGAATGTCCCTACGTTCGGCTGGTTGGTCTCAGACAAACCTCTTTATATTTCTCTTGGCGAATTTTGTGCCAATTTGTCTAGGAGAAGGTCGTGCCACCTCGAACACTGGATTTCTTTCCGATAGAAGATTTGACTGAGCGTCTGTGCATGCGGCTTGGCTCTTTATGGGAGAGTCGACATCCATCGACCCATCCCTCTCAGTTTGTTGGGAGAGTTTGGCACATCCCTATGGATTATATGAAGTGGTTGTGGAGGAGAGTAGTTAGCAAGATGTTGGAAGTGGATACTGGATAAATATGGTTTGCCTTATTTAATACCATGGAAGGAGGTGCTGTGGTTTTTTCGAAGCTGGTTCGAGCTTATCGATCCATGGAGCGTCTGTGGCACTCTATTCAGGCAGGGATGCTTGGGGACCCCAGGATGTAGATGATGATGATGGAGCAGGCTCCTCTGGTAGCTGTGGATAGGACTCTTGGAGAGTTTATTTTGTAATGGGAAATAAGTGTGGGGATTTTATTTGGCTTTGAAGGTAGGGGGAAGGAATTATCTGTTCCTTTTCTTATATAATTATACCGTAATTTCTTATTAGTGAAATAAACAAGTTTTTGATCATCCAGCTGTGCCTTTTTGATGAGTTTTGTATTTTTGAATTATCTATACCGATTGCTAAGGCATACATAATCGTTTTTTTCAAGTATATGTTAGAATGAACTGTCGTTCTCGGAGATAAGAAAAGAATAGTTTTTTGCGAAAAAGAAAGGGCCATGCTCATGTAAAATGCGTGAGCTGCCTACATAACTCTAGGGTTTTGAATTTTTTTTAATTTTCTTGAAAATGGTTTTTGCAGAGGATCAGGACCACGTAGTTCTTGGTAGAGGGAAATGAAGATTTTTTTAGAATAAAATGGAGATGATAAGAGTCATAGCGCATCGAGATTTTGTACTAGGGGTAAAATTTCTTGAGACGGTCCAGGTGGACTGGACGAGCCATCTATTCTCCATATAGGTCGGTGAGCATGGCAGCACCGTCGGATAAGATCTTCTTGACAATGTATGGGCCGCTCCAATTGGGCTTGAATTTCCCTCTGGGGTCCCAAATGGGTTCTATTATTTATTTGAGAGATAAATCCCCCTCTCCGACACTGCAGTCATTGACTCTCTTATTGAATGATCAGGCTATTCAGTGATGGTACCCTTATATGTGGTATGAAGCTTTCAATCTCCTTTCATCTAGGAAGGTCAGCTCGTTAAGATGACTTTGGTACCAGTATTCTTCGTTGACCTTGCTTTCAAGCATGACGCGCAACGAGGGTATTTCTAGCTCCACGGGTAGGACTTCTTCCATGTCGTAGACTAGAGAGTAAGGATTAGCCCCAGTAGAGGTTCATATTGAGGTCCGATAGCGCTAGAGGGCATAAGGGATTCGGTCGGCCCAATCTCGACAGCTTTCGATCATCTTACTGATGATGGCTTTGAGGTTCTTGTTGGCGGCTTTGACTTCACCATTGGTCTGAGGTCGGCAGGAAGAAGATTTTTGTCTCTGAATCCCATACTCGTTGACCACTTCTGTAACTCCTACCTCAAAATGCAACCCGTGGTCTGATACTAGCTCCGTGGGACCCCATATCGACAGATGATGTTTTTCTTGATGAATTTGGCCACTTTCTTGGCGTTCAGCATTGCGTATGACTCAACTTTGACTCATTTGGTGAAGTAACCAATGGCAACTAGGATGAACTCATGTTCGTTGGAAGCCTTCGGTGTAACCTTCCCTATGACATCATACCCCACGTGGAGAACATCCAGGGAGAAGTCATGTTGTATAATTCACTCGGAGGCAGATGTTGAAGGTTGCAGAACTGTTAGCATTTTAGGCATCTCCGAACATAGGCGGTGCAATCCTGGGTCATGATAGTCCAGTAGTAACCTTGTCGGATGATCTTCTTGGCAAGCATGTGACCGTTCATGTGGGGCCCGCATTACCCACTATGAATTCTCTGCATTACCTCTTTAATTTCAGCCCCTATGATGTAGTGTAGATGGGTTCCATCAAAGTTTCTCTTGAATAGTTCTTTATGACAAATGATGTACTGGGTGGCTAGTCTTCGAAGGGTTGCTCGGTATTTCTTATTAGAACCCTCGGGATACCTACCATGTTTGAGGAGGATCCAGATATCATAGTACCAGCAATCGTATAACTCGGGATCTTCTGCGGCGATGAGCTCAATGTGGTAGAAGTGGATAGGTTTATCTCAATTTTGAACTAGGAAAGGGATCATTATTATTCCTTCGGGCATGTCGACCATGGAGTCAAGGTAGCAAGGGCATCGATTAGGTTATTCTTTGTTCGAGGTAGGTATTAGAAGGTGATATCTTGGAATTGGGAGGCTAGTTCTTCTAAGTGGCGTGGAAGGGTTGTAGTTTCTCGTCCTTCACTCTCCACTTTCTGAGTACTTGACCGATGATGAGGGTGGAATTCCCGTACACATCTAGGTATTGAATACCTTTCTTGGGAGAAAATTTGAGTCCAATCGTTCATGCCTCGCATTCACTCATGTTGTTGGTGCAAGGGAAATCCAATTTGATGGAGATGGGAGTGTTGGAGTCATCTGGGGCAATCAAAAGTATCCCAATGCCACATCCCTTTTTATTGGTAGTGCTATCAAAGAACATTTTCCAACGGAGATTGTCCTAGGAAGTGAAAATGATGTTTTCATCTGGGGATTTGTAAATCCAGACATCAACTTCATCCATGGGGTAATCAGTGAGGAAGTCAGAGATGGCTCTTCCTTTCATAGATTTATATGTGATGTGTACGATATCTAACTCGTCTAGGATCATCAACCACTGGGTCATTCGTATGAATAAGGTGGGTTTCTCAAGAAGGTATTTGATGGGGTCCATTTGGGATACAAGTTTGATGGGGAAGGTGAGAATGTAGTGCCGTAACTTTTGGGTGGCCCAGACAAGAGCGACATATGACATTTCCAAAGTTGTGTAGTTGACTTTGTATTCGGCCAATTTGGCGTAATAGATGGCTCTTTCTTTGTGGGAATCTTCAAGGTATTGGTCTAGAAAAGACCCAGCTACAGTGTTGGTTATGGTTAGGTATATGATCAAAGGGAGACCAAGCTATGGTGGCATGAGTACTGAGGGTAGGGTCAGATATTGCTTAATTCGATTAAAAGCTTCTTGAAAGGCCTCGTTATAAACCTTGGTTGAATCGTTTCGGAGTAGTTTAAAAATGGGTTCGTAGATGGAGGTTAACTGACTGATGAACCGACTAATGTATTGTAATTTCCCAAGGAAACCTCAGACTTATTTCTCCGTTCGGGGAGGTGTCATCTCATGTATGGCTTTTAACTTGGCAGGATCTATTTCTATCCCTTTCTCAATGACCATGAATCCCAAGAGTTTTCCCTTTGTAACCCCGAAGATGCATTTTTGTGGATTGAGTCTCATCTAATACTGTCGCATTCACTCGAAGAACTTTCCGAGAGCGGGGACATGCCATTTTCTAGTCTTGGATTTGATAATCATATCATCCACGTAGACCTCGACTTCCTTGTGAATCAGATCGTGCAGGATGGTTGTGGCAGCCCTCTGGTAGGTAGCCCCAGCATTCTTGAGACTAAATGGCATGACAGTGTAGCAAAAGGTTCCCTATGGGGTGATGAACGCGGTCTTTTATTGGTGGACTAGGTGTTTTTTTATTTGTTTGTATCCTGAAAACCCGTCGATGAATGACTTAAGAGCATGACTAGTTGTGTTGTCCACGATCATGTCATTATTGGGTAGTGGATAATCATCCTTTGGAGAAGCATTGTTCAAGTTTTGGTAGTCCACACACATTCGAACTTTCCCTCCTGATTTTGGCACAGGCACTATGTTGGGTAGCTATGTGGGATATTCGATCACACGAATGAAGCCCATATTTAGATGTTTAACCACCTCCACTTTGAATTTGAGCGACCATTCGATGCGTAGCTTTTTCAACTTTTGTTTAACCGGCTTGTGATCTGGTAGAGTGGGGATCTCATGTTGAGATATTTCAGGATCAATGCTAGGAATATCATCATAGGACCACGCGAAGACATCCACAAATTCCTTTAGCAATTCTTTTAGTTATGCACGCTCATGCTCGTCAAAGGTAGACCCTATCCTAATCTCACGTTGTTGGCTACTAGAACAGAGGTTAATAACAACAGTCACTTCTTCATTAACTTGAACGTGTTTATGTTGTTTATTATTAACCTTATTTAGATCAGTTAAGAATTGTTCATTTGTAAAATCATCATCATCAAAAGTTTGATTAGAATCTAAACAGTTAATATAAGTCACAACAAGACACTCAAACTCTTTGTTTATTTCATTGATAGGAAAAACAACATTGAGAACCTCATCAAAGGAATATTTGATTACATTTTATCAAGGATAGACAAGAGAAGAAGAAATAGGGTAAACATTAGGATTAGGGGGGATTTCAACAGGTAGAATTGGCGCAGCATGCCAGTTTAGGAGAGATGTATAAGAAACTTTAATCAGGTGGGATGGATCTAGTGATGTGGTGCTTGAGTGAACCATGCAGAGTGTCAGCCCTAGTGTTTGTAAGTTGAATGAGTCCTCGAAGTCACTTTCCTCAGAATCTTCGGTATCTTTGATGAGCGATTGTACACGGTGTTGGGAACTTTCGGTCCATGGGTCGCTGTCTTGAAAAAAGATTTACATTCTAGGCTTCATCTTCTTGTCTGTATGGTCATACGATGGTTCCAAAAAGTCGCAAAAGGGGAAGTCTTAACCCTCTTTAATGAATCGTCCATTCAAGGAGTCACCTGAGATGGTTTGGATGCAATATATTCTCCTCTTTGGTCGAGACTGGCAGATCATTTTGAGCTCTTGTTCTGATGGTTGATACCCCAAACCACAAGGAGGTAAAGCTTTCTTCAGTTCAATGGGATCAAGTATCCCTTGATGTCTTTGTCCTAACCCTAGTCCAGGCATAAAGTACATGTTTTTAAACTTCTAAATCACATTGACATTGCCATGAGGGTCGTATTTTGGACGAATCCTTTATTTGAAATTGTCCCCTGTCGGGAGTAGGAGTGGCTCGACTCGAAATCCTGATAGGAGCATATCATTTGACCCGTGATGTATCTCAAGGATTTGATTGCTGGTGCTTTCACCCTCGTCATTATCGTCATCGTCCAAGATGGTGATGACCCGTTCGTCAGCGAAGAACTTCAATTTCTGATGGAGTGAGGAAAACATACCCTTGATACTATGGAGCTAAGGTTGTCCAAGAAACAACTTGAAATAAGCTCGAATGTTAATAACTTGGAATTCAACGACAGGGTTTATAGGTCCAACCCCTATTATAAGTTTTATGGATCACATCACCTCCCGATGGGTATTATTGTAAGTACGTACATCAGCGGAGGTTGGAGAAAGGTGACTTTCCTTCAGTCCTAAGCATTTTGAAGGTTCTTAGTGGGCAAACATTCAAGGCGGATCCATTATCGACAAGAGAGAGTGGTAAGACCCTCCCCATAACTTCGACGGAGATATTGAGTGCATGATTGTGGTTTGGCCCAATTCTGGTGATTTTTTCTTCGGAAAAGGATAGCATTCAGGTAGAGGTCAAGAATCAGACCAAATTTATCGCCTATTCTGGTGTGGTAGAATGAAGAACTGCGGGTCCAGTGAGAAACTTGATCAAGGCATTTTTGTGCAGTGGAGAAGACATAAAAAGCCACCATAGAGTGATGTTAGCTTGAGTTTTCTTTAGTTGATCGAGAATCTTGCTCTCCTAGAGGGTCATCTGTGGCATAGGAGGGTTTTTAACGCTCTTCCCTTTGTCATTTGCTGGTAACGAGCTTGGGGGATGGTAATGCCTCCCTAATCTGGTCATGTGATTTACCGAAGAAGGGAAGAACATGAATCCCATTTCCTCATCAAACTCGGGTTATTGTGCCATCTTGCTTATTTCTTCGAGGAGTTCTTCAAATGATATCATCCCACACATGTCGTCTATCGGGCCAGTTTTATCTGAAGCTTGCTCTTTATTTGAATCTTCAAACTCTTCTCCCTATCCGGTGGCAACAACTCTGTCTTTCCATGTAAAGTCAATGCATTCCACAACTTCAATGGCTTCTTCATACAGGTGTTCCCATTCTGTGGGGATATGTAAGGGTGAGGGGACCAGGTGCCCCTTCAATTTCAAAGTATCAAGTAACTCGGTCATACTGCAGATGTCATTAGTTAGCCTGAATAATTTTGTCATGATCTGGACAACATCATCTAGGATGACATCATCATTCGGTACTACCCAACGGTCTGACTCTCGGGTCCATTTTCGTGCTTCCAAGAACAGCGTACTGAACCTCTGGCAATCAATGGTCATCTGTGAGGTCAATTTCATCCCGAACTCCAAGAGTTGGTTTAGCACTTCTGATAATTCCATACTTCCATTTTTAGAATGGGTACGGACGATGATGCCTGCTCTAGTAAGGAGTGACACTACCTGATCAACGAGGCTACTAGGGTGTAGGAGGAAATATGGGCAAGTTTGGAGAGGTTTAGGAGAGTATATGGGAGTGATTTGAGTTAAGGGATCAAATCCTGAGTTCATTTCTAGGAAGATAGCATTGTATGATTAGGGAGTGGGTTGTGAGTAGTGTTTGTCTTAGGATTGGCTGGTGGGGCAATGGTACCCCGGTCAATTAGATCTTGGATTATGTTTTGGAGGTGAAAGCGTTGGTCGGTGGTATGGCCAACGGTTTGGTGAAAGGCGCAATGGGCATCTGCCTTGAAGTTTCTTGGTAGTGGATTTGGAAATGGACGGGGATCCAAGAGTTTGATAAGGTTTAGGCTTAGCAGGGCTTGATAAACATGGGATAGGGGAGCATGGAGCTCGGTGTATTCCTTTTGGACTGGGATAAGGCGACTTTATGATGCCTATGAAGTGGTTGGTTGAGAGATGTTATTGATGGTTGAGACTGCAGCACTGGCAGGTTTGTCATATTTTCTGGGGGTGAATTGTTTGGTCACCTTCTTTGGTTCAACTTCTATTTTAGCAAGAACTTCCTCCATTTCCACTCCTACTTCTCTGATATCTCCGAAGTTGGGATAGTATTGTCCTTCCATCATTGCTCGTATATGGGGCAAGAAGTTCTTCTTCAATATGCTGACTTATTCTTCCTCGGAAGGACGATTGGTCATGGTAGCTTCTTTTTCCCTCCATCGGGCTATGAACTTACTGATTGATTCCCCAGAGTTCTGTTTGAGTAGCTCTGAATCATGGCGGGTGATCTCAAGCTCTTTGTTATACTTGTACTGCGATATGAATTCTCGAGACACATCCTCCCAGCTATGGATTCTGGAATCCTCGAGAAACAAAAACCATCGGAGAGCTCTATCCTTCCAAATTTGCTGAAATAATTGAGACATCACCTCTTCAGAATCCCCTAGGGAAGTCATGGCACGGTGATAACTTCGAAGATGGATGATCGGGGGTCCAATTCCTCCGAATTTCTCAATATTTGGCATCTTGAACTTCTCGGGTAACCTTGCTTTAGGATAAGGAGACATGTTGGTGTATTCCATGTAATTCCTAGAGATTATGACTTGGTCCAACTTATTAGTTAGCATTTTGAGATCTTCTTTGACTTTGTTCAAATCTTACTCTTTCGGATCAATGATCATAGGCAAGTTAGCCCCAAGTTGTGCAAGGTTCGACATGGGAAGCTGGGTGGGTGGCGGCCCATTAGCAGGAGGGGCACATTGAGCGTGCTGATACTCTTTGGGAACCCAAATATGCTCGGGTGGGACCATAACACGAGGGAGTAAGGCCTCGGGATTTTGAGGAATAAAAACCTGGTTTCGTTGCATCTCTCCGACCTCACTTTGAAGGTTGTCAATCTTGGACACGAGCTGAGCTAAAACTACCATCAGATCTAGCTGCACAATGGGTGTTTGGTCTGTGTTCTCCATGGAAAGCAGATGGATACCGAACTCAAAAAAAGTAACAGGGTAACGAACAAAACTCTGGGGTGATTTGACTGAAGACCAAAGCCAATAAGGAGCCAATCCAAGGGCGTGCAATCGACATGAGAAGGCGTAAAATGGGATTTATTTTTTAGAAAAATAATGAAAATATTTTGGACATTTTTTTCCTTTTTGAGATTGAAAGACGAAATATTTTTGGATTTTTGATAAAGAAGGGAGAAATATTTTTGGATTTTTGATAAAAAAGAGAGAAATATTTTGGGTTTTTTATAAAGAATGGAGAAATATTTTTGGATTTTTGTTAAAGAAAGGAGAAATGTTTTTTTTTGGGAGACAGTCTCAGCATGATTATTATGTTATAACTTGTATTAAATTCTCCTAAATGCAAAATGAAATGCCGAACGGGACCCGAGCTTGGAAAAGTTGGGTTTATGATATATGTAAAGCTATGGCTGGACTTGTAACAAGCTCACGGTCAGGGTCCCATTTTAAAAATGTGTGAAAATTTGGGCGGTAGGCCGACCCGAAATTTCAGTAGAGTTTCGGGTTGAAATCGGCAATCTTATATGTGTGTCCTAGGCTTGACACCTATATGAGGGTATGAAGTTGGTTGGGTGAATCAGAAAAGGTTCCCCCCTTTGGCGTGACTTCCATGATATACGTCTTGCTCTTGTGGGAAATCGGTATGTGTGGGCAAGCCATTTTATGTACCTTAGTGTACGTTAATTGCCTCACTATATACTTCTTGGGGACGGTAGGTGTGAGAGAGAATTCGGTATACTCAGCGTATGTGAAGAAGTTCCCTGCGATATACCTCCCGTTATGACTTCGGTCAAGCGGTACTATGCGGGGGAACCATTCGATATATGTCGAAGGTATTTGGCCAATGGAAGGAGAGAGGCATATCGCTTAGGCTAACTGCACCCTGCCAGACCAGCGCCCATCATGAAGTGACCCCCCAGTTACTGGACAAAATTTGGTCAATCACAATGCTCTTTGGTGATGTTTTGTGAATCATGCATGATTATCTTATTAGTATATTATGATGAGAATGTATTTCTTGATTATGCCAAATAGGGAGAAAAGTACAAGTACCAATGTTACACCAAGTATGGATGGGTGATGTGTGTAACATATGGATATATGTGATCCTAGGTGCACGTGGTGTGAAGTGTACATGGAGAATTTTCTTCAAGTGTGTGAATGGAAGCATAAGTATGGGGTACACATGGAAAAGGGGAACATGCAAAATGGTGGAAAATATAAACAAGCATAACATCCATGTAAATAGCGTCTAGCCCTCAAAATAAAATCCACAGCGGAGTCGCCACTGTGGCCATCCCTCGATCCTCGCGGAGGGTGAGAGAGGAGGATCCTAGGTCCCATGTGTCCCTCTCGAGATCGCTTCGACCGGCGTCGTTGATGAGGTGAAAAATGTAGAGAGATGGAGTCGCTAGTCTATTTTACTCCAAATAGACAAAAGAAAAGGAGACATCCCGAAGGACAACATCCAAAGACATACTTATACATACGAAACCAAAATGATTCAAAAAGGGTCCGTAGGCTAAGTTACGAAATGGGAAGGTGTTAGGGACCCATTCCATACTTACGGTCTCTCATGGGTTTTTGCTATTTTTCTTTATTTCCCTGTGATATGTGTGCATGTGTATACGTAGCGTAGATAGGAATCATCGACTTGTATCATGGAAGAGATAAAACTAGTTATCCATAGGAATGTTTCTAAAAAATAATATTAGAAAATAGGATTTATGCGATTATCCTAGCGTCGATCATTATAAAGGAATTATAATGCATGTGTAATAATATGCCGCTAACAACAAATATATGTATATATAAATATATAAAATATAAGACAGACTGTGGAAAAAGTAGGAAAAGGATTTGAGTCTCAGGTTTTACCCCGAGACGCCTACGTAGCCTATGGAGGCATCAAAGTCCAAGTAGTTCATATGCAAAATGAGGTGTGGAGTTTATCCCAGGAATCCGACCGGAGCTTCTCTTTTGTGTGTGTGTAAAAAAGTGTTTTAGTTATGAGAAAAACGTAAGAAAAGTGTGAGAATTCCCGTTTGGAATTTATGAGCAAACCCTCTTTCTTTTTTTTTCAGTTTTTATTTATATGAAAATAAGAGATGTGCAATAATACTAAATAAAAAGTATATTAGGATATGTGAGATGAGAGAGTAAAAGTGCTAAGTAATAAAACAAGTTAATGCGAATTTATGAAAATTTGAAGAGAGAATTGAGAAAATTTTACCTTCTTGAAGATCTTGAGCTTGATCTTAAACCTTGGAGAGCATCCCTTGCACTTGGGTGATAATGAAGGGTAGTTAATTCACCAAGTTCGATGAAAATGATGATGAAAAGTAAAGGTTGGAAAGGGATTTGGAAGTGGAAATCACGTTGACTTCGATAGAGGTTTTCTAGATACGTTGAGAGTGAGGTATTTTCGATTTGGGCTCCCCTTTGCAATGAGGTCAGGCCCTCCTTTCTATAGGCCGAGGGTATTACCGATCGGCATAGCCCTGGTCCTACAAAGCGGTAGGTGCGTTTAGGCACACTGCCGTTAGGCAGGGTCTGGAACCTGCCGTTTGGCAGTCTCTTTCAGGCTCCTTCGAAAAATCAGGCGTAGAGAGCAAACCGTTGATTCAAATCGTGCATGGGGTAAAATTTTGGAAATGTAATTCAGAGACCTTAGAAGTCTTTTGGACCTCTTCCGGGTTCGGGAGTTGACTTTGGGTCAAATGTGGCTCTGAAGCGCTCTTCAGTCCTTTGGATGGGGAAACTTTAGACATAAACGGATCGTTCGTCCGTATGGTAGGTCAGAATCGCACAGGTTATGAACCGTTGGAAAGGTTAGGAGATGTACTTCGACATTCCAAAGAGTTTAACCCATTTTAGGTAGTCGACTTTGGTCAACCGGTTCTTGGAAGCATTCGATGACCTCTCAGAGTAAAATGGATTGTTCGTCCGTATCGTACGTAAGAATCTCGCACGGGGGGACCGTTGGAAATGGGTTTCAGTGACCTTTGAAGATTCATTCAGTCTCGGTTGAGCTGAAGAGTTGACTTTGTTCAAAAGGAACCCAGGAGCGCCCGATGGAATCCTGATCGGGTTTCGGGGGAAAACGGGTCGTTCGTCCGCATGGTAAGTTAGAATTGCGAACGAGATGGACCGTTAGAAAGGGGATTCAGTACCCTTCAAAGAGTCATTCATTCTTGGTAGAGTTGAAGAGTTTGACTTTTTGGGCAAACGGAGCCTAGGAGCGTCTGATGGCCTCTAGGTCAGTACCAGGGGTATTTTTTGGGTTGGTAGTGATGACGGGAGGTGCTAGGGACCTAAGAGGAGTTTAGG
Organism: Sambucus nigra; assembly: GCA_949130495.1. Lineage (NCBI taxonomy): Eukaryota > Viridiplantae > Streptophyta > Magnoliopsida > Dipsacales > Adoxaceae > Sambucus > Sambucus nigra. The sequence goes on along the minus strand of OX422208.1, from coordinate 492,625,307 downwards.
GGGTAATAGAATGGGGTGTCTACAGCTATATATTTTATGATATTACTATAAGCTAATTTATCCATGGCCCAGTACGAAGCAAAATTTACAGAATTGCCCCATTATTTAACTGAGGACGTGGATACTGAGATCAAGAAATATAAGCAACTTGAAATGGAGTTTCACCTGAGAACCAAAACCTCTATTACCCCTTTATAAATAAGATATTTTTTCCCAACTCATTAAGTCACTTCAATTCTTGAATGTAATCCCACATCAGGTGGATATGTACCTCCACTTACTCCTATCAGCATGAACAACTACATTGCTATAACTTTACCCATTCCCTGAAACCAACCTTATTTCAAATCTAGTGGATAATTTATTTTCATATTCACAATAACTCCACCTATCCAGTAATTTGATGCATGAGTGCCAAGAAGTAGGAAATATCCATCCACGACGTCCTATGTTATATCCCTCCGTGACTCGAAACAAACCGAGTAATCTTTGAAGACCCAGAGGTACAGCTCCTTCCTATAACCAATGTATGCCGAATAATGCTGGTAGAAAGACAAATCTAGTCCATGTATTCTTTTATAATCATCCCTCTCATAATTTATTTTATATTAGTTCAATTCATTAGTTGGTCTTAAACTATACAAAGTTCTACAAAATTTACTAAATTCACTAAACACTCCATTGGAAATAGAATTACCCACCAGTGAGGTTAGCACACCTACTCAAGGTTAAAAAATTGTAAAATTCAGCTAGATTGAGGTATACTCTTTGTAAATTTAATAATCTTAGATACACGTGGATTCAATATTATTATTGAAATTGATGTACTATCAAAACATCACGTTTACATCGAATATTATTTACAGAGAGTGTACTTTTGAGACTAAAAAACCATTCTTTTATGTTTCAAGGAACCGGTCATTTTGAAACTTCAACGTCCTAAATACAAAGTACCACCTCTCCTTTATTTCTTTGAATTTTGGAATAATTCAAGGACGTTTTCCCAGAAGAATTTCCAAAAATACCACCTTCTCGAAAAATTGAATTTACCAACAACCTTTATCTAAATACTTCTCTGATTTTGATACCTCCTTATAGAATGTCTCCTTTCGAACTTCGTGAACTTCGTGAACTTCGTACTCAACTAGATGATCTACTTGAAAAATATTTTAATCACCTAAGTTTATCTCATGGGAGAACCTATGTTGTTTGTAAAGAAGAGTGACATATGCTTCAGGTTATACATAGATTACAGTAAGTTGAATTTGGTAACAATTAAGAATACATATCCTTTACCTATAATTGGAGATTTATTCGTTTAACTTAGGGGTGCAAGCATCTTTTCAAAGATAGGTTTACAATATGGTTACCATCAACTTCGAGTAAGAGAATAACACATTCCAAAAACTGCCTTTCAAACTCGTTCTGGACATTTTAAATTTATCGTAATGTCTTTTGTATTAAGCAATGCCCCTATGGCCTTTATGGATCTAATGTTTTATATATTCATACATTTTCTTGATCAATTCGTTATCATATATATTGATGGCATCCTCATTTATTCCCGGAATCATGAAGAACATGCCCAACATTTAGAAACATTATTAGGTACCTTAAGAAATCATCAGTTGTATGCTAAGAAAAGAAAATGTGATTTCTTGATAAAGGAAGTAAATTTCTTAGGAAATATGATTTCTGAAAATAGAATCCAAGTCAATCTGGCTAAAATCGTAGCCATTTTAGAATGGAAAAATCCCACCAATGTCACTGAATTTAGAGTTTTCTCGGGAAAGATGGTTATTATCGTCACTTTATATAAGGATTTTCTAGAATTGCTCTTCCATTAATGAAGTTAAGTAGGGAGGAAGTACCATTTGTGCGGATTATCGAGTGTGAGCAGGCATTCGAAACTTTAAAGGACAAGTTGACCACTACCCCCATCCTAACCATTCCTTCTAGTAATGTAGACGTGTACACTGATGCTTCGTTGCAAGGCTTAGGTTGTGTCCTAATCCAAAAGGGGCATGTGGTTGAGTATGGATCTCAACAACTCAAGATTCATGAATGTAATTATCTTGTGCATGATATTGAGTTATCAGCCTGAGTTTTTTCTTGGAAAATATGGCATCGTTATCTATAAGGAGAGGAATTTCAAGTATTTTCAGATCATAAAATTTTGAATTACGTACATCTTCACTCAACAGGACTTGAATTTGGGACAAAGACATTGGATGGAATTTTTGGAAGATTATAGATTCAAGTTAGATTACCATTCAGGAAAGGAACACGTTGTAACCAATGCCTTAAACTAACTCTATTGGGATATTTAATGACCTAATTTCCTATGATATTGATGCTAATATAGAGCAAATGATCTTCATCCAACCCCACCTTTTTTTTAAATTCGAAAATACTATTGCTTACCCAAACCCGAGGAATAAAGTCTTAGAACAACAACTCCAATATCCTTTTGTGATGATACAACAAACAAAAATTAAGACTCGAGAGTTATCGTATGATAAGGAAACAGGTCTATGATTTAGAAATAGATTATATGTATCTGATAAATCATCATTAAGAGAAGAGGTATTACAAGAAGCTCATTGTTCTAAATTTATTATATATCCCGAAAGATATGAAATGTATTATTAACTGAAGAAATATTATTTGTTTCCCAGAATGATAAATGATATTGAGAACTTTGTGGGAAGATGTGTCTCTTATCAGCAAGTAAAGATAGAACAACATTGTCCTGGTGGTCTTCTCCAACTCTTCCGATCGCGGAGTAGAAATGGGATCACAACACCATGGATTTTGTTAGTGGAATGTCTCGTACGTCCCAATGATACAATTTTATATGGGTGATAGTAGACCAACTCACCAAATCTGCCCATTTTCTTCGAGTGAAAACTGTTAATTCTTTCCAAAAGCTCAGTAAACTTTACATCTGAGAAATTGTTTAATTATGTGGAATCCCTTTATCCATAGTATCATATTGAGATTATATCTTTATAGGTAGATTTTGGCAAGCGCTCCAAACTTCAATGGGTACTAAACTTCATCTTAGTACCTTATTTAATCCTCAAATCGATGGACAATCTGAATGCACTATCCAAACATCGAAAGACATATTAATAGCCTATGCCTTAGGTGTGCCTAACAATTGGAGTCGATACTTGTCATAATTTGAGTTTTCATATAACAATAACTACTAGTTAAGTATCAAGTGGGACCATTTGAAACCTTGTATAGAAGACTATATCGATCACAAGTATGTTGGAACGAATTAAAAAATAGTGAGCAATTTAATCCTGAAATAATCCAAGAAACAACTAAGAAGGTATAACAGATAAAAGAAATACTCAAGACGGCCCAAGATCGACCGAAAGGTTATGCTGATCATTGCAGGAAGGCCTTAGAATTTCAAGTTTTTGATAAAGTATTCCTGGAAGTTTCTCCATGAAAAAGAAACCTACATTATGGAAAGAAAGGAAAACTAGCACCAAGATACATTAGACCCTTTAGTATTATCAAACGTGTTAGCCCTTTGGATTGTGAGTTAAATTTATTTATGGAGTTATCCAATATTTATAATGTGTTCCATGTGTCTCAGTTACGTTGATACATTCCAAACTCGACACATGTAATTACATGGCACGAAATCGCTGTTAAACCTATTCATGAGTTTGAACAATGCCATATTCAAGTTTTAGATCGTCAGGTAAAAACTATCAGAAAGAAGGAAATTCCCTTAGCAAAGATATTATGGGAACACCAAAATCAACAAGAAGTGACGTGGGAACCAAAACAAGCAATGAAGAAACAATATCCCTAACTTTTTACAAGTAAATTTAAGGATGAATTTGTTATTAGGTAGGTACACTGTAACACCCGCATAATCCTAAACCCTAGATCAATCAAGTAGGATATGGTAATTACATATATTACCTTATATCTCCCATATAACTTAGTTAAATTCAAAAACATCCTAATAAAGTTGAAACTCAATGTTACAAAATGACCAAACTACCACCCTAAACATTGGAAGAAGTATAACATAACCTATATTTCACCCCATGACACAAACTTCATATCAAATTGAACCTTTAAACCTCAATTAATTTAATTTTACAATATTACCACTTAAACTTTCATAAAATTACATAAATTTTGCTAAAACATGTAAAACTACCATTTTAAATAACAAACAAATATAAAACTTTCATCGAAGGGACAAGAACCAAAACTAAGTTATTTAGAGTTACCCCTATAAAATAAGCATTCACATGCCTTATACCATTAAACCCTGTGAACCAATCTTCCCTACATTTTATTTTCATAAAACTTGGCAGAATCCACCTCCCAGCAATACTAATGAACTCTCCTTAGTTTAGTCTATAAATTCCCCATGAATTATAGCTTCAAACCTCATCCCATAAATTAGCATCAAACATGAAATCTTCCCTCCAAACTGGTAACCTATGATTTTATGTATCAATTCTTATTCTTTCTATTCAAAATGTTTTATGCACCATCATAATACCCAGCCCAATAAAAAAACTAAGCTCTTATATGTAGAAAAACTTGTATAGGTAGAAAAATTAAAAAGTTCTATTAAAGCTTAAGCTATATTGGTGAAACTTCATTCTTTAAATTTAAACCCATTTCTAAGTGAGGAATGGTTTTCTTCTTAGCCTAGGAGGCCAAGTGCGATGGCCATTTCCAAATATTTATAAGTTTTGAACCCCAATTTTTCGTAAGTGTTTTTAAGTTGCAGAAATTGCAATTTCAAAATTCTCTTCTACCAGGATACCTTAATTCTTCATGCCAAAGTTAATCTATTCCTTAAGATAGGAAAAACCTAGACATAATCTTAAAATCCATTTCCCTATCTTGTAAATACACGAATGTCTGGTCAAATTTTCTAAAAAATACACAATAGTTAAACATCAATGAATACTCACCTAAATCCGTGAAACATATATATTTGAATTCTTATGAGAAATTATGTTGGATTTATTCACGAATCACCTCAAATGGTTTAGAAAATTAGAATTTATTCAAGACCAAAGTTTTATAAAAACCAAGGTCAACTACCGAGAGGTTGAAGACTAACTTTTAACTAGAAACTTGGACCGGGCACGTGAAGCTCATGACCATTAAAAAATTATAATTTTTGTCCAGTATTTTTATTGAATTTTTTTGGCCAAACGTTATAAGGCAAGGCAGTGTTTGGTCAACCCTGTACCAAATTATAGAAAATGAAGTTTTAAGTTAAATGTAATTTTAAAATTTATAAATTGACCCCTTCTAGTTTTTCAAGTTATGAATTTTGACCCTGAACTTTTTTCTACATACTCTTTGATTAGTTTTTGAGATAAAAAATCTTCTACATCATTTTCCCAATAGGAGATTAAGCATTATATCTTAATAGTAATTGATCTTGTTCCAACAATACATTTTAATCGTAATCTTTTACATACACTTTAAAAGATACAATTTTATCATTTATTTTTCTAAATTAGTCCTATTTCCAACAATATACACATACACTTGTATTGATTGACAAATAATCAAGCACCAAACCGTCCCGATATAGATTTCAATCGTAATTAAGACTGTTCTAGACAGCTAATAAGTAGGTTTTGCCTTTTTCGATAGTGAATTCAACGTAATTGATATAACTACTATGCATGTGACACCATGATAGCTCCAAATTATTCTTACTATGTGCATGTAATGATATTTCCCTGCTATATATGTTGCTACATATCGTTGATATCTGAATATGGATAGTTTGGATCAATTTAACCCATCTCCTCTAATAACTAGTTTCATGAGTCTATTGAAATGATTGAATCAGTTCACCCTATGCATTAATGTGTTGACTATTATGTTATAAGCATTAGTATTAAATATGGAGTAGACTGTTATGCTATCCCACTTAATTTTTCTACTTGGCCTATGGTCTCAGATGTTTGAGAGCCTTGATGTATTACTACATATGTACGATTATGACTCTAGTTAGAATGCTTAGCTATTTATTTTCCCCAAAGGTTATTGGTTGATATTATTATTTTTTTATAGTGATCATGCTTAATTATGTCAATTCTAATTAGTCAACTGATAAGTATGGTATTATCATTTTAAAAATCCTTAATCTTCTTTATGAGAATTATTATTTATTCTTCATTAGGTAAATAATTAAATCTATACACACTCTGACTTCTATATACATGTAATTCTTATAGAACTGGATAAAATCTTCTTAGCATATACATTCCTCCAGATATTACATGATAAGGAAATTGTACCCCCTCCCTTTTTGTGATATGCACGGATCATATGTTTACTTATATAACAATATGGAAGAATATTAAGGATGATGATAGAAAAAAGTGGCATTTCTCGATGACCTATGTCATTTTTCAATTTTGGGAATAAAATGTAACATGAATAATTCACCCTTGTGGTGGAAGTAAAATGTATATAATATTGTATTCATGAATAAAGTTCTATTTTTCTCTTTAACTTTAGGTTTATTGATTTGTTACTATCATGTACATTCATTCCAAAAATTAGGATTGACATTTACTTACCACGACATGCTTCACCACCGAAGGAGATCTCTGCCCGGAGTGGTGCACGTTCACTTTCTTCGCCTAATTAGTCTTCATCAAATCTCGGATGTCCAACCAGACACTTAAGAGACAATAAACGTTATCCAATTAGTCAATGCCACATGCTCTTTATCCAAGATTTGGTCTCTCCATTTCATCACAGACTCTTGTTCCTTCCCAAGACAATAGTTCGGTAGAAAAGAAATCAAATGGAAATATTCATTCATGACATAAGAATTTAAAATAACATAAAAGATAATTCTTACTTTCTTTGTGTAACATAAAAATAATATAACACATAATATTTGTATTGTTTTTACAAGTTAGTTTAGTCCCAAGTGACAAGATCGTGGCTCTTTTTGGGCAGTTTTGTTGTAAAATTATGTTTCACGCCCTAACGCTCTGTTTTCAAGCTCAAGTGCAAGAGCATACTTTCTGTCATTGCTCATAGCTTAGGCTTATATGTATGTTTGGCGTATCCCGTTACAATTCGACTTGAGTCATCACGAAGAATCGAATCTCCAATATCTCCAAGTTCAAGATGATCTACACATTATGAAAGTATAAATAATTTAGGAGTTCAAATTTATTTTCATTTATATTGAGAAATGTATATTTTATAAAATCAAGTCATTTTTTATGTTCATAAAATCTTTTCAAAGTTTGTTGACCTCGTTCAAATGAGATGGCAATCTTGTTCGATTGAGATGTCAACATCACTCGAAGCATCGTTTGATCTCTAAATCTAATGAGCATCTAACGAGGCGTACTATTTTGCACCGTTTGAAGCTTTTTCAAACGAGATAGCACTTACTCTTGAATAAACTCGTTTTCATTCTAATGCGATGCTATTCTCGTTTGAATGAACCTTGTTTGCATTCGAATGAATAACACTACCTCAAAATTTGAGCTGTTATGTAAATACCAATTTCTTATAGATTTTAAGAGAGACTTTTGTTGAATTTTTTTCTTCATATTTGTTGCAAAAGTCCTCATTTCTTTTGGGCTTAAAAACCATTTGATTCACAAAATCATCATTCTTAATATACTTGTGAATCTATTTGAAACCCTACATAGTTTAATACTGGATATAACCTTATGGTGAGATCATTTTCACTGTTGATCTTGTGAACCTTAGAGGGGATCACTCCTGAACGAAGACAAAGGCTAATTGGTGGATACCGAGGGTGGACCTCCATCTATGGACTGCTCTAGATCTGAGTAGTTTTATTTAGAGAGTTTTGTACGTAAGATATCTTGTAAAACAATCTGAAGTACTAAAACAAGATAGTGGCATTTTTAGAGATTTTTCCTCATATTTGTTTATACTTGCATTCATAGTTAATTTTATATTCTAGGGACGATCATCACATGCAAACCTAAATTAATTAACTATTAAAATTTGGTAATAATTTGGATTTGTGTTTTGATGGACATTTTATTCTATATATGATTCCATTAAGATCTCAAACGCACTCTCAAATTGGTATCAAAGTCGGTTACATAAAAATACCGTGTGATCTTTTGAAAAACAACCTTAATACTAAAAGCCTTGTTTACAAGATTAATAACAAATAATTATAAGTTGAGTAAACTTCGGATAAATTTTTTGGGCAAAACTATTTTCGAAAAAACACAAGATGTTATAAAAGAATTTTCTGAATATATGGATTAAATTCGATAGTTGATTACATTTTGTTTAATTTTTAATAAACATCTACTAATGTTACCATGCAGTTGCAATCACAACAGTATTTAAGAACATTCAAAGAAATAGACACATGAATTTTAACATTGTAAAACCCTTAAACAAGGTAAACATCCACGGTGCCCTTTACGGCACAAAACAAAAATCCACTAGTATAAAAATCAAGTTACAACACTTAAGCAAACCACAAAGTTCCTAACCTAAGTTCAGAATGTACCTACACGAGATTCTCCACTCCAAAGGTATTCTGACTTGGAACTTGATATTTTATTGCTGCTTCTTTATCTTTTCCTTGATCTCCTTCTCTTTTAATTCTAATTCCAGTAACTCTTTCAAATTCAAGATTCTCAGACAGAACCACAATGTCTAAGTGTTCATGTGAGATAGTGTTTGTGATGTGCTACTACATGCAAATAGGCAACTCACCCTCTCAAGATTTATACAAACTTTCCTAACAAATTACAATAGTTCTAAAATGAAAGTTATTTATGAATCTTTATTTTTCAAGCAAAGACTTCTTGATCTTTTATTAAATCACGATTCTCAAGGATACCTTACTCAGAAGACGGTTCAAGGTCTTAAACAATTTAAGGGTTTTGAAAATACTTTTGAAATTGTAAACCTACAATTGAGATCCAAACTATAATAGAAGTCTACTTTAACTAAACAAATTCATACTTAACATGCAAAGACTGATTCAACAAGTTTTGATATATAAAACTTATTTTCAGATCAGTAAACCTTAAAACTTTAGAAAGACTTCTTTTGTGTTCCTTTTATTTTTTAACACTAGTATTTCATAAAATATGAAATAAAAATCAGAAACACACAACTCACTAAATATGAAAAATTATTTTTGAAACTAAAAGTTATTATTTTAAAAACTCGTTGAAACAGAATAGATCCAAAATATCATATCTAAAAAGAGAAACATAAAATAAACGTGAGATGTTCTCTTTTAGAAAAACTCAGTTTCAACAATGAAACTAAAGTCTTTCTTAGAGATGAGTTCTGAGAGAATCAAAGATTTTGAAGAGACCTTCAAAAATAAAACACAACATCAATGAACAAAGAAAACCTAAAACGTCTGACTCTCAAGAATGGGTTTTTTGGTGTTTGGGACTGTTTTGGTTTTGGTGTTTGGTTTGAGAGAAAAACTCAGCGGGTTTGAACCACGAAGAAAACTTAGGGTTTCTTCTTCTAATCTATCTTTTTCCTTTCCCTCTCTTTTCTCTCTCTCCTCTCTACTTTATCTCTTCTCTCAGAAATAACGAAATGGAAAAAAGTCTCTAAATGCTAAGGGTTGATCCCTTTTTATACTAAGTGTAGAAGGATCGAGAACTTTGGCCTCTATCCTATGGCTGAGATTAAGTCTAAATGGGTTGAATTAAATCCAACGGTTTAGCACATGCGATTGGTCATATTAACACTGATTGGTTAAGGTTGGGTTCACAAGAATAAAGTTAAATCGCATGCAATACGTTGATTAAAATGATCGAAGGGATGAGGATGTGCAAGTGTTTTGTGTCTAACAGAAAACACAAATATACTCGATAGGTTGCCAACACGTGTACGCATAGGATGAAGGTTGAGACGCGTGTTTGAAAATAATTACAAAGCACACCTCCAACTCTCTAGCGCTTTCGGATTTTACCCACGCAAACAATCAGAATAGAAAACAAGTTTCTCAAATACAATTCATTCCCACAACACTTTTAAAAACACATTTTAATAAATTCAAAAATTGTTTAAAATTATATAAAATGATTTGAAGTGTTGAAAAACCATTAAACCAATATATGATAGGTATGATGCAGTGCAAGTGTCCTATTTGTGGTTTTAGGTTTTAGAATTAACTTACCTTTTAAGGTTCTCTTGGACTGGATTTCTTCATAGAGCATGTACCTTTAAGAAGATGGAGTTCTCAAACTATTCTAACCTATTTTTTCTAGATATCCAAACTAGTTGGAACTCCTATATATGCAGACTCAAGTGAGTCAATATATAGTGTGTTCTCATCTTTTTCTGCAAAAAATATTTTTTCTTTGATATCAATTTTTTTTTAAATTGTTGACTTTGAAAAGATGGATTTTATGGAGAACTTGTATAATCGAGTGCCCATCTTTGATGGTACCAACTATGCATATTAAAAATCTAGGATGAGGTCTACTCTTAAGTCGATTGATGAACGCCTCTAGTTGCTCTGTGAAAGAGGGTGGATACCACCTACTATTACTATTGATAATGTCGTTGGCCCTAAACATGTCTTTCAATGGACACATGATGCATTTAAATGGAGAAACTTTAATTCTCAGAGTTTGAGTTCCATCTCGGGAGCTGTCACCCCTGACGAGTTCCATCGAATTATGACCTGCACCATGTCTAAAGAAGCTTAGGATACCCTCCAGCTCACTCACGAGGGTACTAATGTTGATAAAGAATTGAAGTTGTAGACTCTCACCACAAAATTTAGAAAAATACAATTATTAAATCTTAATCATTCGACGATTTTTATCACGACTGTCCGACATAGTTCACTCGAGTTTCAATTTAAGTGAGAAAATACCCGAGGCACGTGTCGTTAAGAAACTTTTGGGATTGCTTCCGCCCACTTTATTCCTAAGGCTACCGTTCTCAATTCGTTAGAGATCCTATACACTCTTAGGTTATAAGAACATGTAGGATATCTTCAAACATACGACATTGATATGTTCCCTAAAATAGCAAAACCTAGGATAAGGTGATTGCACTTAAATCCCAATTTAAAAACAGAGAGCAAATGTCTAAAAGGAGGCAGTAAGTGTCGTCTGATTCTGAGTTTGACTATGATTTAGATGATTTGGCCCTTTTTGCTAAAAACTTCAAGAAATTTCTCAAACTCAAAAAGCATAATACTTGCATAGACAAGAAAAGTTTTGAGAAAGATTAAAAAAATAAGTCGATCAAGAAAACTTTGGAAAAAGAAAAGAAAGATTTCCCAAAGAAAAATGAGGAAAAATGTTATGAGTTTGAGGGAAAGGGTCACAAAGATCACATGCGTACGACTAGGTTAAAACGTCAAGGGAAAGGAAAAACTACCTTAAATGTCACGCTTAGCGATAGTAAGGTCAAATCGGTGAGCTCGGGAGAAGAATCATCGCATTCATGGCTATTAATATTAGTACATCTAGTGCACCTCATGAAGATAAGGAAGCTACTAAACGTGAAAACCTCGATAATGAGTCTAATCATTTCGAGGAAGTTAGGGAGAGAATGTTTTAAGTGAGAGTGATAGTGACCTTCAGCATGTCTACGCCAACCTTTATACTAAGTCCTTTAAAACTAAGAAACAAAAAAAAGGGTTAGCTATGATTGTTTAGCAATAGAGATAGAGTTAAGAGATGCAAGAGAGAGTGATTCCTCAGTGAACGTTGGGGGAGATAGTTTTTTTAGTTGAGATAAAGAGAGAAGACTTGACCAATAAGGTCGATAGACTTACGAGAGATATCTAAGAATTTATGGAGACTTATGAGAAACTTGAAGCCCTTATATCCCAACTCAAGAAAGATCTCAAACATGCCTAGGAGGTCAAAGTAACTATCAAGGGCACATCGAAAAAGGTAAGGAAGATCGTCCTCAACCCCGCTTTAAATTTTCGTGAGAGGCATGGAATATGTTTTGACGGCACATCCACTTCCAATACCACATCGAAACCGGTTCATGAATTTGTGGTGAATCCTTATGGCTCTCAACCTAAACCACAAACGAGAGTTCAACCTAAAAAAACAAACCGATGTAGACCCAATTTTTTCTATGTTTGTAGTTTTTACAAAAGAAGAGGTCACCTTAGAAACTTTTGCTACAAATTAGGTGGAACTTAGCATACACATACTCCCGTACACAACTTTAGCAACTTTTCTAGTGTTAGAGAGCAAGGTAAATTTCTAGTCGTGCCTTCACATAGTTTGATGGAATAATTTCAATAGATGCCTTTGTTATTTGAGAACGCTTCCAACCTTCCAACTACCGTCAATAATGATAACGACAAATAAAATGTTACCGCCACTTGGGTTCCTAAGCGAGATGACAAAGCTCGTGTTGTTCATATTGATCTCCAGGCTCAAAATACTTCCTAATGGTAGTTTAATAGTGGGTGTTCTAGGCACATGATCGATGACCTCTCATTTTTTACCCACCTTGAGTATCGCAAGGAAGGTAAAGCCACCTTTGGAGATGAGAGTAGATCTAGCATTTTAGGACAAGGTAATGTTGAAATAATCGGATTTACTAATCTAGATGATGTGTTGTACATGAAAGGGTTGAAAGACAACTTGATTAGCATTATCCAACTGTGCGATGCATACTTTGCGATGTTGTTTAACTAGTCTGAATGCAATGTTTATGATAATCCGATAAACTTCTACTGCAATGCGTGAGGACGAAATATAATTGTTATGGGATTGTTCCCAAGTCCTCATTTTTGTGGAACTGTGCCATGATCTCCAAACTAGATTACATTATGCGTGAGGATAAAGCTAAGACTTGGTTATGGCCTTTATCTCCAAACTCGATTACATTATGGAATGAGATGCAGTCCAAATTTCTTAAAAAGGTCTCCCCTAAGCATCGAACGAATGCCATTAAGGCTCAAATTAAAACTTTTTGACAAATAAAAAATGAGTCGTTCGATAGATGTCATGAGCATTTTAACAAATTAGTCACTTTATTCCCTCACCATAGTCTTGATAAACAATAAATTATCTTTTTCTTCCATAATGGGCTAAGTATAAACTCGAAATAACTCATTGAAACGATGTGTGATGGACCCTTTATCGATCTAGATGCTAATGATGCTGAGATCCACCTTAAGTATGTTGCCGAAATGGGACACATCTGATCCTAATGCCCAAAACCAGCCTCGATAAGCGTACACCAATCCTTCTACATCCGATATGTACCACATAGACAAAGTTACTTTATTAGACCGTCGAGTTGACAAATTTGATAAGACCATGAGATAAATACTTGAAGTACGGGTAAGAAAAAGAATCGACTCCATCCACGCCCCCATAGAAAAAGTGAGTGTTATTTGTGAGGCGGGACATTCAATAGAGGAATGCCCGATGATACCCACCAACAAAATTATGCTTCAGGAGCAAGTGAGTGGAGTAGGAGGATTTAAGGGTAATTTCGGTGCCCTGCACAGGAATTCTTACAACTCTTCATGGAAAAACCACCCTGGTTTTAGCTATGGGCAACAACATGCTGCGTTGAATCCTAATTCACACGTTTCCCCTCCTCTACCCCCACACTTTCAACAAGCACCACATATGAAAGGACATATGCAAGCACTACCTCCCGGACCGTATATCAATCCACTATAGAGAAATCTAGAGGCTACAATACACCAATTCATCAATGCCCAAAATTCAACCAATGTTAAGTATGAGCGCATGTTCACCGACATAAATGCAAATATCTCTAAGTTACAATCATTATTGAGTATCCAAGAGAAGGGTAAGTTTTCGGATCAAGGCCAAAGACCTCATCAAAGTCAAACTAGTGTTATCTCTATATCCATAGAGAATAAAGAGAAATATCAATCCATCACCACTCTACGTAGTGGGAGAGTTGTTGATTTATCACCTCCCCCACATGACACACCTAAGGATAAGGAGGTTTTACCCCGCACGAAAGGGGCCAAAGATGCCCCCTTGAAGGAGAGTGAAAATTATGACACCAGTGAGCCTGAAGTCGTAGTGAAACCACCCACTACCGTTCCATTTCATCAATGGTTGGTTCCTCCCCAAAAAGGAAACCACCGTTATGATGTGCTAGAGGTCTTTAAGCAAGTTAATCAGAATTTATCTTTCCTCGATGCCATAAAGAAAATTCCTGCCAACGCTAAAGTTGTCAAGGACTTATTGAAAGTGAAAAGAAGGCTAAAGATAAATAAGAACGTGTTCCTAGAACAAAATGTGAGATCCGTTTTACTCAATGATCACCCACCAAAGTTTAAAGATCCAGGTGCACCTACCATATCCTGCATCATAGGAGAGACCCGAATTGAAAACGCCTTACTCAATTTAGGCATGAGTGTCAATATCCTATCTACTCCATTTATAGGGAACTTGATTTGGGTGACCTCAATCCCATAAATATCACTCTCCAACTTGCGGATTGTACCATGAAGATACCAAGAGGTATTGTCGAGGACGTGATATTTCAAGTTGACACCTTTTACTTCCCGATAGATTTTGTCATTTGGGACACGGAGCCCTCCCTCACCTCAAGTAACCATGTTCCCATTATCCTTGGGTTATCTACGGCTAACTCCTTGATTAAAAATCAAAATGGGCAAATGCAACTCACTTTCGGGAACATGACCTTAGAGAGAAACATCTTCAACATCACCCAACATGTGGGTGATGAGGATAATTTTCACGCAGTAGATGTTATTGAGGAGATCGTAGAGGATCATGTAGAGAAAATTTTTAGTGGAGATGCCTTAGGAGCGTGCCTTATATCGGGATGTGAGAGTGAGGGGACGTACACCGACTTCAAGAGGGAGATAAAGGAGTTTAGAGTGATTCTTGATGAGAGAATGTCGGATGAGGACGTGAGAGGTGTTTATTGGGTTTCTCGATTCAAGGAACTACCATCGAGGGATCAACACACGGTTCCCTCCCACTACACCAAATCTGCCTAATTGTCATGGTCATTGACCTTGACAAGGTCAATGACTGTGACAATTCGGGGCGAGACAACTTTTTTTATCACGGACGTGTCACGGTCATTGGCCATGATAAGTTCATTAGAATTGTCACGGTCCATGACCGTGATAAGTTTAGTCACGGTTAATAACCGTGACAAAGCCTTGACCCTTTTTAAAAACATTATCACGGTCAATGACCGTGACAAGTCCATGACAACCTTATTTGTCAAGGACTTGTCACGGTCAATGACCGTGACAATTCTGGGCAGAATTTAAAAAAAATCTGCTGGGCAGTATGGCCACTGCCACTGCCTAGCAGTATATTTGTATATGTTATAGAACCATTATATATCCAAATAAACTAAAGATAATGCAAATATATATTCAAAATAGAAACAATATACATGACGATATAATCCAAATATAATTCAAATGTACCAACTTAAAAATAATGTCACTACATGTTTGGGGTAAATGTGAGGAGATGAGTAGGACACACGATATACGAATTGACACACCCACTAATATACATCATGACGCATTGTTCGTGCAACCACAATAGGGAGTTCTCCTTCCCGGGTATCACATGCGTGATGAGCACCCTGGACTCGATGTCTTAAATCTCACGTCCATGAACTATTCCACCCTGGATGATATTCGGGTCCCTCAACCCCCGCCCTATCCGCTGGCCATCGAATACGTCCAATATGAACACGCTCAGCCAACCAAATGTCGACATCGGTCTGTTGAAGGGCGCCAAATAGGTAAGTGTATCATCGAAGTACGCACGTGTCAGTGACGAAGCAGCGAGGTCCACATCCTCGTCATCCTGCGCCTCATCCTCCCGCACCTCCTTCTCCACCGCCTTCTCCTTCCCTTTCCCCTTATGGTCTCTGCCCAACGTATGCTTCATGAATGAGTACATATCTTGTACCGTCACCTCCAAATGGGACAGCTTCACGTCATGTGAATCCACCGTTCGAGCCAATCCGGCGTCGCTCATCTCCAATCCGATGATCCTAGATTTGGCCACCCGCGAGCTCACCCCCTTGTCCTCCCCTTGCGATCAGAGCCAAGCACTTGGCTGAGTGCGTCTGTGGACAAAGATTCCTTGTCGGCATCAGATTACGACTCATGCACTTCCTTAAGCTTTGCCTGAAATGACAAAAAGCACATGATTAGTAAAATAAGTAAACTAAAAAATTATAACGTAATTAACAAAAAGTAAACTGTCGGATTACTTACAATCGTGTCTGTGATGCTCGAGGACACCTCCTTGTCCTTACCCTTCTTCATTCTAAGAGCAACATAAGTATCGAGCTTGTGTAGCTTACCCCCAGGGCCACTCCCTACCCCCTGAAATAAAATAAAGTAAAATTAGTATCAGCCCCGCAAAGTAAAATAATGCAGAATAATATATTTCTGTAGTTATAGAATAATTAAATCTTACCTTCATCATATGCTCCACCTCGGCGTAAGACGTCCGGACGGAGTAGTGCACGTCCATTTTTTTTGCCCGATTTTCCCTCCACGATTGGCGAGATGCCAATTGTCGCTCCCCGATCTCATTGTCAATGAACTTTTGCCATTGTGCCAATGAGATCGGCTCCTTCAGCGGGACGGATTCACGCCATTGGATAATGGACTCTCGTGTTTTCCCAAAGTACCGTGTCTATATATTTTTCTTCCACGTCTTGTGTTGCTCCCTCAACTTCTCCAAGATGGAATCGCGTAGCTTTGGATCCAAGTTGAATTGTTCCTGTCCAACAAATACAATGTTAGTTGCGAATAAATATAAATATAAATATAAAATGAAATTGAAATTGAAATATTCATATAAATATAAATATATTACCTGTAGTGCCGCCCAAACAGCTAACTTGAGCTCATATGGAACCTTTTTCCAACTCATAAACCGGGCCGATGACCGTCTTTAGCAGCTCGAGGGATGTCGCTAATAGCTCTGACTTGTTCTCGATGGTAATCCCAAATTTTCCATATTTGGGGAGCCTAGGGGTCGAGGATCCCTCGTCGCCTAAGCTACCACCGAGCCCAGACGACATCATCATAACTAGCATCATCATCCTCGCCTTAATATCTTAAGAAGATATTTGCCGTAAAAAAATGTTATTAGTACAGATAAAAAAAATTAGAAGAAGACATGCAAATATGTACAATTACTACAAATAAAAATGAGCATTAATTATTAATTTACTTTCATACACCCCCACCACCACACACACGCACACGTACACGAACACCCCCACCGCACCCCCATCACAATTAAAGCTATACAATTTATTAATTAAAGCTATGCAATTGTTAAGATTCCCCCCCCCCCCACATACACACCCACCACACCCCCACCACCACCACCCCCTGCCCCCCTCCCCCCGCCACACACACGCACATACTATATATATATTGTTCGATATACAAAGTAATTTTCAAAAAAAGTTGAAAATCCCACCCCCATATGGACAATAATCCATTGGTTAGGCAAATTTTAAAACTAACCAACCCAACATTTACTAAACAAAATAATCCAACAGCATTGTCAACAACAAATGTGTATTCCGTACTCCTTCTAATTCATCTACTCAATTAATTAATTTCATTAATTAAACTAACAATTAAAGTATACAATTATTAATTTACTAATTTACAACGAGGGACAATCCTACTTTCATATGAAATGGGCACTAATTATTAATTTACTTTCATCTAAAACTATACAATTAAAATTACAATTAAAGCTATACAATTTATTAATTAAAGCTATACAATTGTTAAGATTGCCCCACCACACACACACATACACCCACCACACCCCCTGCCCCTTCCCCCCGCCACACACACACACGCACATATTATATATATATATTTTTCGATATACAAAGTAATTTTCAAAAAAAGTTGAAAAATCCCACCCCCATATGGACAATAATCCAGTGGTCGGGACACTTTTAAAACTAACCAACCCAACATTTACTAAACAAAATAATCCAACAGCAATGTCAACAACAAATGTGTATCCCGTACTCCTTCTAATTCATCTACTCAATTAATTCATTTCATCAATTAAACTAACAATTAAAGTATATAATTATTAATTTACTAATTTAAAATGAGGGGCAATCCTACTTACATATGAAATGGGCACTAATTATTAATTTACTTTCATCTAAAACTATACAATTAAAATTACAATTAAAGCTATACAATTTATTAATTAAAGCTATACAATTGTTTAGATTGCCCCACCACACACACACCCACCCACCACACCCACACCCACCCCATTGCCTGCCCCCCTCGCCACACACACGCACACACCTGCACACACACACACACCCCACCCCCACCACAACCCCACCCCCTGCCCCCCTCCCACCACCCCACCCCCTTCCCCCCTCACCACAGCCCCAACACACCTTCACACACACACACACACGTACACACACAACCCACCCCACCCCCACCACCCCCTGCCCCACCACACACCACCATATACATATATACACACACATACACACAAATATACACATACATATACATACATCTATATACACACATACACACACATATAGAAATGAAAGAGAAAGAGAGGGAAAAAACATACCTTAGAGAGAGAGAGAGCTGAAATCGCTTAGAGAGAGAGAGAGAGAGAGAGAGAGGGAAAATCAAAAATCGGTGGGAAAAAAGACTAGGGCTAATTTTACTGACGACATTGTCACGGTCGTGTCAAGGTCCTTGACCATGACAATTATTTTAAGAATTGTCATGGTCATTGACCGTGACAGGTCCATGACAGCTACATTTGTCACGGACTTGTCACGGTCAATGACCGTGACACAAAACGCGTGTTTGTTGTCACGGTCAATGACCGTGACAAGGGTGGCCGGCTGAAACGTGATAATTTGGCCATTTTGGTGTAGTGTTCGATGAAAAAATCCCTACCCTCAAATTAAAGAAACTACCCTCCAATGTCAAATATGCTTATTTAGGAGAGGATGAGAGATTTCCTGTTATTGTCTCCTCTACCCTAGATAAAGAGCAAGAGGGTAAATTGCTGGAAATTTTGAGAAAGCACCAAAGTTATTTTGGTTGGTTCATAGAATATTTGAAAGGTATAAGTCCCTTGATTTGTACCCATAAAATCGACCTCGAGGAGGACGTGAAGCCCTTGAGGTAAATGCAAAGAAGATTGAACCATACCATGAAAGAGGTAGTGCGAGATAAAATTATTAAGCTGTTGGACGCCGGGATCATCTACCCAATATCGAATAGCAAATGGGTGAGTCCTATACAAGTTGTCCCAAAGAAGTCGGGTATGACTGTGATTGAGAATGCCAAGGGTGAGCTAATTCCCCAACGTACGACCACCGAGTGGCGCATTTTCATTGATTACCAGAAACTCAATGCGGGCACTAGGAAAGACCATTTCCCCTTACCATTCGTTGATCTAATGCAAGTGGTGGGACACCCATACTAGTTCTTCCTTGATGGTTATTTCGAATATAACCAAATAGAGGTAGATGTGCTTGACCAAGAGAAAACGAATTTCACATGACCTTTTGAAACATTTTCCTATAAATGTATGCCATTTGGATTGTGCAATGCACCCACGACCTTTCAAAGGTGCATGTTAAGTCTCTTTAGCGACATGATTGAAAAAGGACTTGAAGTATTCATGGATGACTTCAGTGTTTTCGGCACCTCTTTTGACATTTGTCTAGCAAATTTTGAGAAACTACTTGCCTCGTGTGTGGTAAAGAAATTGGTGCTAAACTGGGAGAAATGCCATTTTATGGTCACCAAATGAATAGTTCTTGACACATTATATCGCCCAAGGGAATTGAGGTTGATAGAGACAAAATATATGTCATAGCTGAGTTACCCCCACCAAAATCACTAAAAGATGTGTGCTCTTTCTTGGTCCACACGGGTTTTTATTGAACATTTATCAAGGACTTTAGCGCCATCTCTAGACCCTTGAGTAACCTTCTTATAAAGGACACCCCATTTGAGTCGTATGAATCATGCTAATGTGGTTTTTATAAATTGAAAAGCATGCTTGTTTCCTTTCTCATCATGCAAACTCCGGATTGGTATTTACCATTCGAGATTATGTGTGATGTGAGTGATTTCGCAATAGGGGTTGTTTTGGGCCAATGTAAAGACAAGAAAGCTCATGTCATCTACTACGCTAGCCGTACTTTAATCGGACCACAACTCAATTAATCCACCATGTAGAAAGAATTACAAGCGATAGTGTTTTCCCTAGAAAAATTTCATTCGTACCTCATTGGTTCTCCCATCACATGCTTCACCGACCCCGTAGAGATGAAATATCACCATGCTAAAAAGGATGCAAAACCGCACCTCATAAGGTGTATCTTATTCCTACAAGAGTTTAATCTCTTTACTAAAGATAAGAAAAGAACAAAAAACGTCGTTGTCGATCATTTGTCCCGGATTTTGTCCGATGTGCCAAGTGATCCCTTACCCATGGACGAGTATTTTTTCGATGAGCAGTTATTTGCTACCTCTTATCGCCCCTCATTTGTGGACATAGTTAACTACCTTGTCACCGGAGTTATTCCTCCCTATTGGACATCGCAAGAGAAGAAGAGGTTCATTACTTGGTTATGCATGTTTTTCTATGATGATCCATTCCTATTCAAATACTGTGAGGACCAAATCATCTGACGTTGTGTACCAGATGATGAGATACCAAAGGTTATCCAATTCTATCATTCGAAAGCTTATGGAGGCCATTTTTTTACCCGAAAGATGACCGCTAAGATCCTCCAAAGCGGCCTCTATTGGCCTACAATCTTTCGAGATGTTGATAAGTATTACAAATCTTACGATAGGTGTCAATGGATGGGAGATATCACTCAACGAGACATGATGCCATTAACTCCTATTCTCATTATTGAGATCTTTGACTGTTGGGGTATTGACTTCATGGGCCCATTTCCCCTGTATTTTGGCTTCCTATACATCCTCTTTGAGGTAGATTATATCTCTAAATGGTTGGAAGCTATAGTTACCAAAATGAATGACAACAAATTGGTGATAAAGTTCTTGCAAGAACACATACTCTCTAGCTTTGGTGCTCCAAAGGTGATAATTTATTATAACGGCACGCATTTTTGCAACAGGCCATTTGATAAGCTTATGAGAAAGGTCATCCACAAGGTTGGAATGACTTATCAACCGCAAACGAATGGGCCAGCCTAGTTGGCCAATCATGAGATCAAGAACATCCTTGAGAAGACCGTCGATCCTAATCGGAAAGATTGGTCCCTTAGATTGAACGATTCGTTATGGGCTTATCGCACCACATACAAGAACCCCCTCGGGATGTCTCCATTTTTCTTTGTGTATGGCAACCCTTGCCATCTCCCCATGGAGCTAAAACACAAGGCTTATTGGGCCATTAAGAGGTTGAACTACAACTTGGATCAATCTGATGAAGCTCACAAGCTTCAATTGAATGAGTTGGAAGAGATACGCAATGATGCGTACGATATCGTTAAGATGTCCAAAGAACGGATGAAAATTGCACATGATAAGATTATCCGATGCAAGGAGTTTCATTCCGACAAAAAGTGCTTCTCTATAACTCTAGGCTTCATTTGTTTCTGGGTAAATTACGCTCTAGATGGACTGGCCCATTCATCGTGAAGAAGGTATTCTCCCACGGAGCTGTGGAACTGGAAGATCCAATGGGGGGAGATACATTCAAAGTAAATGGGCAATACCTAAATACATATTCAGAGGCATGTGTGGATGAAGTTGACACCATTTAGTTGTTCGACCCCATTTATGGGGTTGAGTGAGCTGTAACAGAGAGGTCATTGCACCCCCAATGCATATAGGGTGAATTCTTGTGTATAGTAGCTGTGAGTTGGTTACGGTAGTTAGAGCTCGTAGGTTAAGTCACGAGAGGTTAGTGATAGGAACACCAGTACACATTCCAAGAAAGCGTATAGGGTTCGGAGTAAGCATTGGGAGGTTTTAGATCGATCGTGCATAAGAGTAATGGTAGGAACATCCGAGGTTTGAGAGATAAGAGCATTCAAAGTTAGTGGGAAAAATTGACCTTTTTAGGAACCAAACTGGTCTGATCCTGGGGACTCGAATCAGTTCATTTTTGGAAAATTTGAAAATAAAAAAGACTCGGACCGATCCGATCCTGGGAACCCAGTTCGGTCCGGTGTCTACAACTTTTATTCTCCCTATCTTCACCCCCTTCTCCCCAATCCACTCATTTCCCTCCCATTTTGTCACTCATATTCCCCCATCCATTTTTCCCTCCCAAATACACCCCCTTCCCTCCAAAAATAACCCCTCACCTCCCTTCACCAACTATAAATACAATCTTCTCCCCCCCCACCCCACATTTCATCACCTCTCTCTTAGTCTCTCTGACTGTCCCATAATCCCATTTCCCTCCCAAAAGTATGACTCCGTCGAGATTCTCAATAACGGCAGGGTCGCACACCGCTCCCTTAAAGAATGAATATGGTGTGAGCACTTCTTCATCCAGTCTCGCAAACTACAAATGAAGCGCATAATGCGCTGGCCCGAGATGCCCAGTTATATTACCAATCTACTCATGTCTAAGGGTTGATGTTGTTTACTCAATGAGCCACACAAAATGGTCTGGGCATCCCAAGTACGAGCTTTTTATGGCTCCCTAGTCCGCGACAGTCATAACGTCGATGAGGCTTCTGTGGGAGGCATTTGCATCCCATTCTACTTGGATAGTTTCATCCATAAATTAGCGACAAAAGGCGTTCCAAACCCTTTCCCATACACATATCCCAACCACCTCCCTCACCTTGATAAGGACATATACATGTCACGCATTACAATCGGCACACCTTGGGTTACCAAGACATTCTCGGTGGGCCGGCTAAGCGACACGGCGTGCCTCACCTTTCAAATTGTATACACTAATATACTCTAAACTTCCAATGACTTGGACATGATCCCAAGTCAAGCAACCCTTATTTATCACCTCTTTGACCCCAACACCTCGATCCACCTGGACCAAATCATTTATAAAGACATATTTTATGTGATCGTGGACCAAAAGGGTAAAACCCCTCTCCCATATGATCGTCTCATCACTTTCATCCTAGCGGATGCCAACATTTGGCCTCCCATTAATTTTCCTCACCTTCCCAACCCTCTTAGGCAGGGCACATGTACAAAAAGTGAGAAGCAGCGGGAGATTCTTCAGGCACAAAAGGAAGCTCAGGATGATTCAGATGATGATGAGGGTGATTCAGATGAGAGTGAAGAGGAAGAAGAGGAGGCAGAGGTAGACATTGTGATGGGAGATTGTGAGGAGGAGTACGATGAGGATACCGATTCAGATTATATGTCGGGAGGATAAGATCTCATCGCTCAGGTTATCTCTCACGAGGTGCATTTTGAGAGGTTTATTACTAAGTACCGTGAAGAGTGTCGCACATATTAATGCTACACTAGTATGATGGCATGTTTTTGGGGTTTCGCCCCTAACGACATATTTTAAATATTAAGTGTGAGCATTTTGAAAATTATTCTTTGCTCATGGACCGAGGGTCTCGTGACCATGAGGTTGGTTCCTGCGAGCTACATTAGTCCCTTCGGAGGTGATGGTGTCGCTCATAGGGAAATTCATGGGGTGTTTCGTGGTTCACCCTCTAACAGCGGGTTTTTAAGACTAAGTGTGGATATTCTCAAATTATTGGTCTGTGATACCGAACTAGGGGTCTCATAACAACAAGAATGGTTCGTACGAGTTACAATGGTCCCGCATAATGTGTTGGCATCACTCACGGGGCCGTTCAGAGTTTTTTTGGGTGTCAAACTCTAATATCATGTTTTCAACCCTAGGTGTGGACATTCTGAAAATTGGTTCATTCTCCTTGACCGAGGGTCCTGTGACCATGAGGTTGGTTCCTATAAGTTACATTAGTCCCTTACGAGGTGTTGGGAATGATCAAGGGGCTGTTCGGGGGGTGTTTCGGGGTTTGCCCTCTAACGGCATGTTTTCAATCATAAGTGTGGATATTCTCAAACTATTGGTCCGTGCTCCCAAACCGGGGGTCTCATGACAACTAGGCCGGTTATTACTAGTTACATTGGTCTCGTACGAGGTGTTAATGCCATTCATGGGGTCGTTTAGGAATGTTTTAGGGTTTCGCCTGATAATGGCATATTTTCAAGCCTAAGTGTGGATATTTTGAAAATATATCCGTGCTCCCAGACAAGGGTCCTATGACTATGCGGTCGGTTCCTACGAGTTACATTGGTCACGTGCGGGGTGTTCGAGACACTCACGGTTCCGTTTACGTGGTGTTTCGGGGTTTCTCCCTCTAACGACATATTTTTAAGACATTGTCTGGACATTCTGAAAATAGGTTCGTGCTCCCAGACCAGGGGTCCCATGACCATAAGGTCAGTTCCTACAAGTTATAGTGGTCCCATGCGAGGAGTTGGCGCCACTCATGGGGCCGTTCGTGGGGTGTTTTGGGGTTTCACCCTCTAATGTCATGTTTTCAAGCCTAAGTGTGACATTCTAAAAATTGGTGCGTGCTCTCGAATGAGGCGTTCCGTGACCACGAGGTCAATCCTACGAGTTACATTGGTCTCGTGAAAGGTTTTGGTGCCACTCACGAGGCTGTTCGGGTGGTGTTTCAGGGTTTCGCCCTCTAATAACATGTTTTTAAGCATAAGTGTTGATATTCTCAAATTATTGGTTTGTGAACTCGGATGGGGGGTCCCGTGAGCATGAGGTCGGGTCCTACGAGTTACGTTGGTCCCGTGCGAGGTGTTGGCACCACTCACGGGGCCATTTGAGATGGGATTTCTGAGTTTCACCTTATAACAGCAGGTTTTCATGCCTAATTTTGGACATTCTAAAAATTGGTTCATAGTCCCGGATCGGGGTTCACATGAGCATGAGTCTAGTTCCTATGAGTTATATTGGTCCCTTGCGAGGTGTTGGGGATGCTCACGGGGCCATTCGTGGGGTGTTTGGTGTTTTTCCCTCTAACGGTATGTTTTCAAGACTAAGTATGGATATTCAAAAATCATTAGTCTGTGGTCCAGGACCGGGGGTCTCTTGACCACGAGGTCAATTCGTATGAGTTACATTATTCCCATGCGAGGGGCTGGCATCACACACGGGACCGTTTGGGGGGTATTTCGGGGTTTCGCTCTCTAACGTCATTTTTTCAAGCCTAAGTGTGGACATTTTGAAAATTGGTCCGTGCTCCTAGATCGAGGGTCCCGTGACCACATGTTTGGTTCCTATGAGTTACCGTAGTCCTCTGCGAGGTGTTGGCGACACTCATGGGGCCGTTTAGGGGTGTTTTGAGATTTTTTCCCCCTAACGACATGTTTTCAAGCCTAAGTGTGGATATTCTCAAATTACTGGCTCGAGCGCCCAAAACGGGGGTCTCGTGACCATGAGGTCGGTTCTTACGAGTTACATTAGTCCCGTGTGAGGTGTTGGTATCACTCTCGAGGCCGTTCAGGAGGTGTTTCGGAGTTTTTCTCTCTAACGGTTTGTTTTCAAACCTAAGTGTGAACATTATGAAAATTGGTCCACGCTCCAGGACCGAGGGTCCTCTGAGCATGAGGTTGGTTACTACGAGTTACATTCATCTCGTGCAAGGTGTTGGCCATGCTCAAAGAGCCGTTCGAGGGTAGTTTCGAGGTTTGCCCCTCTAATGGCATGTTTTTAAGCTTAAGTGTGTATATTATCAAATTAATGTCATGTTCTCCCGAACCAGGGGTCCTTTGACCACGAGGTCAGTTTCTATGAGTTACATTGGTCCCGTGCGAGGTGTCACCGCTTCACCAAATCTGATGAATTGTGACGGTCATTAACCTTGACAAGTTTAACTTGTCAAGGTCAATGACCGTGAAAATTCCTTGGGTGAAAACTTTTTTTGTCACAGACTTGTCACGGTCATTGACCATGACAAGATCATTAGAATTATCACGATAATGTCACGGTCCTTGACCTTGACAAGTTTGTCACGGTCAATGATCATGATAAGTCCAGCCGCTAAAAGGGTGTCAATTTTCCCATTTTGGTGTAGTGGGGGGCTGTTCGAGGGTGACGCGATATTTTCAAGCCTAAGTGTGGATAATATGATAATTTGTTCGTGCTCCCGAACTGGGGGTCCCGTGACCATGAGGTCGATTCTTACTAGTTACATTGGTCGCGTTCAAGGTGTTGGAGTTGCTCACGAGGCCATTTGGGAGGTGTTTCGAGGTTTCACCCTCTAAAGGAATATTTCAAGCCTAAGTGTGGATATTCTCAAATTATTGGCTCGTTCTCCTAGACCGGGGGTCCCGTGACCACGTGATTGGTTCCTATGAGTTACATTGTTCCCGTGCGATGTATTGGCACCGCTCATGCGGCCGTTCGGGGGGTGTTTTTAGGTTTTGCAATCTAACGACATGTTTTCAAACCATAAGTGTGGACATTATGAAAATTGATCCATGCTCCTGAACTGGGTATCCTGTAACCACGAGAACCATTTCGATGGGTTACATTGTTCTCGTGTGAGTTATTGACACCACTCAGTGGGTCGTTCGGAGGGTGTTTCGAGGTTTATCCCTCTAACAGAATGTTTTCAAGTCTAAGTATGGACATTCTGAAAATTGGTATGTACTCCCACAATGGGGATCCCATAACCATGAGGTCAATTCCTACGAGTTACATTGATCCATTGCGAGGTGTTGGTGCCGCTAACAAGGTCGATCGGGGGGTGTTTTGAGGTGTCTCCCTTTAATGCCATGTTTTCAAGGCTAAGTGCGGATATTTTAAAAATTGGTCCATGCTCTGAGACCAAGAGTCCTGTTACCATGCGGTCGGTTCCTACGAGTTACATTGGTCCCGTGCGACGTGTTGGGAACACTCACGGGGCCGTTTGCGGGGAGTTTTGGGGTTTTTCCCTCCAAAGGCAAGTTTTCAAGGCTAAGTGTGGACATTCTAAAAATCGGTTCGTGCTCCAGGACCAGGGGTCTCGTTACCACGAGGTTAGTTCCGATGATTTATACTTGTACCGTGTGAGGTGTTAACTCCGCTCACAGGGCCGTTCGAGGGGTGGTTTTGTGTTTCCCCCACTAACGGTATTTTTTCAAGCTTAAGTGTGGACATTCTAAAAATTGGTTTGTGCTCTCAAACCGGGGGTTCCATGACCACGAGGTGGGTTCCTACGAGTTATGTTAGTCCCGTGCAAGGTGTTGGCGCCACTCACAGGGCCGGTCTGGGGGTGTTTCGGGGTTTCGCCCTCCAATGGCATTTTTTCAAGCCTATGAAAAAATACCACTTAAGTTGTTTAATTCAAGATTAAACTATCTAAATGGCTCCTAACAATTTGTTGAAGAAACTCTTTTCTTAAAACAAATTTCTTAACACAAGAAGTGCAAAAGAATATGAATGAGTTATTTAAGGTATAGGTTTACAAGTTTTGAAAACCAAAACATATAAAGAACATAAATCAACACGGCCTCAAGAAAGGGATGAGAGGAAGAGGAAGTATACAAGTACGATTTTAATGTGGTAAAACCCCACCCAATTTGGGAAACATCCACAGAGGTCTTTACACCTCAAAAGTAAAAAATCCACTGAAATAGAGTAACAGTTTACAAACTATATAACAATCAAGACACACAATCAGACCTAATTTTATGTTCAGAAATGTACCAACTTCACTGGATATTCTGACTTATCCCTAGGCTTTGATGTTGTTAATGTTCTCTCAGCTTTGTAACTCCACTCCTTTTAGCTTTACGTCGACTCAAAAGTCCAAGATCTCAATACCAATAATTTTCAGTGTAGGAGTGTGAAGGTGTAAGTGGTGATGTGCTCTAGATCACGTCCATTCAACTCACGCACACTTAATTACAGTAAGGATGCTAATAAAATTACAAACATATTTCAAATATGTAAATATTTACAAAATCAGTTTAATCAAAACTAGTAGACTTTGGATCTTTCAATATATCCACAGATCAAGAGGTAATCTTGCCATAAATATGAGGTAAGATCCTAAACACTTTCTTTATTTTGAAAATGTACATAATATTTCACAAAATTTAAAATACGTGAAAGTGTAAATCCTCAACCAAGATCTTAAACTAGATATGAGTCTGACTATTGAAAGAAACTGAAATCAGAAACTATTTTGTTGGTTTTAGGGTTTGAAAACATAACAGTCGAAAATAACCAACAAACTCTGATTTCTTGAAATAAGAAATCAAAATTAAGAGATATAAACGTGAAATATATCGCAGAACTTCAATCTCAGTTTTCTATGAGAGAAAATGAGATCAAACTATTGTGATTAAGTTGGAAAAGAGATCAAGAATAGAAGATGAATGATCTTCACAACTCTCGAACTAACACACTCTCAGAAATTATTTTCTGGTGAGATTTGGATAGAGTTTAGTTTGGGTTTTTCTTTCTCTCTCTCTCTCTCTCTCTATCTTCTCTCTCCTTATTTTCTCTCAGAAGTGAGGTAATCAAAACATTGTAATCACAACACAAAATTCATTTATTTATACTAAGCCATGGAAGCCTCTAGAACTTCGAAGCAAATGAATGGTCATGATTAAGTCTGTGATCAAGGTAAATCTAATGGCTAACAATGCAACGCAATTATAATGTCTCTGATTGGTTTAAAATAAAATACAAGGATCAGGTAAGAACGCATGCAAGCCATAGATTAAAATGATCCAGGGGTTCACAATCAAACACAGGTATGAGAGGGAAAGAAAACACATATCCAACCATTGTGAGATTAACATGTGTAGGGCTCTGATGGAATATAAAACGCTTGTTTTTGAACTTCCAAAAATATAATTTGCACCCACACAATTATCAAGCGCATTTGATTTCTACCCAAGCAAGTTTTTAACAACTTAATGAATTTATAAATCAGCCTGCAAACTTTGTAAAAGTCAATTTTAAATTTCTAAAACTTGTTTAAAAAATCTTAGAAATTATTTAACATATCCCAAAAATTATGGAAAAATTATTTTAAAGGGATTTAAATCACACATACCCATGTTATCAAGAATGAAATCTCATATGATCACATAAATGATCCTAGGTGTGGTGTTGGTGTTTGTACCTTTGGACTACTAGAGGAAATCAAAATGAAGATTCTGAATGCTTATTGGTTTAAAATGGTATGACTCAATTTTGTCACTATTTCCAAAATAGATGATGTTGATACCAAATTTAGTCTGCTGACATGGATCAATAAAGTGAAGACACGTGGCAGTCTACGTGACAATAACAAACACTTCCGAGGAACTCACACGCTCCGAGGAACCATACTACAACGAGGAACACTGTTTCTCCGAGGAACTCATACGCTCCGAGGAACGAGAACTCTCCGAGGAACTCTTGAGCACCGAGAAGCTTAGGCGGTCCGAGCAACTCAGGCGGTTCGAGCTGCACCTCGAACAAAGCATTAATAGCTGGATAACCAACAGTTTGACTGTTCATTAAATGCTTATCATTCAGACGCATACACTGAAGGAGCATTGAATGTATCACCCTTTCATATGTACATCATTTAATGTATTACCCTTTCACATTAAAGCCTCGGGGCTATAAATACATTATACAATCCTCATTGTAGGGGGACCGAAATTTCTTGAGATAACTTGTAATCGAGAATTCCAATACAATCAGCAATACCATAACAGTGGACGTAGGCCATTCTTATAAGGCTGAACCACTTTAAAAATTCTTTGTCTCATTTATTTATTTGTGATTAAAAAATTAGATATGATCTAATTTTTTACATCAACATATGAGAACCTATATAATATAGACTCAAGTGAGTCAAAGATATATTGTGCTTCAATCTCTCCCTTTTGAAATATGATACAAAATATCCTTTGAGTTATCTAGGACTCGTAGGGATACAAAAGAATAAGAAAAACTTAGTCGTATACAAAAATTATATCTACCCAATTTCCTAGAAGAAGAAAATTACATAACTTAACTAGATACAGAACAATACCCTATCAAAATTCTGTTGCAAATGAAGGTACTAATTCCTGAAAATAAGATAACTAAGATCAAGCTTTTTAGTTGAGAATACAACAAGATGTCCAAGAGGACTCAAATTTCTCCCCTATCTTGTCTCAAATGGACAATGGGCAAAGTAAACAAATATGAAACAATAAATCAGTGCTCTGCCATTACCATACCAATAGATTTGATCAAAGATTCACATCGAAGAAAGTCTAATGGTTTAGTAAATAGGACAACTAATTGAAATTCAGTAGGTAGGTAATTAATTTATAACTCCTTAGATTCAACTAACTCGCATATGAAATGATATCTGTTTTTAATATGTTTGGTACGAGAGTGTTGAACTGGATGTTTAGACATATTAATCGCGCTTTAATTATCATAATAGAGATGTAACTTATCTTCAATTATATTGTAATATTTCATCATTTGTTTTATCCAAATTAATTGAGCACAACAACTTCCTACAGCAATATAATCGGATTTAGCAGTAGACAAGGAAGTGCAGTTTTTTTTTTTCTTTCTACTCTATCCTACCAAATCATTACCAATGTAGTGACACACTCCTGAAGTACTCTTATTATCATCGATACACCTGGCCCAATCAGCATCGGTGTAACCTACTATAGTACTATATGTGTCTTTAGTTTACCCATGTCCTAAGTTTAGAGTGCCTTTAATGTATTTGATAATTCTTTTAATGCATAATAGATGACTCTCTTTAGGATTGTTTTGATATTAGGCACACATGTAAACAGAATACATGATATTAGGACGGGAGGCAGTAAGGGAAAGTAAGCTTCCTATCAGACTACGATACAAGGTATAATTAATTGATTTCCCATTCTCATCTTTAGAAAGTTTGACAAAAGTAATCATAGGAGTCCTAGCATCTTTAGCTGTTTCTAGGCCAAAATTCCAGACAATATCTAAAGCGTATTTGATTGTGATACAAATAATCCATATGGATTTTGTTTAACCTGGATTCCTAAGAATAATTGTAACTCCCCCATAAGTGACATTTTAAAGTATTTGTGCATAATGTCCGAGGAGGTCTTAAATTCTAAACTGGAGGTGGATCCAAAAATGATATCTTCAACATAAACTTGTCCTATAGTAATATTGTTGTCAAAATGTTTGACAAATAAGGCTTGGTCATTCCTTCCTCTCCTAAAATCGTTGCCTAAAGGAAAGGTGGATAGACGCTCATACCAAGCTCTAGGAGATTGCTTTAACCCATAAAGTGCTTTTAAGATGATAGAAATAATTTGGGTAATAAGGGTTAATGAACCCTTTGGGTTGTTCTACAAGGTTTCCTCAGTTAAAATTATTTAAAGGAAGGTTGACTTAACATCCATTTTATATAGTGTAAAGTGAAAATGACAAGCTATTGAAAAAAGTAACCGAATAGATTCGAGGTGAGTGATAGGAGAAAAACTTTACTATAAATCTATTCCTTCAATCTTAGAGTAGCCCTGGGCAACTAATCTATCTTTATTCTGAATAATCATCTCTGATTCATCAGTTTTCTTTTTAAAAATCCAACGTGTGCCAATAAACCTTTTATTTTTAGGCCTAGGTACAAGATACCATACATCATGAATGAAAAATTGAAGAAGTTCCTCCTACATAGAACTTATCCACAAAGTGTCATTCAAGGCTTCATTTGCAGTCTTTGGCTCAATAAGGGACACAAAGCATGCAAAATGAGTAATGTTACGAAGTTGAGATCTTATACGAACAGGCTCAGTAGGATTACCATCTAGATTATCTAAATGATGATCTTTGGAAACCCAGTTAGTTACTTCAGGGGTCTGAGTTCGTAAAGATTCAACTATTTTTGGAGAGTCATAATTTAAAATATTTTCGGACTCATCCACAATAATTGGTTCTTTGGTCGTACGTTCAACATTAGTGTCACTTACAACCACATTAATGGATTCCATAATGGTTTTGGTACGAAGATTGTAGACATGGTAGGTTCTGCTATTTGGAGAATATCCTAAGAAAATATCTTTGTCTCCTCTAATTTCAAATTTAAACAGATGTTGTCCGTCCTTACAGACATAACGGGTGCTACCAAAGGTTCTAAAGTATTTTAGGTTAGGTTTCTTCCCATACCAAAGATCATAGGATTTTCTTTGGTATTTTTCCTTCAGTAGAATCGATTGATTATATGATAGGTGATACGAATGGACTCTACCCAAAAATATTTAGGTAGGTTCTTCACATTAATCATCACATGTGCCATTTCTTGAAGAGTGCAATTTTTAAGCTCAACAATTCCATTTTGTTGAGGTGTCTTAGGAGCACTAAATTAATGTTTGTAACCAATATAGTCACAGTATTCGATGACACCTGAATCTATGAATTCTCCTCCTTTATCACTACGAATTCTATCTACTTGGGAATCCTTTTCGTTTTCTATACCAACTAATATTTTCAAAAACTTATGAAAGGTTTCTGATTCGTGTTTTAAAATGGCAACCCAAGTAAATCGAGTGAAGTCATCAACCATAAGAAGGATATAATTGTTGCCACAAATACTAACAGTACGAGAAGGACCCATTAGGTCCATATGGATGAGGTCTAGAGGTTTAGTGGATACAACTTATTTAACTTTCTTGTGGTGAGCCTTAACAAATTTCCCTTCTTGACGTGGGCCACAAATAATGTTTGAAATTAGTTTGATCTTAGGAAGACCTGTAACTATCTCTTGGGAGAACAATTTGCCAAGACTATCATAATTAATGTGACCCAACCCATTATGTCATATCTCATTGTCATCCATTATGGCAATATTACAAACCTTTGTACTTGGATTGACTATATAACAGTTATTTGGAGTATGGAGTCCTATAATAATGCAATCACCTTTTTCATTTAAAATTTTGTAATTGTTCTTTAAAAAAGTGACAGTATGGTTTGAGTCACAAAATTGTGATATACTTAGTAAATTAGCTTTAAGACCTTTTAGCAAGAGAACATCTTCAAGCATGGGTAATCTTGCTTCATGGAGTGTTCCTTTACTAATAATCTGGGCTAATACACCATCACTTTTCCTCCGGAGAAGTTAGTTTTGTTTGAAAGTTTGGAATCATCCTCGGTCATATGTTAATCTAAATAGCATCCAATTGCCATGTGTTCAGCTTTAAAAGCACTGATCACAATGTTTCATTTCAACTGGGGTAATAGATAATCTTTTCTAACCCAAATTGCTCTAGTTTTCAATTTGCGGTTATTAGCTCATATTTGATAAAACTTGTGAGTTTTTTTCCCTTTCTTTAAACGATTTTTTTGCATATTTCTTAGTATTATAAACAGTTTGAGTAATTGGTTTAGCAAAAATATAGGATTCCTTCTTGTTGATGGTTTTTTAGTATTAGTCCTTTTCTTCTATTACGATAGTTAGAATTCTTGTCTGGCTGTCTAGGAAGGACATAGTTGTTTCGACTTCTCCTAGGATAGTTAAAGTTATGGTAAACAAGAGAGTTATAGACTGGATTACATAGATGTTTGGAATATCAACCATCAAAGGAATCTCCATAGACATCATAATAGGAGCAGTAAAGATGGCACGTAGAACTCATAACCTTAGGAAAATTATTATTCGAAGTCTTATCTAGGTTTTGAGCTCTAGTCTTGTTCCTAGGTGGCACATGATGAAATGTTGAATCATCTTGTCGAATAGGGAACACACGTATTTAGCCATTTGTTCAACATTATGCTTAGAGTTACTTGATTCACCAATGTCTAACTTCAGTTGTTTTATATCAAACTCATTTTACAAACTTTGAAAGTCTAGACAAGTTTCAATAGGTATTTTTGCACCAGACACAAACTTTATTGTTTCAACATTTTTAGTTTCGATCTTAGAGTTGGGACAAAATCCTATTCCAGTTGTGTCATCAAAATTAGTTTTACTTTCACCAACACAGTCTTCAAAACATTTAGAATTATTTTCAAATTTTGCAAATTTTTTAAAGAGTGTGGATATATTTTCTTTTGTTTGTTCTAATTCTAACAACATTTCTTTGTATTTCTTTTCCAAAATTTCATTTGAGTCAGACAACTCTTTCAGTTTTTGTTCAAAATTTTTGGTCTCATTCTCATGAGTTAGACATTAAGTAGAGTACTCTTCATCATTCTGTTTGATCATCTAACTTAGGGTCTCTATCTTCTGGGTAAGATCTTTGACTATCTTTTCAATACTAGTGCTTTTATTGAGAGTTTTTGTATAGAGTGTGTGAATGTCAGGAAGTTCATCGTTGTCGGAGTCACTAAGTGTTCAGTGTGCAGTGTCCCCTAGCGGATCATTTTTAGGACCCACACACCTATTGACATCAACAATAGAGCATTCCCTTTGACTCACAAACACATCGGTTGAAGCATTATCAAAATTCTTAAGAAATAAGGCAGATAAACTAGTAGGCATAGTATCGGTTAACATAACATGATCAGATTCCTCATCATCAGTGTAGATTAGCTTAGCAAAGAATGACATACAAGGGTCAAAAGTGTTACATGACTCAGGTTCATCATTTTCAGAGTCATTTGAGTCATCCTAAGTCTTGCATAGATGAGCCGTATTATGTTTGTGAATTTTGTCTAAGTTAACTCTATAGTCACTAGCCATGGGTCCTAACTTCCAACATCTATAGCATTCGACATTTTTAAGGTCTCTCTCAGGTCTCTTGTGATTATCACTCTGGTGTTTGTCTTGTCTTATATAATGAGGCCTATTATTGGATTGGTTTGGATAAGTAGGTTTGCCTTATAGTTTTTCTATTTTATTTCTAAAGTTCAGAATTTTCTTAAATTGTTTAGACATTAAGGCAATCTGATTATCCAAACAATCTAAATTACAGTCCTCATGAGAGTCTCAGTCAATGTTAGGTATGTCGAGTTCAGGTGTAGTCAACTTAGGTGAAAAATCAAGATTGGAGGCATACTATTTCTTTTGGGACTGGATTAATTGTTTCTTAAATTTTAATTCCATTTCCACAGTTCTCAATTTGCTATTGAGGAGTTCAGGTGTGAGATTCTAATCATCCATCTCCTCAATTGCATATCTCTTATTATCAAATTTTTGCGAAAGTGATCTTAGTATTTTAGAAACAATTTATTTTTTATCATATACAATCCCATTGGCATGCAATTTGGTCACAATATATGTTAGTCTAATATAGAAGTCATCAAATGACTCAGGCTCCGTCATGATCAAGGAGTTGTACTGCTGAATTAACATTTATGTTTTAGTAGCTTTAACTATGGTGTCACCCTCATGTGAAGTTACTAGAGTTTCCCATGCTTCCTTAGAGGTAGAACATAGTGATATCCTCTTAAATCTGTGTTCATTAATAGACATGAATATGGCATTTTTGTCTTTGTTACTGTTAAATGAGGTATGTTTCTCTTCTTTAGCGAATTCACTTAGTAACTTTCTAATACTCATAGTACTTCCTTCAGCGGCTGGTTTAGTAGGAAAAATGTAACCATTTTCAATAACTTCCCAGGCATCATCTCCCAATGTCTCTTGGATGAAAGCAACCATCCTTACCTTCTAGTAAGGAAAATTGGTTCCCTCAAAGAGAGGGGGCCTGAACAGGTTACCTAGTCTCTCAATTTCTCGTCCATAATTTGTTTTGAGAAAATAATTTCAAAAACTCAATATCTAAAGAATTTTGAAAAACCAAAGCTCTAATACCAATTGAAAAAATACCGCTTAAGTCATTTAATTCAAGATTAAACTATCTAAATGGCAGTTTGTTAAAGAAACTCTTTTTTTCAAACAAATTTCTTAACACGAGATGTGTAAAACAGCAGGAACGAGTTATTTAAGGTATAGGTTTACCAGTTTTGAAAACCAAAACTTATAAAGAACTTAAATCAACATGGCCCCAAGGAAGGGATGAAAGGAAGAGGAAGTATACAAGTACAGTTTTAACATGGTAAAACCTCGCCCAATTGGGGAAACATCCACGGAGGTCTCTACACCTCAAAAGTAAATAAACCACTAAAATAAACTATATAACAATCAAGACACACAATCATACCTAATTCTTAGTTCATAAATGTACCAAATCCTCCGGATTTTCTAACTTCTCCCAAGGCTCTGATGTTTTTGAGATTCTCTCAGCTTTATAACTTCATTCCTCTTAGCTTTACGTCTACTCAAAAGTCCAAGATCTCAATACCAAAACTTTTCAATGTATTAGTGTGAAGGTGTAAGTGGTGATGTCCTCTAAATCACATGCATGCAACTCATACACACTTAATTACAGACATGATGCTAATCAAATTACAAATAGATTACAAATATGTAAAGATTTCCTAAATCAGTTTAATCGAAACTAGCAGACTTTGGGTCTTTCAACATATCAACAGATCAAAAGGGAATCTTTCTATAAACACGAGACAAGATCCTAAACACTTTCTTTGTTTTGAAAATATAGAAACTATTTCACAAAATGTGAAATAGGTGAATGTGTATGTCACCAATCAAGATCTTAAACTAGATCTGAGTCTGACTGTTCAAAGAAACTGAAATTAGAAATTATTTTGTTGGTTTTAGGGTTTGAAAACATATGAGTCGAAAACAACCAACAAAACTATGATTTCTAGAAATAAGAAATCAAAACTAAGAGAGATAAACGTGAAATATATCACAGAACTTCAATCTCAGGTTTCTATGAGAGAAAATGAGATAAAACTATTGTGATTAAGTGGAAAAGAGATTAAGAATAGAAGAGGAATGATCTTCACAACTCTCGAACTAACACACTCTCAGAAATTATTTTCTGGTGGGATTTGGCTGAAGTTTAGTTTAGTGTTTTCTTTTTCTCTCTTATTCTCTCTCTCTCGCTCACTCTCTCTCTCTCTTATCTATTTATTTTCTCTCATAAGTGAGGTAAGCAAAAGATTATAATCTCAACACATAAGGCATGTATTTATAATAATCCATGGAAGCCTCTGGAACTTGGAAGAAAATAAATGGTCACGATGAAGTCTTAAGTGAACAAGGTAAATCTAATGGCTAACAATGCATCGCAATTATAAAGCCTCTAATTGGTTTAAATGAAAACATAAGGATCAGGTAAGAATGCATGAAGGCCATAGATTAAAACGATCCAAGAGTTCACAATCAAACAGGTATGAGAGGGCAAGAAAACATAAATCTAGCCGTTGTGAGATTAACACGTGTAAGGTTGTGATGGTGTATAAAACGCGTATTTTTGAACTTCCAAAAATACAATTTGCACCCACACAATTATCAAGCACATTTGGTTTCTACCCAAGCAAGTTTTTAACAGCTTAATGAATTTATAAATAAACCCACAAACTTTGTAAAAGACAATTTTAAATTTCTAAAACTTGTTTAAAAAATCTTAGAAATTATTTAAAATATCCTAAAAATTATGGAAAAATTATTTTAAAGGGATTTAAATCACACACACCCATATTATCAAGAATTCAATCTTATATGAAACACATAAATGATCCTAGGTGCGATGTTGGTGTATATACCTTTGAACTATTAGAGAAAAGCAAAATGAAGAGTCTGAAGGCTTGTTAGTTTAAAAGGGTATGACTCTCACTATTCCCAAATAAGATGAGCACCTATATAATATAGACTCAAGTGGGTCAATGATATATGATGCTTCAGCCTAAGTGAGGACATTCTTAAATTATTTGTCCATGATACCGAACCGAGGGTCCCGTGACCATGCGCTCGGTTCCTACGAGTTACATTGGTCCCGTACGAGGTATTGGCACAGCTCACGGGGCGGTTGAGTGGGTGTTTGGGGGTTTCTCCCTCTAACAAAATGTTTTCGAGCCTAAGTGTGGAAATTCTCAAATTATTGGTATGTGCTCCCGGAAAAGGGGTCTCGTGACCATGAGGTTGGTTCGTATAAGTTACATTGGTCCCGTGAGAGTGTTGGCACCACTCACGAGGGCGTTCAGGGGTGTTTCGGGGTTTCTCCCTCTAATGGCATGTTTTTAAGCCTAAATTTGGATATTCTCAAATTATTGGACCTTGATCCCGGACAGGGGATCTTCTGACCACGAGGTCAGTTCCTACGAGTTACATTGGTCCCGTGAGGTGCCTCGCAGGGTCGTTCAGGTGGTGTTTTGGGGTTTCGCCCTCTAACGGAATGATTTCAAGCCTAACTATTGATATTATCACATTATTGGTCTGTGCTCCTGAACTAGGGATCTCGTGATCATGAGGTTGGTTCCTACGAGTTACATTGGTCCCGTGCGAGGTGTTGGTGCTGCTCACGGGGCCGTTTGGGGGCTGTTTTGGGGTTTTCCCTCCAATGGCATGTTTTCAAGCCTAAGTGTGGATATTCTCAAATTATTGGTTGGTGAACCTAAACAGGACCACGCGGACGGTTCCTACAAGTTATATTGGTCCCATGCGAGGTGTTGGCACTGCTCATAGGTCCGTTCAGGGGGTGTTTCGGGGTTTTGCCCTCTAACGACATGTTTTCAAGCCTAAGTGTGGATGTTCTCAAATTATTGGTCCATGCTCCCAGACTAGGGGTCCCATGACCACGAGGTCAGTTTGTACGAGTTACAGTGGTCCTGTGCGAGGTGCTGGCATCACTCACGGGGCCATTCGGGGGCCATCTCTAACGGTCTATTTTAAAGGCTAAGCGTGGTAATTATGAAAATTGTTCCTTATTGCTAGACTGAGGGTCCTGTGACCATGCGGTTGGTTCCTATGAGTAACAATGGTCCCGTACGAGGTGTTGGCTATGATCACGGGGTTGTTTGGGGGGTGTTTCGGGGTTTCACTCTCTAACGACATGTTTTCAAGACTAAGTGTAGATATTATCAAATTATTGGTCCGTGATCCAAGATAGGAAGTCTCCTAAACATGAGGTCGGTTCGTACGAGTTACACGTGTCCCATACGAGATGTTGGCAACACTCACGGGGCCGTTCGTGGGGTGTTTTGGGGTTTCGCTCTGTAACGGCATGTTTTCAATCCCAAGTGTGGATATTCTTAAATTATTTGTCCATTCTCTAGACCAGGGGTCCTGTGACCATGAGGTAGGTTCCAATGAGTTGCATTAGTACCGTGCGATGAGTCTACGTCGCTCACGCGGTCGTTTGGAGGTGTTTTAGGGTTTTTCCCTCTAACGACATCTTTTCAAGACTAAGTGTGGATATTCTTTGAATTGTTATGTGCTCTTAGATAGGGGGTTTCGTGACCATGAGTCGGTGCGTACGAGTTACATTGGTCACATACGAGGTGTTGGCATCACTCACGGGGCTGTTTGGGGGTGTTTCACGATTTCGCCCTCTAACGGCATGTTTTCAAGCCTAAGTGTGGATATTCCCTAATTATTTGTTCGTGCTCTCAGACCAGGGGTCACGTGACTAAGAGGTCGGTTCCAATGAGTTGCATTGGTCCCCTGCGAGGAGTTGATGTTGTTCACTAGGCCGTTCAATGGTGTTTCAGGGTTTCTCCATCTAACGACATGTTTTCAAGCCTATGTGTGGATATTCTGAGAATTGGTCTATGATCCCAAACCAGGGGTCCCATGACCACGAGGCCGATTCTTATGAGTTACATTGGTCCCATGTGAGGTGTTGACACCACTTACAGGGCCATTCGGGGGTGTTTTGGGTATTCGCCCTGTAACGACATATTTTCAAGCCGAAGTGTGGACATTTTGAAAAGTAGTCCATGCTCCCAAACCGAGGGTCTAGTGACCATGACATTAGTTCCTACAATTTACATTGGTCTCGTGCAAGGTGTTTGTTTACACAAGAAGATGTTCGGGGGGTGTTTCAAGGATTCGCCCTCTAACGGAATGTTTTCAAGCCTAAGAGTGGATATTCTCAAATTATTGTTCCATGCTCCCGGACCGGGGGTCCCATGACCATGAGGTCAATTCCTACGAGTTAAATTTTTTTCGTGAGAGGAGTTGATGCGGCTCACGGGGCCATTCGGGGGTGTTTCAAGGGTTTTCCCTCTAATGGAATGTTTTCAAGCCCAAGTGTGAATATTCTGAGAATAGGTCCGTGCTCCCAGAACAGTGGTCCCTTGTCTATGAGGTTGGTTCCTATGAGTTATATTGGTCTCGTATGAGGTGTTAGAGTCGCTCATACGGCAGTTCGGGATGTGTTTTTAGGTTTTGCTCTCTAACGGCAAGTTTTCAAGCCTAAGTGTGGATATTCTGAAAATTGGTCTATGTTCCTGGACCGAGGGTCCCATGACCACGAAATATGTTCCTAAGAGTTACATTGGTCCCGTGCGAGGTGTTGGAGCCTCTCACAGGGCCATTCAGTTGGTGTTTCAGGGTTTCACCCTCTAATGACATGTTTTCAAGCCTAAGTGTGGACATTCTAAAAATTGATCTATACTCTCAAACCGGGAGTCCCGTGACCACAAGGTTGGTTATTATGAGTTAAATTAGTCCCTTGTGAGGTATTGACGCCGCTCACGGGTTCGTTTGGGGGGTGTTTTGAGGTTTCTCCCTCTAATGACATGTTTAGAAGATTAAGTGTGGATATTTTAAAAATTGGTCCGTGCTCCCAAACTGGGGGTCCTGTGACCATGCAATCGGTTCCTATGAGTTAAATCTATCCCGTGCGACATGTGGAACCGCTCATGGGTCTATTCATGTTGTCTGACTAGGGATCCCATGATAATGAAGTTGGTTCCTACGAGTTACATTGGTCCCTTGCGAGGTGTTCATGCTGCTCATGCAGCCGTTCATGGGGTGTTTTGGGGTTTCACCTACTAACGACATGTTTTCAAGCCTAAGTGTGGAAATTCTCAAACTATTGGTCCGTGATCCCGGACAGGGGGTCTCTTGACCATGAGCTCAGTTCTTACGAGTTACATTGGTCCCGTGCAAGGTGTTGGCATCACTCACCAGGTCGTTCAGGGTGTGTTTCAGAGTTTCTCTCTATGACGGCATGTTTTCAAGCCTAAGTGTGGGAATTATGAAAATTGGTCCATGATTTTGTACTGAGGGTCCCGTGACCATGATTTTTTCTTCCTACAAGTTACATTAGTCCCGTGCAAAGTGTTGATGTTGTTGAAGGGACCGTTTGGGGGCTGTTTCGGTGTTTCTCCCTCTAACGACATGTTTTTAAGCCTACTATGGATATTCTCAAATTATTGGTTCGTGCTCCCATACCGAGGGTCTCGTGACCACAAGGTCAGTTCCTATGAGTTACATTGGTCTCGTGCGAGGTGTTGACGCCACTCATGGAGCCATTCGTGGGTGTTTTAGGGTTTCGCCATCTCGGGGCATATTTTCAAGCCTGAGTGTGGATATTCTAAAAGTTGGTCCGTGCTCCCTAACCGGGGGATGTTTCAGGGTTTCTCCCTCTATTGGTATTTTTTCAAGTTAAAGTGTGGACATTCTAAAAATTGGTCTCTGCTCTCGGACCGAGAGTCCCGTGACCACGAGATTGATTATTATGAGTTACATTGGTCCTGTGCGAGGTGTTAGAGCCGTTCAAGGTTATGGGGCCGCTCATGGGTCGTTCAAGGTGTCTTTTGGGTTTTTGACCTCTAATGACATGTTTTCAAGGCTAAGAGTGGATATCATGAAAATGGTCTATGCTCCCAGACCGGGGGTCCCGTGACCACACAGTCAATTCATACGAGTTACATTGGTCCCGTACGAGGTTTTTTATCCCCTCACGGGGCCGTTCGAAGGGTGTTTTGAGGTTTCATCCTCTAATATCATATTTTGTAGCCTAAGTGTGTACATTTCAAAAATAGGCCCGTGCTTGCAGACCGGGTGTCCCATGAACACGAGGTCAATTCGTAAGAGTTACATTGGTCCCATGTGAGTGTTGGCACCACCTACGGGGCTATTTGGGGATGTTTGGGGCTTCGCCCTCTAACATCATGTTTTCAAGCCTAAGTGTGGACATTCTAAAAATTGGTATGTGCTCCCGGACCAACGTACCATGACCACGATATCGATTCCAATGAGTTACATTGGTCCCATGCGAGGTGTTGACGCTAATCACGGGCATTCGAGGGGTGTTTCGGGGTTTCACCCTCTAACAACATGTGTTTTATCCTAAGTGTGGATGATTTAAAAAATTGGTATGTGCTCTGGACCGGGGTTACTATTAGCACACTATTGGTTCCTACAAGTTACATTGGTCCTGTACGAGGTTTTGATGTTGCGCACGGGGCCGTTCGGGGGGTGTTTTGGGGTTTTCCCTCTAATGACATGTTTTAAAGCCTAAGTGTGGATATTCTGGACCGTGGGTATCGTGACCATGAGGTTGGTTCCTACGAGTTACATTGGTCCTGTGCGAGGTGTTGGCACCGCTCAACGGGCCATTCGGGGTTTTGCCTTCTAATGGCATCTTTTCAAGCCCTAGTGTGGATATTATCAAATTAATGGTCCGTGCTCCCGAATCGAGGGTCCCGTGACCATGAGGTTGGTTCATACGAGTTACATTAGTCCCGTGCGAGGTGTTGACGCTGCTCACGGGGTCGTTTGGGGGTGTTTCAAGGTTTTTCCCTCTCAGTGCTTATTTTCAAGCCTGAGTGTAGATATTCTAAGAATTGGTCCATGCTCCCGGACCGGGGGGGTGTTTTGGTGTTTCACCCTCTAATGGTATTTTTTCAAGTGAAAATGTGGACATTCTAAAAATTGTCCCGTACTCCTAGATAGGGGGTTGCGTGACAACGAGGTCAGTTCCTACGAGTTACACTGGTCTCGTACGAGGTGTTGGCACTACTAATGGGGCCGCTCGGGGGGTATTTAGGTGTTTTCCCGCCAATGACATGTTTTCAAGTCCAAGTGTAGATATTCTCAAATTATTGGTTCGTTCTCCTGGACCGGGGGTCTCGTGACCACACGGTTATTTCTTGCAAGTTACATTAGTTTCGAGCAAGGTTTTAGGGCCGCTCACGGGTCGTTCGAGGGGGGGGTCGAGGTTTCGCCCTCTAATGACATGTTTTCAAGGATAAGTGGGGATATGATTAAAAAATTTATTTTCTCCCAGACCAGGGGTCCCTTGACCACACGGTCGATTCATACGAGTTACATTGATCCTGTGCGAGGTTTTGGATCCCCTCACGGGGCCGTTCGGTGGGTGTTTCTGGATTTCATCCTCTAACGGCATTTTTTTTAGCCTAAGTGTGGACATTTCAAAAATAGACCTGTTCTCCTGAACCTGTGGTCCCATGACCACGAGGCCAATTCCTAAGAGTTACATTGGTCTCGTGCGAGTGTTAGCACCACTCATGGGGCTATTCGAGGTTTCGTGCTCTAACAGCATGCTTTCAAGCCTAAGTGTGTACATTCTGAAAATTGGTCCGTGCTCCTGAAGCGAGGTCCTATGACCACGAGCTCAATTCCAATGAGTTACATTGGTCTCATGCGAGGTATTGGCGCTGATCACGGGGCCATTCCAGGGGTATTTCGGGGTTTCGCCCTCTAACAACATGTTTTCAGCCTAAGTGTGAATATTTTAAAAATTTTGTCCATGCTCCCGGATCGAGGGTCCCATTAGCACACTGTTGGTTCCTACGAGTTACACTGGTCCCCTATGAGGTTTTTATGCCACACATGGAGTCGTTCGGGCGGTGTTTTGGGGTTTTCCCTCTAAAGACATGTTTTAAAGCCTAAGTGTGGATATTTCGAATCAGGGGTCCCGTGACAATGAGGTTGGTTCCTACGAGTTACATTAGTCCCGTGCGAGTTATTGGCGCCACTCAAGGGCCCATTCGGGGGGTGTCTCAGGGTTTCGTCCTGTAACAACATATTTTCAAGCCTAAGTGTGGATATTCTCAATTTATTGGCCCATGTTTTCAGACCTGGGATCCCGTGACCATGAGGTCAGTTCCTATGAGTTACATTTGTCCCAATCGAGGTGTTAACGCTACTTAAGGGGTTGTTCGAGGGTGTTTTAGGGTTTCTCCCTCTAACGACATGTTTTCAAGCGTAAGTGTGGATATTCTAAGAATTAGTCTGTCCTCCTTAACCGAGGGTCTTGTGACCACAAGGTCGATTCCTATGAGTTACATTATTCCCATGCGATGTGTTGAGACCGCTCAGGGCGGCGTTCGAGGGGCGTTTCGGGGTTTCGGCCTCTAACGACATGTTTTCAAGACTAAGCGTGGACATTATGAAAATTGGTCCTTGCTCCTAGATCGGGCGTCGCATGACCACGAGGTCGGTTCGTACGAGTTACATTGGTCCCGTGCAAGGAGTTAGCACCACTCACAGGGCCATTCGTGTGGTGTTTCGGGGTTTCACCCTCTAATG
The DNA here is from genome assembly GCA_949130495.1 of Sambucus nigra. Taxonomy (NCBI): domain Eukaryota; kingdom Viridiplantae; phylum Streptophyta; class Magnoliopsida; order Dipsacales; family Adoxaceae; genus Sambucus; species Sambucus nigra. The sequence goes on along the minus strand of OX422208.1, from coordinate 492,580,940 downwards.
GCATGTTTTTAAACCTAGCTATGGACATTTTGAAAATTGGTACGTGCTCCTAGATAGGGGGTCTCAAGACCATAAAGTCAGTTCATACGAGTTACATTGATCTCATACGAGGTTTTGGCGCCACTTGTTGGGCCGTTCGATTGGTGTTTTGGAGTTTCGCCCTCTAACGACATGTTTTCATGCCTAAGTGTGGATATTCTTAAATTATCAGTTCGTTCCTATGAGTTCCATTGGTCCCGTGTGAGGTGTCAGCACCACTCACACGACCGTTCGGGGGGTATTTCGGGATTTCACCCTATAACAACATGTTTTCAAGCCTAAGAGTGGAAATTCTAAAAATTGGTCCATGCTCCGAGACCGGGGTTCCCGTGATAATGAGGTCGGTTCCTTCAAGTTGCATTCATCTCTTACGAAGTATTGGTGTCGCTCACGGGGCCGTTAGAGGGGTGTTTTGAGGTTTTACCCTATAATAGCATGTTTTCAATCCTATATGTGGATATTCTCAAATTATTGATTCGTGCTCTTAGATCGGGGGTCTCGTGACCACGAGGTTGATTTATATGAGTTAGATTGGTCTCGTGCGAGGAGTTGGCATCACTCATGGGGCCATTTGGGGTGTGTTTCAAGGTTTAGCTCTCTAACGACATGTTTTCAAGCTTAAGTGTGGACATTCTAAAAATTGGACCGTGCTCTCGGACCGAGGGTCCCATGACCATGAGGTTGGTTCCTACGAGTTACATTGGTCCCATACGAGGTGTTGGCACCGCTCAAGGGGACATTCAAGGGATGTTTCGGGGTTTGGCCCTCTCCCAACATGTTTTCAAGCCTAAGTGTGGATATTCTCAATTTATTGGTCCGTGCTCTCGGACCGGGGGTCTCGGGATCACGAGGTCGATTCCTATGATTTACATTGTCCCGTACAAGGTGTTAACATCGCTCAAGGGGACGTTTGGGGGTGTTTCAGGGTTTCGTTCTCTAACAAAATGTTTTCAAGCCTAAGTGTGGATATTCTAAGATTTATTCGTGCTCCCTCACCAGGGGACCGTGACCACGCGGTCGGTTCCAATGAGTTCCATTGGTCTCGTGCAAGGTGTTGTCACCCCTCACGGGGCCATTCGGGGGTGTTTCGGGGTTTCACCCTCTAATGGCATGTTTTTAAGCCTAAGTGTGGACATTCTGAAAATAGTTCCATGCTCCTTGATCGACACTACAATGACCACGAGGTCAGTTCCTATGAGTTACATTGTTCGCGTGCGAGATGTTGGCACCGATCACGGGGATGTTCTAATAATTGGTTTGTTTATCCATACCGGGGGTCCTGTGACCATGCGATAAGTTTCTACGAGTTGCATTGGTCCCATGGGAGGTGTTGGCGCTACTCATGGGGCCGTTCGGGTGGTATTTTAGGGTTTCACCCACTAACGGCATGTTTTCAGGAAAAAGTGTGGACATTATAAAAATTGGTCTGTGCCCCCAAATCGAAGGTCCCATGATCATTTGGTCGGTTTCTACGAGTTACATTGGTCCCGTGCGAGGTGTTGAAGGCGCTCACGGGGTCGTTCGAGGGGTGTTTTGGGGGTTCTCCCTCTAACGACATGTTTTCAAGCCTTAGTGTCGACATTCTGAAAATTAGTCCATGATCCCGAACAAGTGGTCCCGTGACCACGAGGTTTGTTCAAATAAGTTACATTGGTCACATGCGAGGTGTTGTCTCCACTCACGAGGCCGTTCGGGGGGTGTTTTGGGATTTTTCCCTCTAACGGAATGTTTTCAGGCCTAAGTGTGGATATTCTCAAGTTATTTGTTTGTGTTCTCAGACTGAGGGTCTCGTGACCACGATTTTGGTTCGTACAAGTTACATTGGTCCCGTGAGAGGTTCTGGCATCACTCACGAGGCCGTTCAAGGGGTGTTTCGGGGTTTTGATCTCTAACGACATGTTTCCAAGACTGAGTGTGGACATTTTGAAAATTGGTCCGTGCTCCCAGATCGAGGATCCCATGATCACGCGGTCAGTTCCTACGAGTTACATTGGTCCTATGAGAGGTGTTGGTGATAATCATGGGGCCAGTGAGCGGGTGTTTTGGGGTTTTTCCCTCTAATAACATGTTTTCAAGCCTAAGTGTGGACGTTCTAAAAATTGGTCCGTGCTCCCGAACTAGGGGTCCCCTGACCACGAGGTCGGTTCCTACGAGTTACATTGGTCTCGTTAGAGGAGTTGGAAGCACTGACGGGGCCGTTCGTGGGGTGTTTCAGGGTTTCGCCCTCTAACGACATGTTTTCAAGCTTAAGTGTGTACATTTTGAAAATTAGTTCGTGCTCTCAGATCAGGAGTCCCATGACCACGATGTCAGTTCCTACGAGGTACATTTCTCTCATGCGTGGTGTTGGCGCCACTCACACGACCGTTCGGGGTGTGTTTAAGGATTTCTCCCTATAATGGCATGTTTTCAAGCCTAAGTGTGGATATTCTCAAATTATTGGTCCGTGCACCCGAATCGGGGGTCTCGTGACCACGAGGACGGTTTTTATGCGTTACATTGTTCTCGTACAAGGTGTTGGAAATACTCACATGGCTTTTTTAGGGGAGTTTCGAGGTTTTTCCCTCTAACGACATGTTTTCATGCCTCAATGTGGACTATCTAAAAATTGACCCATGCTCTCGGACCGAGGGTCCTATGACAATGAGGTCCATTTCTATTAGTTACATTGGTCCCTTATGAGGTGTTGGTACTACTCACGGGGTCGCTCGTGGTGTGTTTTGGGGTTTCACCCTCTACCGACAGGTTTTCAAGCATAAGTGTGGGTATTTTTAAATTATTGATCAATGCTGCGGGATCGGGGGTCTTATGACCACAACGTCATTTCGTACGATTTACATTAGTCTCGTGTAAGGTGTTGGCATCACTCACGAGGAAATTCGGGGGCGTTTCGGAGTTTCATTCTATAACAGCATGTTGTCAAGCCTAAGTGTGGACATTTTAAAAATTGGTCCATGTTATCAATGCGAGGGTCCCTTGACCACTAGGTTGGTTCCTAGTAGTTATATTGGTCCCGTGAGAGGTGTTGGCGCCGCTCAAGCATCTGTTTGAGGGGTATTTCGAGGTTTCTCCCTCTAAAGGTATGTTTCCAAGCCTAAGTGTGGATATTCTCAAACTACTGGTCCGTGATCTCGGACCGGAGGTCTCGTGACCAGGAGGTCGGTTCCTATGAGTTACATTAGTCCCGTGCGAGGTGTTGATGCCGCTCACGGGACCGTTTGGGGGTGTTTAAGTGTTTCCTCCACCAATGATATATTTTCAAGACTAAGCGTCAATATTCTAAGAATTGGTCCGTACTCCCTAACCAGGGGTCCCCTGATCACGAGGTCAGTTCCTACCAGTTATATTGGTCCCGTTCGAGTTGTTAGCCCCGCTCACGGAGCCGTTCGGGGAGTGTCTCGGGATTTCTCCCTCTACCGGCATTTTTCAAGCCTAAGTGTGGATATTCTAAAAAATGGTATGTGTCCCTGGACCGAAGGTCCCTTGATCATGAGGTCGATTCTTATGAGTTACATTGGTCCCGTGTGAGGTGTTTACATCTCTCACGGTACCGTTCGGGGGGTGTTTCAGTGTTTTTCCCGCTAACGGCATGTTTAAAGCCTAAGTCTAGATATTATTAAATTTGGTAAATGCTCCTGGACCGGGGGTCCCGTGACCATGAGGTTGATTTCTATGAGTTACATTGGTCCCATGCAAGGGGCTAGAACCGCTCAAGGGATCGTTCGAGGGGTGTTTTGGGATTTTGTCCTCTAATGACATGTTTTTAAGCCTAAGTGTGGATATTATGAAAAATGGTATGTGCTCTCGGACTGGGGCTCCCGTGACCATACAGTCGGTTCGTACGAATTACATTAGACCCATGCTAGGTGTTGGCATCTTTTTTAGGGTCGTTCGGGGGGAGGGGGGGTCAGGGCTTTGCCCTCTAACGGCATATTTTTAAGGCTAACTCTGGACATTCTAAAAATAGGTTCGTGCTCCCGGAATGAGGGTCCCTTGAACACGAGGATGATTCCTACGAGTTACATTAGTCCCGTGCAAGGTGATGGCACAACTCTCGAAGACTTTCAGGGGGTGTTTCGGGGTTTCTCCCTCTAATAACATGTTTTCAGTCCTAAGTGTGGACATTCTGAAAAAAATTTTGTGCTCTCAAACCGGGGATCCCATAATCATTCGGTTCCTATGAGTTACATCGGTCCCGTGTGAGGTGTTGGCACTACTCACGGGGCCCTTCGAGGTGTGCTTCGGGGTTTCGCCCTCTAAAGGAATGTTTTCAGGCCTAAGTGTCGACATTTTGAAAATTGGTTCGTGCTCCCGTACTGGGGGTCCCATGAACACGAGATCGATTCCTACATATTATATTGGTCCCGTCCGAGGCATTGGAGCCGTTCACGAGGACATTCGGGGGGGTTGAGGTTTCTCCCTTTAACGGCATGTTTTCATTCCTAAGTGTGGATATTCTAAAAATTAGTTCTCCCTCTCGAACCGAGGGTCCTCTGACCACGCGTTCAGTTCCTACAAGTTACATTGGTGTCGTGCGAGGTGTTGGCACCACTCACGGGGCCATTTGGGGGGTCTTTGGGGTTTTCTCCCTCTAACGGCGTGTTTTCAAACCTATGTGTGGATATTCTAAAAATTAGTCCGTGATCTCAGACCGGGGGTCCCCTTACCATACGGTCAGTTCCTGCGAGTTATATTGGTCCCGTGCAAGGTGTTGGCACCACTCACGGGTCCATTCGGGGGGTGTTTTTGGGTTTCTCCCTCTAACGACTTGTTTTCAAGCTTAAGTGTGGCTATTCTCAAATTATTGGTCCGTGCCCCAGGCCGAGAATCCATGATCATGCAAGGAGTTCCTACGAGTTTTATTTGTCCCATACGAGGCGTTAGCGCCGCTCATTGGGCCATTCGGGGGGTGTTTTTATTTTTTGCCCTCTAACGGCATGTTTTCAAGAGGTGTACCAAGCATCGTCGGCGGTGGATTTGTACTCTACTTCATATACGTGATTTGCAAACATAGGTAATGCGTCGGAATCTTGGTAAAGTGTCAAAGCTAGTGTAGTGTTTTTCTAGAGTAGCATGGTGTGTGTGAAAAATAAAAAAATTCGAAGAACAAGCACACTTAGGATGGCTATGTACCACGGGGGTGTGGGCACCCCTATCGACACTCAAATGGCACCGCGAGTGGAACGAACACCTCATGCGCAACTATTTAGAGATCGATAGTTTTGCAACTTATTAGAGATCAAGAGTTTTACGAACATGACATTAATTGGAGAGCGATGGTTAGATACCTTAGGAATCCTACGAGCTACGATAACCAATAAATATCCAACATATTATCGAAGGATAAGACATTGGTCTCGTACGAGGTGTTCGCGCATCAAACGGGGATGTTTGCTGGTGTTTTAATTTTTCTCCCTCTAACAGTATGCTTTTAAGCTTAAGTCTAGATATTTTGAAATTATCATCATATTCTCAAATCGGGGGTCTCGTGACCACGCGGTTAGTTCCTGAGAATTACATTGGTCCTGTGCAAGGTGTTGGCACCTCTCACGGGGCCGTTTGGAGGTTATTTTTATTTTTCACCCTCCAACGGCATGTTTTTAAACTTACGTCTAGATATTTTTAGATTATCGTGATATTCTCATACTAGGGTCCTGTGACCACGCGATCAGTTCCAACGAGTTACTTTGGTTCTGTACGAGGTGTTCGCGCCTCTCACGGGGAAGTTTGGGGATGCTTTGTTTTTTCACCATCTAATGATATGTTTTTATTCCCCCAAGTCTATATGTTTTCAAATTATCGTCATATTCTTAAATCGTGGGTCCCATGACCACACGGTCAGTTCCTGCGGGTAACATTGTCCCATGAGAGGTGCGTTGTTTGGGTGGTGCTTTGGGTTTTTGCCCTCAAACGGCAGGTTGGAAAGAAAATATGCCTTTTTTATCCTTACCAAATGCGATGTGTTGTAGATTTCATTGAAATTGTTCTGGAAAGGAGTCCTGGATAATATGATGCATTTTCCCACTTGGAGTTTAATAGAGTATTCCAAATATGACTCCTCTCATTACGGGGTGTTTGGCCTTCATCAATATCCACCAATCCAAGACACTCCAATAGTATTTTTCCCATTATTGATGTTTGTCATTTATAACACTCCTTTTCACTTTCTTTGTGTCTTATTTCATCATGATTTTTGGCAAGCTTCTCATACAAATTATAGCTCACTCCCAGTATGCTTTGGTCTTTCTTTCACGAATACACCTTCGTCACGCGTACAAATTATTTACTCACACACCTTTTCTCTTGTAGAAGCTTAAGATCTATATTTTCATCTCCAGATTTCTCAGGATTGTTGAGGTTATTGAGAACGACTGTGCTCGCGTTCAAATGATAAACTTATATATTAAACACTTTTTAACCCAAACAAACCCTAAACATGCAACAATATGTGATTGAATACGATAATGATCAAAGCAAGAACATTCAAACACATGCTTGTGAGGAAAAAATCCCCCAAAGGGGCAAAACCATTTATTTTCATTATAATATTATAGGCTGTACAATTTCGGATTACAATGAAAATACAAGTGACTAAGAATTACCCTCAGGTATCAGATTTTGTAGTCGGCGGCTGGAAATATCCCTTTCCAGGAGGGTTGTAATGAAGAAGAGAACGGCTTCTCCACAAGGGTTTGAACAACAACAAAGTTTCGTTCCTGGGTTTCAACGTGATTCACAAAGGATTGGAAATTTGTGTGAATAAAAAAACCTAGATTCTAGATGCTCAATAGGTGAAGACTTAGGGCTTTCTGTACTCTGAAAATTGTGTGTATAAGTCTTAGAAAACCACTTCCCATAGTGGGATTAAATAAGAAGTCTCGGGCCTTAAAAATATGAACACGATCTATTTGAGTTTATCCCAGGCGGACCGGTCCGAGTCTGAGGCAGATCGGTCCGATTTGACCGGATCAGTTTTTTTATTCTGAGGCGGATCGATCCGTTGATGATAGGATCGGTTCTATTCTAGGATTCATCGGTTCGCTTGCGGTCCGGGGTATACTGGCCTTCAGCAGTCGGATCGGTCCGGGTCTGAGGCGGACCGGTTCGGTTGACCGGATCGGTTCTTTTATTCTAGGCGGACCGGTCCGGTTCTGTCAGACTTTGATTCCTCTTCTTCTTTTGATATTTGGATCCGTTGATGAATGTATGAATCTTGAATTTCTTCAACGGTGTAACGGCGTGCGACATAATTAATTGATAATGGACAAAAATGTCCTTACAAATCTCCCCCTATGTCTATGCCGGTACATACAAAAAAACAAAACATCCGAATTATCAAACAACTAAAAATGCCTATACAAATCTACCCTTCCATGAACCCAAAACTGGAAAGATACAATTGAATAAGACTACAGCGTTTGCTCTTCAATTCTTCAGGAATCTTAACACTTTTCTCATCAGGGTATGCAATCCAATGATAATCCATGTAGTACCTACACACATGAGAAAAAGCAAAATACCAAGTGACATATCGAGTTTGAAATGAGATAAACATATATAACAATTTATGAGCAAACTCAAACTTTCAAATCTCCCCCATAATAAGATAATTTATTCTCCCCCTTTTTATGATGTCCCAAAATAGACAAATGAGAGAAATAAATCAAATAAGCAAGTGCGGGGTGTCACAAGTATAAAATCACACCATGAATGAACACAAACCAACCAAGTCGATGATAGCGTAAATGAGGTGGTGTGATTAAATTCGATAGGAAAATCAATGCATACAAACATGACATATGTGCACGATGAATATTGGATATTCCTAGCGAATGAACTCAAATTCTCTCTTTGGTGTAAAAGAATTACAATATAAGATATTGACTCAATCAAATCAACAAATCAAAGCTCAAAGTGATTTTCACACCAATAAGGTCCAAAACAATTTTATGCTTTTTCAGGACTTTCAAGGAAGTGCAAACCCGTTTAAAGATTCTCCAACCAAACTCCCTCAGATATAAATTTGAATAGAGGCATTCTAAATTCTCAAACTTTGGAGAATTGATGGTGAAACCTAAGTGGCCCATATTTGGCATGAATTGCTTTTTATTGCCTTTAAATTTTTTTCAGGCTCTTTTAACCTCTTTGGACCTCGGATATTAAAATTCCTCCATTTTTTAGGTCCTTTTTAACGGTGGCTTTTGTGCAAAGGATAGATGATTACCTTTCGCAGCCCCTCCCCGTTATATAAAAACACACAGTCTCACCAAAACAGTGTTTACATGCATTCCAATCTTGTCAAGTTTTATCGCATATTGTACATTGTATACACATAATTGAGATGGAAACACTCAAGCCAATATGAGATAGACAAGTGCAATAATCAAATATAGCCGTGCATGTGTGCAATAAAGGATATAGGAGTCAAACATGTAGGAAGATATCACTAATTACATCTCAAAGACTCTAACCAATGTAAAACACATGGATGAAATGATGTAGCCTCTCAAATCTCTATCAAACAGTCACATGGATATATGGAATGAAGTTGTGACTTGGCTATCTTAAATGCTCATCCATAAAAGAAGCAAAAAACAGAAATATTTTTGGATTATTTTTTGTAAAATTTTATCAAAATAAAATCTTTTTGTGCTTTTCTTAAAAAATAAAAGAAAATCTTTTTGTATTTTTCAAAAGAGATATAAACAGCAAAAAGAATAAATAAAAGCTGTACAACTAAGCAATGGTACATATAAAATAGACTAGCAATAGGAAGCATATGATATGAACATGAAGAAGCATCCTATTCTAGACATAGACCAACCCCTCAGTTAACTGTGCAAATCCCCAAAGACTTCCTAAGACTCTCAAATCTAAGGGCATCTAAAGGTTTCATGAAAATGTCGGCTAACTGACGGTCGGTGGGAACAAAACTCAGGGATACAGTGTTCTCCTCAACTAACTGTCGAATAAAGTGCTCACGTATCCTGATGTGTTTTGTGCGCGAATGCTGGACGGGATTACGGGATATGTGTATCGTGCTCGTGTTATCACAAGAAATGATCATGGTGTCTTGTGAAATCCCATAATCCTCCAACATTTGCTTCATCCACAAGAGTTGTGTGCAACAACTCCCGGCGGCTATGTACTCAGCCTCCGCAGTGGACAAAGAGATGGAATTTTTCTTCTTGCTCAGCCAGGAGATAAGAGCAGAACCAAAATAGAAACACCCACCAGAAGTGCTCCTACAACCATCTACATCCCCAGCCCAATCGGCATCCGAATAGGCGGACAAACGGTCATCGATATCAAAGGAATACCAAATACCATATGAGAGAGTCCCACTTACGTATTTAATAATACGTTTTAGAGAAAGTAAATGTGACTCTTTCGGGGATGCATGATATTGCGCACAGACTCCAACACTAAAGGCGATGTCGGGACGACTGGCAGTCAAGTAGAGAAGACTAGCGATCATACTCCAATATAAGGTTTGCTCTACGTCCTTTCCTGAAGTGTCCTTACTAAGCTTGGTAGTGGTACTCATAGGTATACGTGCATGCTTAGCGGAGTCTAAACCAAATTTCTTCACTAGGTCTCTAGTAAACTTGGATTGGGAGATGAACATCCCATCCTCTAGCTAAAGAACCTGGAGACCAAGGAAGAATGTAAGCTCACCAACCATGCTCATCTCAAACTCACTTGTCATCTCCTCCTCAAAGTGATGAGCATGCTGGGAGCATGTGCATCCAAAGACTATGTCGTCCACATAGACCTGGGTAACCAAAATTGCACCGTCATCTCTCCTGACAAACAATGTCATATCAACTCCCCCTCTCTTGAATCCACGGGCTAAGAGATAGGAGGTAAGCCTCTCGTACCAAGCACGGGGTGCTTACTTCAAACCATACAAGGCTTTCCTCATATAGTAGACGTGCTCTGGGTGTTCCACATAAACCTCCTCCTATAGAATGCCATTCAGAAAGGCACTCTTGACATCCATCTGATATACCTTGAAGCGCAGATGACATGCGATGGCGAGCAGAAGTCGGACGGACTCAAGCCTCGCAACAGGAGAAAATGTCTCCCCAAATTCTACACCCTCTATCTGTGTGTAGCCTTGAGTGACTAACCTAGCCTTATTTCTAATTATGGTACCATTTTCATCCATTTTGTTCTTAAAAATCCACCGGGTACCTATCATATTAGTCTCACTAGGTCGGGGGACAAGTTCCCAGACATTATTCTTTTTAAACTGAAGCAACGCATCCTGCATAGCAGATATCCAGTGTTCATCCTTGAGTGATTCTTTATGATTCTTGGGCTCGACTTTAGACGTGTAGCAAAGATGGCTAACAACGTTCTCTAGCTGAGCACGAGTCTTGACCCCTAGAGTGGGATTGCCAACAATGGCAGACGGGTCATGACTCTTGCGAACCCAAGCAGGTGTGTCCCCTAGCACAGGAGTAGGGTCCACAGAGTGTGAGAGAGGAACAGGTAAATCACTGTCAGAACAATTCTCATCCCAACACTGAAGGTTAGGATCAATAACCGTCGGAGGTTCATCATCTTGCACGGTGACGTTTATTGATTCCATAACCTTAGAGCTTTTCAGGTTAAACACCCGGTACGCTCTGCTATTCGATGAATATCCTAGAAATATTCCCTCATCGCTCCGGGAGTCGAACTTTACTAATTGCTCTCTATCCCGTAGGATGTAGCATTTACTCCCAAAAACACGGAAATATGCCAGGTTGGGCTTCTTGCCAATCCCCAACTCATCAGGAGTCTGAAGTGTGTGAGGACGCAAATAAACCCTATTCACCGTGTGGCATGTAGTAAACACTGTCTCTGCCCAAAATCTCCTAGAAACTTTACGACCTAGAAGCATAAATCTAGCCATCTCTTGGATCGTTCTATTCTTTCTCTCAACAATCCCATTTTGCTGAGGAGTCCTCATAGCAAAAAACTCATGTTTGATCCCGAGGCTATCACAGTAAAGGTCTACCTTTGCTTCTGTGAATTCAGTGCCATTGTCACTACGCATCCTATTAATAGTGACACCGTGTTGATTTTGCAGGACACGGCACTTGGTCGTTAAAAATTCTACAGCATCGGATTTCTCTCTCAGAAAACCTACAATGGAGTATCTGGAGAAATCATCTACCATCACGAGGATGTACCTCTTACCACCTAGACTCTCAGTACGAGTGGGACCCATAAGATCCATGTGTATCAACTCAATAACACGAAAGGTGGTAATGGAGTGCAACTTCCTATGAGGACCACGAATTTTTTTTCCCAACTGACAGGGTCCACAAACGGTCGAAGTTGACTTTCCAAGAGATGGTAAGCCACGTACTAGGTCCTTTTTAGCTAAGCGATTGAGATCTCTAACGTTCATGTGACCTAGACGTTAATGCCACAGATCCATAGGACTGATCGTGGCGTTGTTGCAGACAAGTGAGGACGTGGGCTCAGTCCCATAGCAATTACCCTCGGTCCTCACCCCTTGTATTAAAAGTTTACCGGCTTGATTATATACTTTATAGGTATCCCGATCAAACTTTACTGCAAAGTCCGTGTCGCACAGCTGGCTAATGCTGAGAAGGTTTGCTTTCAAACCTTTGACGTACAAAACATTTTCTAGCTTAGGAAATCCATGTAACTCGATAGTACCACGTGCTATAATGATAGACTTGCTCCCATCTCCAAAGGTGACTCTGCCATCCTGATAATCCTCAAGAGTCGTAAAAAATGAGGCATCACCTGTCATATGTTTGGAGCATCCACTATCAAAATACCACTGTGAGGTATTGTGTGCTTTGAGAGCAACATGAACAACGAAGGCCTTTTTATCTTTCTTAGGTACCCAAGAAGATATGACCTTTTGTTTGCCTTTGTTGTTGTTGGTTTTAGCTGGAATGTGAGAAGAATTCACTAACGGCAAAGACATCCGTCGGACTTCTTCCATTAAACTCTGGGTCGTGGAAACTAAGAACTCAACTGTCTCTCTCAGATTAGAAAACTCATCAGTATGACGTGGTGGAGCAATAGTACGTCTTGTCCGACCCATGCTATAGCAAGACTCCCTAAGGTGGCCTTTTCTTTTGCAATAAGTACAAAAGAGCACAGTCAAAGGCGGACCTTGGTTTGCTTTTCTTGGTCGAACTTTCCCTCGAGGTTTTTGACGGTGACCATAAGGAGTTGTAGTAAACTCAGGAACTGGTCCAGGTGCAATTTGGGACATGGAGGCACCATCATATCCAATTCCTTGCCGATCACCAAAACCTAAAGCGGGGCCGAGGAGCATCTTTCCCATCTTCCCAGATCTGTCCTCGATTTGTACCTTGACTTCCCGTGCTTTCTCAAGATCATGAGTCAGCTGGGAAATAAGGGCTTCAAGTTTCTTCCGAGTCTCCAAGGAGGAATGGAGCTGACTCGTAAGACTAGCCACTTGTTTAGTCAATTCCCCTCTCTCTTTCTCTAAAACACTCTCTCTCTCTCTAAACAGAATCTCTTTCTCGACACAGGCAGATTCTCTCTCTCTCAGGGCGGTGACGGTAGAGGACTCTCTTTCTCTAGCCTTTCTTAAATCTTCCTCTAAGCCAGTGATCTTAAGAACTAGCGCTTTGTTACATTTTTTAGTTTTAAATGACTCAGAATATAACTCAGCGTAGGCGCATTGAATATCACTCTGGCTCTCACTTGAGTCATCCTCCCTCTCACTCACATCGATCTCACTGTCGAGGTGTCCCTGTGAAGCATCATCTTCATCGTCGTGAAGAGAACTAGGAGTACTCACTTGACTGGCCATGAATGCGGTGAAGTTACACTCATGCGGTGACTCATCTCCTGAATCCACCATCTCTACCTCACTGTCGTCACTAAGGGTAACATTAAGGACAGCTTTCCCTTTCTCTCTATTCAGACGATTGGCACACTCAAATGATCTATGACCCCTACCATCGCACTCAAAACATCTCTCACTTTCTTTCTTAGGAGGATTTTTGGAGTATTTTTCATTTTTCTTTTCAAACTTATTTTTCTCAAATTTCTTTTTATCTTTAAAATTGCCATTTTTCTTAAATTTGAGAATCCTCTTGAATTTTTTTGCAAAAAGAGCCAAATCATCTAGGTCAAAATCACATTCAGAATCTGCCGTGTCAGTCTCTCTCTTTCTAGACGACTCTACCCTTTTTCTAGCCGACCCCTCACTCATTCTCTCTTGGGCTTTAAGTGCAATTCCCTTATCTTTAGATTTAGCAGTTTTAGGGAACATATCAATTTCATAAGTTTGCAAATCTCCTACAAGTTCTTCCAATTTTAGCGTATTTAAATTACCCATAGAATTTAGCACAGTGACTTTAGGGATAAAACGCTTAGGTAAAGAACGAAGAATCTTTTTAACAACTCTAGCATTAGGAATATGTTCACCAAGATTAAAGCTAGTATTCACAATGTCAGAAAGTCTAGCATAAAATTCATCAAAGCATTCAGATTCATGCATGGTGATGGTTTCAAATTGAGTTGTCAAATTTTGCAACTTAGATTCTTTCACAGCATTAGTTCCTTCATGGGTAAGTTGTAAAACATCCCATGCCTCTTTTGACGTGGTGCACGTCATTATGCGTTTGAACTCATCAGGTGTAACAGACCCAGAAATGGCACTTAGACCCTTAGAATTAAAAGATGACCATTTAAATTCTTCATCAGTCCAAGAAGTGTCCGGTTTCAAGTTGATCACATTATCAACAGTCACGAAGGGAGGAGTCCACCCTCTTTCAACTAAGATCCAGACACATTCATCAATGGCTTTTAAAGCCGACCTCATTCGGGCTTTCCAATAAGCATAATTTGTCCCGTCAAAAATAGGCATTTTATTATATAACTTCTCCATTTGAACACGCACCTTTTTTTAAAAAAAATCAATTTTTTCAGAAATTTGATATCTTAGAAAAATTTTACGGAAAATAGGAATACGCGATAAATTAGCGTAACCTGATCTGATACCAATTTGAGAACGAATGTGCTCGCTTTCAAATGATAAACTTATATATTAAACACCTTTTAACCCAAAAAAACCCTAAACATGCAACAATATGTGATTGAATACGATAATGATCAAAGCAAGAACATTCAAACACATGCTTGTGAGGAAAAAATCCCCCAAAGGGCCAAAACCATTTATTTTCATTATAATATTGTAGGCTGTACAATTTCGGATTACAATGAAAATACAACTGACTAAGAATTACCCTCAGGTATCGAATTCTGTAGTCGGCGGCTGGAAATATCCCTTTCCAGGAGGGCTGCAATGAAGAAGGGAACGGCTTCTCCACAAGGGTTTGAACAATAGCAAAGCTTCGTTCCTGGGTTGCAACGTGATTCACAAAGGATTGGAAATTTGTGTGAAACAAAAAACCTAGAGTCTAGATGCTCAATAGGTGAAGACTTAGGGATTTCTGTACTCTGAAAATCGTGTGTATAAGTCTTAGAAAACCACTTCCCGTAGTGGGATTAAATAAGAAGTCTCGGGCCTTAAAAATCTGAACACGATCTGTTTGAGTTTATCCCACGTGGACCGGTCCGGGTCTGAGGCGGATCTGTTCGATTTGACCGGATCGATTCTTTTATTCCGAGGCGGATCGATCCGTTGATGATCGGATCAGTTCGCTTCCAGGCTTCATCGGTTCGCTTGCGGTCCGGGGTATACTCGCCTTCAGCAGTCGGATCGGTTCGGGTCTGAGGCGGACCGGTTCGGTTGACCGGATCGGTTCTTTTATTCCAGGCGGACCGGTCCGGTTCTATCAGACTTTGATTCCTCTTCTTCTTTTGATATTCGGATCCGTTGATGAATGTATGAATCTTTAATTTCTTCAACGGTGTAACGGCGTGCGACATAATAAATTGATAATGGACAAAAATCTCCTTACAGTTATGAATCAAGTATTTCCAAATTTCCATTTTTAAGGTTATGAATCGAGATGATCAAGGTCGTGACCAATCTTAGAATGAACTTTGGCTCGAATTTGTTGTCATTTTGGTCACAACCTAGTCTCGGCCTAAGTTCGTGACCACTTCCAAGGCCATCCATGGCCACATTAGGTCATAGATATGGTCACGCCTAATCTTAGGTGGTCACGACTTTGGGTCATGACTAGATGGTTAGGGATTTGGGTCATGATCCCATGGGGGGGCCATTCGAGGGATTTGGTGTAGTGTAATTCCATAAAAAAGGGAGACACAATGAATGAATACCTTTTAATCATCCCGGTGCCAGGAGCTCCCACTCAACAATAAATGGCATCTGGCATACTACCTAGTTTCTAGAATGTCAAGCCCACGATCCCCCACTGAATTGGAATCAATAAACTCTCCATGAGTGGGCCATCATCTATCCCTAAAAGTGCATAAATTCCAGCCTTCGTGATGGTAAAAAATCGGGATGACACATGAGATACTCCAAAAAGGGATCCTAATGAAAGAAAAGAAGTCCAATGTGGTCATATTCATTGCCCCCACTAGAAGGTGGAAGGTGGAAGGTGTTGGTGATATCCTAAAAATACTCCCATAAGATATCCATACACTACACCAAAACTGGCGATTGGTCACGGCCAAAATCCCTGACCAAAACTGTGGGTCGCGGACTTTGGCCGTGACCATTTCTGGCGTGACCATTTTCGTGGGTCGCGGCCCAAGTCCGTGACCAAAAAATGGTCACGGCCAAGAGGGATCACGGCAGATGGTCGCGGACTTTGGCCCTGACCCATGCCGTAACGGGTCACGGCCCTTATCCGTGACCCACAACCGTGACAAATTGGTCGCAGCCAAAGTCCGCGACCCACGTCCGTGACAAAAAAAAATTAAAAAAAATTGGTCGCGGCCCTTATCCGTGACCCATAACTGTGACAAATTGGTCGCGGCCAAAGTTCGCGACTCACGCCCGTGACAAAAAAAATTAAAAAAAATTGGTCGCGGACCTTGTCCGTGACTCACAACCGTGACAAATTGGTCGCGGCCAAAGTCCGCGACCCACGTGCATGACAAAAAAAAATTAAAAAAATTGGTCGTGGCCCTAGTCCGCGACCCATAACCGTGACAAAAAAATAAAAAAAATGGTCGCGGACTTTGGCCGCGACCATTTTTAAGCGCGACAAAAAAAAATAAAAATGGTCATGGACAAAGTCCATGACCATATTTATCTATAATTTAAAAAAATGTATTTTTTTGTCCAATCCTAAAATTGGGGGTCCTGTGAGTGCACCGTCGGTTGCTACGAGGTGTTACAAATATTTATTATTGGCAAAACAATAAAAAAAATCACAAATTGCGAATTGAGAATGTTGTTAATAAACAAATATATATACAAACTTAAAAATATTACACGTCTTAATAATTCACAGACCAAAAAACAATTGGGCAGAGTTTCCTCTATTTTCTTGACATTCCAAAACCTGTAAATGAAAAACCTGTTTATTATAAAGCCCGCACGGCTATAAAATTCAACAATCAAATTATAAAAGCCCGCACGGCCATAAAACAAAATAATAAAAGCCTGCACGGCTATAACACATAAAAAACATTATCCTGAATGTCCACAACATATAAATAATCATCATGTTGTAAACCATTGCCTCCTTCATTTGATCCACGTGCAAAAATCCTACAAATGATAGGATACAAAAAAAAAATATCAGTAACCAAGTATTTTTATAAAAAATTTAATCAAGCTGAAAAATTGCATATATGAGTTAAAATTATCAGTAACCAAATAGAAATATGAAAATTACCATCATTTTGAGAGGTGTTGATGGGAGGTGTTGGTGCCACCCACGGGGCCGATCGGGGGCTGTTTCGAGTTTTCACCCTCTAACGTCATGTTTTTAGGCCTAAGTCTAGAAATAAGCAAATTACCGTCGTACTCTCAAACCGGGAGTCTCGCGGCTGCGGGGTCAGTTCCTACGAGTTACGTTGGTTCCGTGGGAGGTGTTGCTGCCACCCACAGGGCCGTTCGGGGGCTGTTTCGAGTTTTCACCCTCTAACGTCATGTTTTTAGGCCTAAGTCTTTAAATATGCAAATTACCGTATTACTCTCAAACCGGGAGACCCGCGGCTGCGAGGTCAGTTCCTACGAGTTACGTTGGTCCCGTGGGAGGTGTTAGTGCCACCCATGGGGCCGTTTGGGGGCTGTTTCGAGTTTTCACCCTCTAACGTCATGTTTTGCTTAAGTGTAGAAATACGCAAATTACCCTCGTACTCTCAAACCGGGAGACCCGCGGCTACGGGGTCAGTTCCTACGAGTTACGTTGGTCCCGTGGGAGGTGTTGCTGCCACCCACAGGGCCGTTCGGGGGCTGTTTTGAGTTTTCACCCTCTAACGTCATGTTTTTAAGCCTAAGTCTTTAAATATGAAAATTACCGTATTACTCTCAAACCGGGAGACCCGCGGCTGCGAGGTCAGTTCCTACAAGTTACGTTGGTCCCGTGGGAGGTGTTAGTGCCACCCACGGGGCCGTTCGGGGGATGTTTCGAGTTTTCACCCTTTAACGCCATGTTTTGCTTAAGTGTAGAAATACACAAATTACGATCGTATTCTCAAACCGGGAGACCCGCGACTGCGAGGTCAGTTCCTACGAGTTACGTTGGTCCCATGGGAGGTGTTGGTGCCATCCACGGGGCCGTTCGGGGGCTGTTTCGAGTTTTCACCCTCTAACGTCATGTTTTTAAGCCTAAGTCTAGAAATAAGCCAATTACTGTCGTACTCTCAAACCGGGAGTCCCGCGGTTGCGGGGTCAGTTCCTACGAGTTACGTTGGTCCCGTGGGAGGTGTTGGTGCCACCAACGGGGCCGTTCGGGGGCTATTTCGAGATTTCACCCTTTAACATCATGTTTTTAAGCCTAAGTCTTGAAATATACAAATTACCGTATTACTCTCAAACCGGGATTCCCGCGGCTGCGGGGTCAGTTCCTACAAGTTATGTTGGTCCCGTGGGAGGTGTTGGTGCCACCCACGGGGCCATTCGGGGGCTGTTTCGAGTTTTCACCCTTTAACGCCATGTTTTGCTTTAGTGTAGAAATACGCAAATTACGGTCGTATTCTCAAACCAGGAGACCCGCGGCTGCGGGGTCAGTTCCTACGAGTTTTGTTGGTCCCGTGGGAGGTATTGGTGCCACCCACGGGGCCGTTCAGGGGCTGTTTCGAGTTTTCACCCTTTAACGTCATGTTTTTAAGCCTAAGTCTTGAAATATACAAATTACCGTATTACTCTCAAACCGGGATTCCCGCGGCTGCGAGGTCAGTTCCTACGAGTTACGTTGGTCCCGTGGGAGGTGTTGGTGCCACCCACGGGGACGTTCGGGGTTGTTTCGAGTTTTCACCCTCTAATGTCATGTTTTTAAGCCTAAGTCGTTAAATATGCAAATTACCGTATTACTCTCAAACCGGGAGACCCGCGGCTGCGAGGTCGGTTCCTAAGAGTTACGTTCGTCCCGTGGGAGGTGTTGGTGCCACCCACAAAGGCCGTTTGGGGGTTGTTTCGAGTTTTCACCCTCTAACGCCATGTTTTGCTTAAGTGTAGAAATACGAAAATTACGGTCGTATTCTCAAACCGGGAGACCCGTGGCTGCGAGGCCAGTTCCTACGAGTTACGTTGGTCCCGTGCGAGGTGTTGGTGCCACCCGCGGGGCCGTTCGGGGGCTGTTTTGAGTTTTCACCATCTAACGTCATGTTTTTAAGCCTAAGTCTAGAAATAAGTAAATTACCATCGTACTCTCAAACCGGGAGACCCGCGGCTGCGGGGTCAGTTCCTACGAGTTACGTTGGTCCCGTGGGAGGTGTTGGTGCCACCCACGGGGCCGTTCGAGGGTTGTTTCGAGTTTTCACCCTCTAACATCATGTTTTTAAGCCTAAGTCTTTAAATATGAAAATTACCGTATTACTCTCAAACCGGGAGACCCGCGGCTGCGAGGTCAGTTCCTACGAGTTACATTGGTCCCGTGGGAGGTGTTGGTGCCACCCACGGGGCTGTTTGGGGGTTGTTTCGAGTTTTCACCCTCTAACGCCATGTTTTGCTTAAGTGTAGAAATACAAAAATTACGATCGTATTCTCAAACCGGGAGACCCGCAGCTTCGAGGTCAGTTCCTACGAGTTACGTTGGTCCCGTGGGAGGTGTTGGTGCCACCCACGGGGCCGTTCGGGGGCTGTTTCGAGTTTTCACCCTCTAACGTCATGTTTTTAAGCCTAAGTCTTGAAATAAGCAAATTATCATCGTACTCTCAAATCGAGAGACCCGCGGCTGCGGGGTCAGTTCCTACGAGTTACGTTGGTCCCGTGGGAGCTGTTGGTGCCACCCACATGGCCGTTCGGGGGCTGTTTCGAGTTTTCACCCTCTAACGTCATATTTTTAAACCTAAGTCTTGAAATATGCAAATTACCGTATTAATATCAAACCGGGAGACCCGCGGCTGCGAGGTCAGTTCCTACGAGTTACGTTGGTCCCGTGGCAGGTGTTAGTGCCATCCACGGTGCCGTTTGGGGTTGTTTCGAGTTTTCAAGTTTTCACCCGCGATTATGGACGGTTGATTGATTTAGAGCCTTAATTATTGTAGATGGTTAGGATATTGGATAGTCTCGAAAACATTTAGGATTTCAAACCCATTGCAAACTTGACATGATTGTTTGGTTTTATTTTCCAGGTATTTCGATTCATTGACAAATAATTACTTTTCTTTACTTTAAATGAGCATATCCCCGGTGCTTATTGGTAGGAGGGATATTATGTACCCATGGAGGCAAATGTGGAGGATAAAACCCCGGGTCAATGTGGATTTCTTTGTCACAACAAGGGTGAAATTTCGGACAGTTTGAATAGAGGTAGGCACATTATAAATATTTATTAGATCTATACAACAAGGATGGTCTACTGAAAACGTGGATTGGATACACAACCTATCTGTTAACATTGACCAAGAGCAAGAGGTGGACGTGAATGATGACCTGGCACGCGAACTTGCGTTCTATACGCAGGCAAACCTTCATCAAAAGTCGATTGTAAGCGGCATCTGCATATATATGCAGCAGTTGCATATATATGCACTGCATATATATGCACGAACTGCTGCCGCGCCTGATTCGACTCACCATTATTATATTAGGCCTTCTTTGTCTGCGTATTGCCCTACTTCCTTAATCCAAATAGCCATAGGAGAAGCTGAGCTAGCTAACCTAAGTCCGTAGCTAAAGTTCTCAAACAAGATTTCCATTCCCCTTACTCGTATTGCAGGCGAATCCCGTTACTAGTAGTTCTGGTTAGCCCACTTGCCCGAGCATACTCTCAACTTGTAGATGCGCCAATCCCACCTTCCCCCCACTGCATATATATGCAGTTGCATATATATGCACTGCATATATATGCAGCAGTTGCATATATATGCACTTCATATATATGCAGCACTGCCTCGCCCCGCCCCCTGTACATATATTAGTTTCATATTAATAATTATATATGCAGATATGTTATTTCTCTTTCAGGTGACAATTATTTAAAGTCCTACGTGATACCGGAACCAGAGGCAATCGTAACGGATCAGATGACCGAATATGAGTGTCAGGAGGTTTGTTTTGTAGATCCCACTCTTGGATTCACCCTAGATCAGGTATACTCTCTATTTTATTTTGGATTTTATCACCAATATGCACACACTCACACGCGCACACAAACACACGCACGCACACACGCACACTCTCACTACATATATACATATATGCATATATGCACACACTCTCACTACATATATGCATACATGCCCCGTCCCCTCCCCCTTCCCCACTCACACACACACACACACAAACACGAACACACGCACACACGCGCGCCCCCTGCCCGTCCCCTCCCCCTTCCCCACTCGCACACGCGCACACACACAAACATGCACACACGCGCCCCCTGCCCATCCCCTCCCCCCTTTACCACTCACACGTGCACACACACAAACATGCACACACACACACACAAGCCGGGAGCGCCATGACTACACGGTCGGTTCCTACGACTTACATTGGTCCCGTGCGAGATGTTCGTGACTCTTGCGGGACCGTTTTGTGGGTGTTTTACGTTTTCACCCTTCGATGGCATCTTTTTTATTCTCAAGTCTAACTTTCTGCAAATTTACGCTGTATACTCAAACCGGGATCCTTGTGACTACGCGTTTGATTCCTACTATTAACATTGGTCCCGTACGAGGTGTTTGTGACTCTTACGGTACCGTTTGGTGGCTTTTTTACGTTTTCACCCTTCTAAGGCATGCTTTTATGCTTTAGTCTAATTTTTCGCAAATTAATGTCGTACACTCCAATCGGGAGTGTTGTGACTACGCGATCGGTTCCTAAGAGTCACATTGGTCCCGTGCGAGGTGTTCGTGACTCTTACGGGACCGTTTTGTGCTTGTTGTACGTTTCCACCCTTCGATGGCATGTTTTTATGCTCAAGTCTATTTTTTTTGCAAATTTACGTCGTACACTCTAACCGGGAGCCCCGTGACTACGCGGTCGGTTTCTATGAGTTACATTAGTCCCATGCGAAGTGTTCGTGACTCTTACCGGACCGTTTTATGGCTATTTTACATTTTCACCCTTCGATGGCATGTTTTTATGCTTAAGTCTAACTTTTTACAAATTTACGTCATACACTCAAACCGGGAGCCCCGTGACTACGCGGTCGGTTCCTACGAGTCACATTAGTCCCGTGCGAAGGGTTCATGACTCTTACGGGACCGTTTTAATCCGGTTTTACGTTTTCACCCTTCGATGGCATGTTTTTATGCTTAAGTTTATTTTTTTGCAAATTTACGTCATACACTCAAACCGGGAGCGCCATGACTACACGGTCAGTTCCTGCGATTTACATTGGTCTCGTGCGAGGTGTTCGTGACTCTTATGGGACTGTTTTGTGGCTATTTTACGTTTTCACCATTCGATTTACATTGAATCAATGCATATTTAACCTTAAAATAAAGTTCATCATAGGTCTATCCATTACCTGGATATTTTGTTACACCCAACGCCAATCAGAACCTTCTCTATGCCAGCAGCGATGCAATTTCAGATTATGTTTGATAGTAGTTCGACCCCAACATCAATGTATCCTATGAGAGTGAAAAAATAATGAATTTTTTGCAAACAGTTATGTTCAATTAAAAAAATGGTAGAACCAAAAAATATTTTGCAAACAGTTATGTTCAATAGCGGGACATTACATTTAAAAGTAGATGAAATTCATAAATTAATGTAAAGTGCTAATACAATGTCAATATCATAATAGGATACAAATAAGATTGATGAGGATAAAATAATATTTTGATACTCAATCTTCCTCTAAATCAACTAAAAGATCCTTCAAATTAGGGTTGTCATCAAGAGCTGACTGGAACTCTTTTGGAGCCTTTAATGCGTCTACTTCAGTAGTCATACCCTTTGGTGCATGCACAACAATAGACCAATTGCCATCGTTTATGCACTTCGAGTAGAATACCTTCTTTACATTCTAAAAGGCACAAATAAAAGGCTCGTCGACTATGCGGTCTTTAGTCTTCAGCTTTGATAAATCTACCATAATAAGTTTGGAGTCGGGATCAACTTTGCAAGCTTTCGTTGTATCCTCCACCTTTACCCAATCACAATAGAATACGGTTTCTGTGAAATCCAAGTAATCAAGTTCTAGGATTTGTTGAATTATCCCATAATAGGTTAGCACCGTATTCTTTGGATTTTTATCACTTTTGCTAGCGATACAGGTGGTCAAGGCAGAAATTGATATTCCACTATTTTGCGTCAAAAGCTTTTCCTCATATGGATATGAAATGAAATCAAAACCGTTGGTGCGGAATTTCTTAAACTCTTTTGCACGAAAACTAGGACCTTTTACTAGGCGTGCAAGTCTGGAAGAGACATCACCTCTTTTTAGAAGATGCATTTATTAATGAATTTGTATTAGGGCATGTTTTTACCACACATGAATAAATAACCGCACACATAAGATGTGAAAAGTACCTCTTTTGACACCCATGCCCTAAAGTCAGTTGTCGTCCAATTTCTCCTTTGATTTTGGATAATTTCGTTCTCGTACTTCCTACCGAAAAATTATAGAGTTTAGATAATAAAATAAAAAATACATATAATCAAAGAAGAAGAATTCAGTAGATACTCACTCTCTCCAGTCTTGGACTTCATCTTGCGATTCGAAGACATGACGAGTTGCTTGCTCGTATTGTAGGTTTGTGAGTTTCACCTCTTTAGGGTTCCCAAACGATAATTCTTCCTCAAACTCGTCAGGTTCCTCTATCACTCGTTCTCCACGAGGATTAAACCTCCTCACCTCTTGTTCTGGCATATGTTCCCTAGACTATAGCGATGATTCCACCGTTACGTATTCTTCAGCAATTGACCCTCCAATATACCGTGTATTCTTTACATAATCTTTGAAGGTTTTCATCAAGCGCTCAAAAGGATACATCCAACGATACCTCACGGGACCACATAATAAAGCTTCATCGCATAAATGCACAAGCAGGTGGATACTGATATTGAAGAATGACGGAGGAAAATATTTCTCTAACACACAAACTGCCTCGGCTAAAGTTGATTTCGCAGCTTTAATGTGTCTTCTGTTTACCACTTTTGCACAAAGTAGGGTAAAACACAAACTGATTTGCATAATGGCCCGACGGAGATCTTTGTGTTCAGAGAAGCAATTCCGAAATAACAACGGGATTAATTGGATGATTACGTGCCAGTCGTGAGACTTGCACTGTTTCAAGTCATTTGCTTGGTAGTTTACTACCCTACGTAAATTACCAGAATAACCGGTTGGAGTCTTCAAGTTGAACAACGTGTCTAAGAGGATCTTCTTCTCATTAGTAGTCAAAGTGAAAGCAGTCGGGGGGATAGAAATTCTTCTTGTCGTTGGATCATTTTTTAACCACAGTCTCTTCTTTATTTTCATATCCTGTAGATCTCGGCAGACACGCTCGCCATCTTTGGAATGAGATCCACCCAGACATGTTCCTATCAAATGTTCTGCAACATTCTTCTCTGTGTGCATCACATCAATTATATGCCTTACACGATGATCTTTCCAATACGGCAAATCAAAAAATATTGATCGCCTAGACCATGGCTTCGCTTTACTAGGGTCGTTCGGATCCTCCCTAGCTTTACGCTTCAGGTTTACAAACTGGGGGTGTTTGCCTACATACCTATTCCCCGCAGTCGTAGCCACCGCCTTCTCCTCAATTTGCTGACTAGAAAGTTGAATAGGTGCCGTTCTTCGCTCGTGACCGACAGGCAAAAAGTTAGACTTGTCGTTCCTAAAAGGGTGACTGGTCGGTAGAAATCTAGGATGACCCGTGTAACTCAACTTACCACTATGTTTTAACCAACAGGCTTCAGTTTCATCCCCACATATGGGACATCCATAATAACCATGAACATTACAACCGGACAAGGTCCCATAAGCAGGAAGATCGTGGATCGCCCACATCACCATTGCTTTAAGTGTGAACTCTTCACCCTTATGAGAATCGAACGTCGTCATCAGTAGGGCTCGAATCTGATTGACTGTTGATGGCCTCTATTGATTCCAGTGTCTTAGCCAAGTGCAGCGGGAATTTATTATCTTTGTCCCGTCGAGCATGAAGGAATAAGTTGGGCCGATTTGGGTTTTTACCGGCATCTGGACCATCTTTTGTCCTACTCTCCCATTCATTCTTCAAATCCTCATATGATTTGGATCCCAGCCTATGGATATCAGTTTTTTGTGCCCTATTTTTTTTGTTTTTCTCCCTCTGGACCAACTTGTTTTCCTTCGCCTCATTCTCCAAAAACTTATTCCACTGGTCCACCAGCATTTCAACATTGGGAGGCACTTTCTCTTTCAAAGCCAAAATATCGGAGTTCGCTGCCTCTTTCGGAAAATGTTTCTTTCGAAGGTTTCTCCTGTATGTCCTCAATCCTTCAGCCACTCGAGATAGAACCTTATTCTTGGAACGGTCAGGAAATGAGAAATTCTTGCAAAGTTGGTCATATATGTCATCTTTGACAGCTTGATCAACAAGGTTCAATTGTCTAGTCCACCGACTCCCACGTTCATTTTTCCCAGCGATAAACACCGGGATTTAAAGTTCATCACGTCATTCCTATCACCCGTCGGGTTATTCCCGAGAATGAATAATCTAATAGGCTTCTTTTCATTTGAGCGGGAGGCATCATGAGTGTTGGATTGGGGCGTTAAAGCAACGGGAGTGATGGATTGGGGTGTAGGAGCACTTGGGGTTGGACTTGATGAGGAGTGAACCATTGGTGGAGTTGTGAATTGCTCAGCCATTGGTGTTGAGAATCCGGGTTCTGCACGAGATGGTGAACCTCGTTGTAGTGTCACATCGGCACTTGGTACCCTAGGGTTGTTTCCTCTCGACATTATCTACAAAAATTAAAAAATATAAGTGACTAAATAATTATAATAATATGAAATTATAACTAATTAATCAAGCTTAATTAGTTATATATATATAGATAGATAGATACCTTTTCAAAGTAAGACTTTAGAATAAGTTCAATGTGTCTGATCTCCATCCATTCGATATTAGTTTTTAAGAACCTATGAATTTTTGCACGTGGCCAACTAGAAGGAAGGGTATCTATGATTGATGTGTAGATGTCAGTGACATGAACTCGGAATCCCCTATTTCTCAACTTGTTGGGAAGATTCAATTTTACGTGCATGTGGCGCGAGACATCACAGTCTATGTCAATGCTCTCTGTACGCAGTTGTATCCATAACGGGTGGATTTTTTTTTCCGCCTTCTCCAACAACGTAACCAAGGTCAGGGCTATGTCGGGATTATGTGTGTGAAATATATTTTGTATAACGTCATCCCAGTTTTCTGGTAGAGAAAATAGAATACGATCAAACAAGTAATCTTGCTGGATATCAAAGCCATGATTTATAAGGTAGTTAAATTTTTCGATCTTTTTATTTCCATACCTATAAATAGGAGTACCCTCTATATGACGCACGCTAATAAAAGAGTTATGTGTGCGATCTAATTGCAACCTATCCCACTCTTGTTGACAGTATTTATCACCGTGCCTCATTTTTCCTGAAAAAAGTATACGAGGGCATGAATACGAGTCCTCCTATTAAGGTTTAGGTTTGAAATTTATGAGAGTTTAAACATACATATACACATAAACAAGACAAGCATATGTGATATACTTTTTCATAGGCAAATCAAGAGCACACCCAACAAATTTAATAACATATACATTTATCGACACTAGTATCAATTCAATAAATTCAACATAGTATCCAACAACCAAGCCAACAATATCTCACTATAGTAATGTGTACACGTGTTTGCGACTCATATGTCAAAAAAAATCATTTAATTATATTTTCTCAAAAAAAAAGACACACGCATATTTTGATTAAAAAAAAATACACACATATACAATCTAGGGTTTATTGACATAATCTATACATACACACACATACAAGCTAGGGTTTATTGACACAATCTATACATACACACACATACTATTTAAGGTTTACTAAACCCTAATATTTTTTTTGACATAAATCTATACATACACATACATACAATCTATACATACACACACATACACACATACAAACATAAATCTACACATACATACACAAAAATTAGGGCTTTAGTTAGAAATCACGAAATCCAAATGAATCAATACATACCAACTGAAATCGATTAGCCAAATGCAAATCCAACTGAAATCCAAATGCAAATCCAATAGAAATCCAACCGAAATCACAGGAGCTCGAAATTGCAAAAACCCTAACAGCAACGAAGTTGGACGTAATAAATGAGAAGCTGGGAATATTTCTTTTTAAGACCAGACTATGGTCACGGCCTAGAGCCCTGACCCGATGTGCGCGACCCATTAATGAGCATGATTTCTGGCGATTTCGACCTGGTCACGGCCAAGAGCCGTGACCCATTAATGACTTTGGCAATGGCGATTACAAACTGGTCACGGCCAAGAGCCATGACCCATGCGCGCGACCCATCACTTTCTTGCAGAACAATGGGGATTTCGATATGGTCACGTCTATAGGTCGTGGCCCATAATACGTGACCCTTTTCCAACAGCCTTGGTGTTTGAATGATGTATGGTCACGGCCCATAGCCGTGACCCAGTCCCACAAATGGTCACGACCCATAACCGTGACCCTTAATGTGTTTGTTTTCTGCTTCGTCGCGCCATTAGTCACAGCCCAAGTTCGTGACCCATCCGCGACCAGTTTAGAGGGAATTTTGGTGCCAAACTGGTCACGACCTGGTCACGAATTTGGGCCGTGACGGACCCGTGACTAGTTTGGAGGGAATTTTGGCGCCAAACTGGTCACGACCTGGTCAGGGACTCGGGCCGTGACCCTCTATGGTCAGGGATTTAGTCCGTGACCATTTCCAGAGCATGGATAATTTAATGTGGTAATAAAATTGGTCACGCCAAATATTGAGTGGGTCACGGCCTAAGTCCGCGACCAGCTGGTCGCGGACTTAGGTCGTGACCCACTTGGTGTGACCATTCGCAGGATTTGGTGTAGTGATAATCACCATACACCTTCAGAATCCCCTGGTCAGTAGGCTATCCAACAACAGACCAAATCCTATAGCATAGGCAAATGCCACACAATTATATCAGTGCCCTTATCCAAGTCATTGTCACCCAACCAACAATACCTCTTACCTTGGCATGATCAGCTTCCTATAAAAGATATAATGCATGTATACAAATATAAAATGAAAAAAGGCATATCCCTCTCAATATTTTAATTATATTTCACTCACACTTCGGATATTTTTCTTTATTTGCCATTAACTACGAAGAGTATCATGTCGTGAGATAACCTAACGTTTTTAGAGCTTTCTCCTTCCCGCTATTTTAATTGTTATACGTTCAAACTTAAGATATCTTTTGTAAGTTACAGTTAACTAAGAAGATTAACTGGTAATGACATAAACTTAAAATCTCCAAAGCTTTTTACCTCTTAGTGTTTTAATTATCATATATTGACATATAAGATATATTCCATTAGTTCCCTTTAACTAAAAGATTAAATAATTATGTAATAATACTAAACTCTCTAAGCTATCTCGCTCTCAGCATTTTAATTATTGTACATTCACACTTAACCTATGTTTTAATAAATTTCATTAACTAAAAATATTACCCATTCGTGATATAATCCTAAACTCTTTGGATCATTCTCCATCTTAGTGTTTTAATTATCATACATTTGTACTTAAATTATCTTTGGTAATTTAACTAATATGATTAATAATTTGTGACATAATACTAAATTGTTCATATCTTTCTCCCTCCTATAGTTTTAATTATCACATATTCAAACCTAAGTTATATTTCGTTAGTTCTTAATAACTAAGAAGGTTAATGACTTGTGCGATAATCGTATACTCTCTAGAGATTTTTCCCACTTAGTGTTTTAATTATCGTACGTTTACACTTAAGCTATATTTCATTAGTTCCCGTTAACTAAAAATATTAACTATTCTTAATCTAATCTTAAACTCTTCGGAGCTTTCTCCCTCTTAATGTCTTAATTATCGCACATCCACACTTAAGTTATCTTTTTTTAGTTCTTGTCAGCTAAAAAAATTAAGCAACTATGAGAAAATCTTAAATTCTCTAGATCTTTATCCCTCTTAGTAATCTAGTTCTCATACATTCACATTTAAGATATTGTTCGTTAGTTGCCATTAACTTAGATGATTAAACTGTCATGAGACAATCCTAAACTCTTCTGAGATTTCTCCCCCCTATTATTTTAATTACCATAGGTTTACACTTAAGCTATCTTTTGTTAGTTCTAATTAACTAAAAATACTAGAGATTTTCTCCACTCAATGCTTTAATTATCATACATTTATGCTATCTTTCATTAGTTCCCATTAACTGAGAAGATTAAGCAGTTGTGAGATAATATTATACTCTATAGACCTTTCTCCCACTCAATGTTTTAATTATCATATATTTACAATTTCTCCATCTTTCATTAGTACTCATTAACTAAATATATTAATAGTTGTGAGTTAATCCTAAACACTCTGGAACTTTATTCTCTTAGAATTTTAATTATCATACGTTCGTACTTATGTTATCTTTCTATAATTCGCATTAACTAAAACGATTAACTATTTGTTAGAGCCTCCTAAACTCTTTGGAGACTTCTCCCTCTTAAGTGTTTTGATTATCATACATTCACACATAAGCTATGTTTCATTAGTTATCATTAACTAAAATTGATCAACCATCCATAAGATAATACTAAAACACCTCGAATCATTCTCCCCCCTTTAGTATGTTAAAAATATTTAAAACATTCACATTTGAACTACCATTAGATATTTATTTATTTATTTTGGGGGGGGGGATAATTAGACTTGAAAGTCCATAATTAGCAAGAATCGAAAAAGTTTCTTAAAAATACCACCAAAACTAAGGAATAATTAAACTAGCCACGAAAGCCCCCAATTTCTAACCGACCTAGTTACTACCACTTTCACTTTTTAAAATAGTTATCAAAGGGTGTTAACATACGAATGAGTTTCTCGATTATTCCATCATTATATTGTTGTTGTTATTATTATTTTTAATATTTGTTTATCTTTATTCTAAATTTATTATTGTTATTTTATTATAGTTATTACTATCATTATCTTGTTTTAATTTTAGGACATGGTTACAAAACTGAAAAAAATAGATTTATATATTCCTAAACAAATGCAACATTCTGCGAAAATTTAATAGATGCATGCAAAAGAAATAATATTGGAAAAATGTACATAAGCATACAAAATATGAATTACAAACAAAAAAAATGGTCGACATCATATCCATGGAACACCCGCAGAGTGCCCCCAACACCCGATATCAATATCTCACAACCCGCTTCACTCCCTTGATAAGGTGGAGCATAATATTTTTGAGCACCGAAAACAATAGGTTTACCCTTCCACGGCACACCTTTCCAGTCATTGATGTGCTAAAATACACCCAGATAGCCGAAGGAACCCATTAAAAAAATTGGGGGCCACTGTGCTACCCCCACTTGTGTCTCACCTCCCACCACACCCTTTACACCCATAGTTTCCCCTTCGTTTAGGTTTTTTTCCTTGAACCTCATCCTCATCATCAAAAGAATGATCATAGGAATTTATCCTCTTGTTGGGAAAGCAAGAATAACTCAAAAAATCCTTACAAATGTATTGAAAAACAAATCACACATAGAGAGAATTAATAACACAGAAGAAGTGAAAAGATGATGAGATGGAACAAAATACCCTAGAGATAATATTTATACATTTTGAATTCAAACTAGTTTAACCACATGATTAATTCACCCATTAACCGCACTATTAACTCGCCCATTAACCATACAGTCAAGTGTTTCGTTAGCCAACTCTTCAATCACCAAAGAACCTCACGGTTTTAGCCACGATTAGTCGCACGGTTGATGGATGAAAATTAAAAAATACATATTATAACAAATTCTGCTCGTACATAAAGATATGTCAGTTTATGAACACATGAAACTTTGTTAGGGTGACACACAAAATCTTAACAAGGAGAAGGGCCACTGACGACCATGTTCATATGGTGCAGCTTGCGTGTCATAAGTCCACAAACCCATATCTCATTGGACTATTAGACACGATCATGCCTCTAATAGTCCCTGGCATCCTACCCCATCATCAGTGGAGCATCTGCCACAAATATTGCCACATCAGTGGAATCCTTACTAGTTATCCACCTTCTAGAAAGATTCACCTCAATAACACTTATCCATATACCATGTGCACCATGCATGTGAAACCTCACCAAACTTCTATAAATTAAATTTCTCACCTCTTCATTTAGGAGACATCTTTGGCAGTGAATCTATGCGAAACTCTCTACTCACTATCTCTCTACAATCATGTCATCTACTTCGATCACTTGAGTTGCATGTGTCGGCATCCCTTCTATGGGTTAAGCCACCAGTTCGCATCCCTATTAGTACAGAACTTATATGTTCATGTATTTATCCTTACCTCTCTATTATATGCCTCTAAAGGCAATCGAATCTTGTATTACGGCATATGAATATTGAGAATGAGGCACCAAAATGGACGTAGTATCTTATGTTCTTTCTCTCTATATCTATTTTATTTTGTTTTCTATACTTTATGTCTTAAGGTATAGATTTGATGGCATGCGTCATTCTTATCGACTAATTTTACGACATCTTCATTTTGGCATTGTCTATGGGAAAGTGGTGTTTTACTAAGTTCCTCATAAACCCGGTATCTTATACCTTATTCCATCCATGGGGATCTCCGGATCAACATCCCATGGGTGAAATTCTGGTGGTTAGGCCCACATTTACATATAAACCCTCTATGGGGACTTTTCTTTCCAAATCTATTTCTTCAAGACTATTTTATGGTTTTTGGACACACCTACTTACCCCTATGTTATTACCATACCTAGATCTTATTGAAAAGCTTGACAAGCATTGGTCTTATGAAGGATGGTAACTTAGGATGCACCTATATTCAACTTTCTCTACACTTTTAGGCATCTTATGCCACTTTGTGTCCTACGTGGTAGGAATTTTCTACCAACTTATGTTATATTGCAAAAAAGTACTTTTATGCCTTAAATTAACACCCTTAAGATCTTTTGGTCCTGTTCTTGGGGGTGAAATCATAATTTGGGGCTAATTTTGGTGAAGACTCCACTTCTATACCCTACTAGGTGAGGTCTAGCATGTTTTCTTACAAAAGGCCATAACCTTCACACTAAAGCTTAACCAATTTTTACATTTCTTTCATATTAGCATTTTTTGGTTAAAAAATCTCCTTATGTGTCGCAAAATGCTTAGAAGCCCCCACAGTATATTTTATGGCTTGTGGGTTGGGTTAAAGTGTAAATGGTTAAGTCACGTGATTGGAAACAGGCGATTCTAAGGGAAAAGCATTCTAGGAAATTACCTTAAGGATTGACAAAATTTCCAAGATAAGTTACAATTATTTTTCTAACTTTTTAGTTACTTTTCCATTCGAAGAAGAGTTCCCGATAAATTATCTACTCGATAGAACCATCTTGATAGAGAAACGTGTTCACTCGTATCACTTATGGAAGAGAAAATTCCTTGTCAAATACTTATCATATCCATATCTCCTATTGATTTAGCAGATCACGGCCCTACCTCATGTTGTATCAGATAGGTCATAGTCCTATCTCCTATTGCTCAGATAGGCCGCATCCTCTGTTTGAAGGCTACATCCCTTAATAATAATTTTTCTCTTTTTTATTCTACTTACTCTATAATTCTTGGATTTCTCACCATGTTCAGTTTATCTCAAAGAATATTTTCTAAGGAACTAACGATCTATAACAGTAATGGAAGGTAGCTCAGGATTAAATCTCAATAAATGAAATATATAGCACACTGGATGATGTGAATCAACCATCTATATGAATGCTAGGCCTCCCTATATGGCCAGTTCAACCACCTTGTATGGAATTATTATGCTTGAGTCTATATCTTTTACATCATACAGAGGGTCATAGACCCTCAAAAGTTCATGGAACCATAAGATAAGGTTGTATCCACCTTAATTAAAAACGAAAGTTGGAGTATCATGGACCATAAAATCCCTATAAGGAGTTCACACCAGTGAACTGAAACTTGGAGGATATCTTGGCTTATATCAAGGAGAAAAACCTCCTCAAGTGGCTAGAGAAGTTAAAATCCTCGACTCATAAGAGGGATATAAACAAATGGTGTGACTTCCACCAAGATAACGACCATACAACTGAAAAATGCATATTTTTAAAGAATAAAATTGAAAGGCTAATTAGGGAAGGAATACTCCAGTGATTCAAAGGGGTTCATCCCTATCCTAAATATAGCCACACGCCGATCTCTATGCCTTGGGAAAATTCTATCCTAAAAGAAATAATATTCAACAATGTAGAGAATAAAAAATGGTACCAATAACAAGATTTGAAAACATATATGTGAAGAATCTTTGATCATAAACTAATTTGGTGTAAATAAGGGTTTGTGTTGGGAAAAGTTAATCATAAAATGATTAAGAAAACATAAACAATATTTTAGAAGAGCTTTTGAACTCAAATGGATGTAAAAATTCAGGTTAGAAACTCCTGCTCTGCACTACTTAAATATGATGGAAAACTAAGATCATAAGAGTAGTTGGGCAAGTGGAAAAAATTGTAATTTTTTGAAAAATGCCCTATTGTTCGAATGAAATGGTACCTCATTCAAAAGATTTACCTATTTTCGTTCGAACATGAATTTAACAATAATTCAAACAAGATTACAGAGAGGTCAAGTTTTTTAAAAAAAATGTCCCTCATTAGATGGCCATTCGAACGAGGGTACCAATCTTGTTAGAACAACCTTCGAATGAGTTATCAAGCGCGATTCTAGAAAGAAGGTAAAATGTTTCATTTGAAGTGAAGATTTCATTCGAATGAGATACCTTTTCTCATTCAAACGAGGTGTTCTTGTCAAAATGGCTTATCCGATAAGAAAACAATGAAGGCTAATTTTGACTCATTTGATATTATGTTTTATCTAAGGTCAAACAACAGCCAAAATGACTTATGAAAAGTGTCCAAAAATATTTTATAATTAGATTAAAAACATTTTAGGACACAAAAATAAAATATTCAAGGCTCAATATGAAATATGAATTCATACCTGAGAGATCATTGGAACGTTGATGATGAAAAATGGCACGAAACAATGCATGATGATGTGTTCTCTTTATCTTGGCCGCTACGTCTTCAGCAAACATGTCATAGGCCTGAAAGGTCATTGACTTAATTCCTAATCTATGACTCAAAATTTTTTGTCCGGAATTCATCTAATACATTCAAATTGACTTAACTTGAAATTTATCCTTACAACCACCTTAATTATGGAATTCGCAGGATGCCATAATTGGTATAAGAGCATGGTCTAAAGCTTTAAGGCATATATGAGTATATTTTATTTCCCTTAATTTTTTTATATGTTTAAATATCTACATATGATTTTGTATTATTATGTAGCGATGTTGCGTGAATCAATGTCACATATTTCCTCTTGGTAAGGTGGTTAAATTGCGGAGCAGTGGAGTGTAGAAAGACTGAGATGTGGAAGATCCGTTTGATAATCAAGAGCCAATGAGGATTCTCATGGTTTAGTAGGAATATTCTCCACATATTATCGAGATAACAATGTAAGTGGGCATTCTTAACACTACAACGACATTCCAGAGATTTTCAAAGGCATTCGTAGTGTATAAGCCTTAAGTTATGGCGACCTCAAAATTTGAGGGGGGTCTAAAGCTTATGAAATGGGACCCACTAGAATTTTTGAGTTCTAAGGATGTGATGGTTACTTTGTAATATAAAGGGATATGTATTTACTTCTTTGTGAGATTAAGTTCACTTAAATGAAAAAGGAGTAGATTGTCACATTTTAGATTCTTAGAGATACTATGGGATGACAGTTGTAGAAATATAAGGATTTGATTGATGAGAATATTTGCAAAAGTGTAAAAATATATTATAATCATTTACCAAAAATGATGGAAGATATAAATAGTAACCACAAGAAAGGAGTTATAAGAAGACCTTCGAGGTTAGTGGTATAAGGGTCGGGTTTATGAGAACAAATATAGATTACGTCCAAAAGTAGATTTGGGATATTTTATGATGATGCTGGAAACAGTACCACCAGATAAGGTGTTGACAAGCTCAAGGAAGTTATAATAATGGCAGAAAAGGAGAATATATATATATATATATATATATATATATATATATATATATATGTAGAAGTAGGTGAGGGGAAGAGGATGAACACTAGAATGTAAGTGGTTCATCCAATATGGTCTATGTCCACTGTGAGTGTGTGATTAATATCTCTCAATGAAGGAACTAATGGCCATGGATATAATCTCTCAAGCTTTCTCTCTCTACTGTGTGAATTAACAGAGTTTCAGCTAGGGTTTCAATTATGGATCCCTTTAAAAGGTAGAGGATGACCTCTATATATAGGGCTTAGGGGGTGTAGTGTGCCCCCCAAGCATGCAATGAGCATGTGCATGAAGATCCAACCAGTGTAAGGATGACACCTGGCTGATCTTAACTAAATAATGATGACCTTAATATTCTCTCACGTGGAGGTAATGATTCGGTTATAACAGATTTGTCCACATGTTCCAAGCCATACATATACTTATAAATGCTCGACTATCTTCGTTTGGTGCCAACCTCAGCCTCGATGAGTACGAGGTTAGTGATGTTCGACCCCTTCCATTTCCAAGACCAACATATATGATAAACTCGACCAGGATACCGACCGAGGTTAGATACGAGGAAGCTGTAACGTCGGCTAGGGCCGATGTTGTTCTTGGTGCTTGATGATTGAGTATGCGAGGCTTTGCTGGCTTTAGATGATAAATTATAGTGTCGATCGAGGTCGATGTTGTTGTTGATGGATTCTTAAAACATGTATAAGCCTTGATGACCTCGGCTGATGCTCAGCCGAGGTTGATGTGTGAGGTAGATGTATCGTCTACCAGGCTGACCCTATGCGAGATGATATTACTGAATTATTATGAGCTTCTGCCACCTCGGTTGTGAGTCAGGCCGAGGTTAGTGTCTCTGAGTAGGAAGGTGTACTTAGGGCATATCAATCACCCCTAGCGCTTAGTTACCTATGTGAGAACATAATTGAGGGGTATTTCAAGGTCGAGGCTAAGTTTTCTTGAGTTCCAGTATTCTCTTAACACATGTCACTTGCCGAAGTGAGTGACATGTGTCCTAAGTCATGATGGTTTGATTTGCCTTTTGGGTTCCCAAGGCAATGATGGGCCTTGGGACGCACGCCAAACTAATTTTGGGTTTAAAACCCTTTCTTCTTTATTTCTTCCCGTCTTGGTTCTCTGTAATTTTCTCTCTCTTCAAGAGCTCAGTTGCTGTTGTGTTTGAGGGTTTCTTCACATCCCTACCTCTTATCCCTTATTTCATAATCATACAGGTATCACTTTACTCCTCATCCTTCCATTTTTAGTCATTGCTTTTCAATTCTGTAACTTTCGATGAGGGTTTTGGTTTTTGGTTAGGATTTTAGGGTTTTTCGGTGACTTTTTGCATTTTTTGGTGAGATTATTCTTAAGTGTTCTTCGTTTAAAAACCTTGCACCTTATTTATTTGATCTTTAGTTTAGGTTAAGTTATGTGGTTTGCCTGTTTGTAGAGTCCAAGTGTAATGTCATCCTCCTTATGCTCAGACCCCTGTATCAACTCATATAAGATTTCCCTTCACTTAGAGAGAAGACCTTTGAAAAAATTAAGCAAATAGAGCTAGGCCAAGTAGAAGCTCGTAGGTCTAAGGACTTTCCTTTCAGACCCATCTTTCATCCACCTCTGATGGTTATCTACCCTGAGCCAGTCGAGCCTATTGAGCCAACAGAGGTTCCGGATGAACCAACACCCATGTCTAAGTCTGAGTCATCTACCTCAGACCCTATATCGGTAGACTCTTTCCAAGAGGCTATGGATTTCTCCATTAGGCAAGATCAGGTCCCTGATCTGGATAAAGTCTCAAGTTGTGCCTCGTCTCACAATGGTGTTGGCACCTCACAGTCTTCTTCTGATGTTAAAATTATAGGGACGAGTGTGGCCATTCCCCCACCTATTGATGTTATTCCCCTGTCGACCGCCACTGGGGTTCAATTCGCTCTGAGGTTCCCTGATGGTCCCCCAATATCTGCCCAGGCTGACATTTCCAGGGATGAAGATGATGGGCACGAGAGCGATATTTACACCTCTGAGGCAACCGAGATTAAGAGCTCCATTAGTGAATATAATCTTCTGGCTTTTAGGCACCTCTATGCAATAGGTCCTTCCATTAGTCTTAGGAGACCTCTGAGGGGTGAGAGAGCATTTGATGGCCGAGATGGGGAGATCTGTGTCTACGAGCAAATGTTCAAGTTAGGTTTCCATCTCCCTATCCGTCCTTTAATCAGAGCCATATTATCCCATAGAAATTTATCCCCTTCACAACTATCCCCCAATGCTTGGAGGGTGATGATAGGGGCTATCATCCTTTAGAAGGCAGTCCACCACTCAGACCTTCGTGTTAGGGTATTCACAGGTTGTTTCCTCCCCTCCTCTGCCAAAAACCATCCTAGATACTACCATTTATTAGCTAGGAAGTCAGACAAAAAGATGTTGTTGGTTACCCGGACTTTAAATCATAAATGGAAACCTCGGTATTTCTCTGCCTCAGGGTCATGGGAACTTGTTCCATATGCTTCCTCTTCAATATCTGAGTCGAGGACACCTCTGAAGTGGGGGAAGGTGTCTCTTACTGCTAAATCCTACCTTGGACTTAGCTAAGATAATATTCAAAAGGTTAAGGACCTTCAAGATCAGGGGAGCAGGGTTGTCTGGTTAAATACGAACATCTGATGAACCTCTACTACCTCTCTCAGATAGGGCTAGGCGGTAGTCCTTTGACAGAGCTTCATAAGTCTCATTTTTCAACAAGTTGTACCTCTTAATTTTCAAGCCTCTGATTTACTGACTTAGAAATTCTTTTTGCAGAGTGCCCTGAAGGTATTTCTGACGACCTGTGGGAGATGTCTTCCCCATGCCTCGTGAAGTTAATGAAAAAGGATGGTCATAATGTAGCCCATCCTCCTCCCAAACAGAACATCAGCACGTCCAAGGCTGACGTAACAAAGAAAAAGAAGACCAAAATGGACTCGGAGCATCCGAGGCCGAGTAAAAATAAAAAAGGGGATCGTGCCATTCCGATCTCCTTAGACGATGCCCTTGCATCTCATCTTTCTCAGCATAAAATAAGTGATAGTTTGATTGGCCATGGTCTGAAGGCTTATGAATCCATCGGCTCCATAATGATCGAAGAAGATAAGCGCTTCCTACACTCTCTTGATATCCCTTTGCTGACTGAGTTTACCCTCCACAGATCAATCCAGGTAATGATTTCTGCTATTTTTCTCTTCCAAGTGTAACCTCGGCTATCTTACATTAATGTGCTTATCTAACCTTCTACTGTAGGGTATATTGTCCATGCATTATTTTATGGAGTGGACTCTGAAGAAATTTCCCTTGATCGAGAAGAGTCAAGAAGCTCTGAAAGTCTAAGCCTCTATAAGTGCAGAGGTTGATCATCTGAAGGAAGAGCTGAAAGAGGTCAGCAAGCTAAAGGAGGAGGTCCAACAGGGGACAAGGATATGGCCAAGCTAAAGAAGGGCCATGAAGAGGCTCTAAAAGCCAAAGAAGATGCTCTGAAGGCTAAGGTGGTTGCTATTGTTAAGGCTTCTTTGGAGGACGCCTCGGAGAAGATTATTATAGATTACAAGGTCTCTGATGAGTTCATCAGCTTTGGCTTTGAATAGCTTGAGAGAAGTATTAAAGCAACTGGTAAATGGGAAGCCTCCAAGGAACAAGAGTCAGGGAGTTTGAGTGCCTCAGACTTTGTTGGTTTAGGTTTTGGTGACCCCCACTTTTCTCACGCCTTGCAAGAGGTTGAGGACGAAAGTGTTTCTCCTTCAGAGACTACTCCCTTGGGTGCCACTGAGAATGAAGATGTTAATCCTCAGGTCCATAGAGATGAGGTGACTAACGTCGGCCAAGAGGACACCACTCTAGCTGCAGATACCTAAGCCATGTCCTGTGAATCTTTAAGTTGTAATTTTTGCCTCTTTTTATCTATAACTTTTGTGAATTCTGGCAGTATATTTTGGCATATTTGATTTGTAACTCTGAATGTTCAGTGATGAATATTAATACCATCTTCCACAGACTATACAATTTCTTTTTGTGTCTTCTCTTGCATGTTGTTTTAAAGTCTGAGGATATCATATAACGATGTTTATCTTAAGTTCCAAAGTCACCATATAATGATGTTTACCATATGATGTTTCCCCTTGTAAATTTCACCAAATTAATGATGTGTAAGGTCTGAGGTCATAATAATATGATGTTTCACCCTCATAATTTTCACCAAATCAATGATGTTTACCATATGATGTTTCCCCTCATAAATTTCACCAAATTAATGATGTGTAAGGTCTGAGGTCACCATAATATGATGTTTCACCCTCGTAATTTTCACCAACTCAATGATGTTTAAGATCTGAGATCATCAGTTTATGATGTTTACCCTCATAATTTATCATCAAGTTAATGATGTTTTATGGTCCGAGGTCATCAAAATATGATGTTTACCTCATAAATTTCCACCAAATTATGGTATAAGGTCTAAGGTCACAAAATTATGATGTTTCACCTCATAATTTCACTAAATTAATGATGTTTAAGGTCTGAGGTCACCATATAATGAAGTTCACCCTCATAATTTTCACCAAATTAATGATGTTTAAGGTTTGGGGTCATCAAATTATGATGTTTAACATCATAAATTTTACAAAATTAATGGTGTAAGGTCTGAGGTCACGAAATTATGATGTTTTATGTCATAATTTTTACTAAATTAATGGTGTTTAAGGTCTGAGGTCATCAGTTTATGATGTTTACCCTCATAATTTATCACCAAGTTAATGATGTTTACAGGTCTGAGGTCATCAAAATATGATGTTTACCCTCATAAATTGCCACCAAATTATGGTGTAATATCTGAGGTCACCAAATTATTATGTTTCACCTCATAATTTTGACTAAATTAATGGTGTTTAAGGTCTGAGGTCATCAGTTTATGATGTTTACCCTCATAACTTATCACCAAGTTAATGATGTTTAAGGTCTGAGGTCATCATAATATAATGTTTACCCTTATAAATTCACCAAACTAATGATGTTCTAAGGTCTGAGGTCATCAAAATATGATGTTTACCCTCATTAATTCACCAAACTAATGATGTTTTAGGTCTGCGGTCACCATATAATCATGTTTACCCTCATAAATTTCACCAAATTTATGATGTTTCACCTCATAATTTGCCACCAAATTATGGTGTAAGGTCTGAGGTCACCAATTTATGATATTTCACCTCATAATTTCACCAAATAAATGATGTTTAAGGTCCTAGGTCACCATATAATGATATTTACCCTCATAAATTTCACCAAATTAATGGTGTAAGGTCTGAGGTCATGAAATTATGATGTTTGACCTCATAATTTTCACCAAATTAATGATGTTTAAGCATAATGAAACAGTATTGACACCGGAACTTCTCTTTTCATTAATATCCTCTTCATAAACTGATACATGTATTATAAAGAAAAACTACAACATCATATGTAATATTTCTTCAAGTGGTCAGCATTCCAAGGGTTGGAAAAAGGTTCCCCTTCGAGATTTTCTAGCCGGTAAGTACCAGGAACAACCTCATCGACCACTCTGTAAGGACCATGCTAGTTTGGGTGGAGCTTGTTTCCTTTCTGCAACGTCTTCTTCAGCACTAGGTCTCCCACAGCTATATATCTTGATTTCACCCTTTGATTGTAGAATTTTGCTGTTCTCTGTTGGTAGGATTCCTGTCTGATCTTCGCATCTTCCCATCTCTCTTCAATTAGATCTAACTCAAGTCTTGTTTCTTCCCCATTCCTCTGAGGATCATAGGTCTGAACTCTGTGGGTGGGGAGTCCTACTTCTATAGGGATGACAAGTTCTAAACCATGAGCTAGCATGAAAGGAGTCTCTCCCATTAGCGTTCTTGCAGTCGTCCTGTAGGCCCATAACACAGCGTATAACTCTTCTATCTATCTCCCTTTTGCCTCCTCCAACCTCTTCTTTATACCCTCAAGGATTGTTCGGTTCATGACCTCAGTCTGTCCATTTTCTTGGGGTCAGGCAGGAGGAGAAGAACTGCTTGATCCCCACTCTTTCATAATATTTTTCTAAGGAAGGATTTTTGAACTAGGTTCCGTTATCTGAGATAAGGGTATTTGGAGGGCCATATCTGCATATGATGTTTTTCCAGATGAATTGGAAGGTCTTCTGTTTCGTAATCGTGATCATCGGCTCAGCCTCTACCCACTTAGAGAAGTAATCAATTTCCGCCACCAAAAATCGATAGTTATTTGCATCTCTTGGCAAAGGTCCTACTAAGTCAATCCCCCAAACTGAAAATGGCCATGGTGATCTAATTAACTTCATAGGATGATGAGGTTGGTGAGGGATGGTGGAGAATCTCTGACACTTGTCGCATCTCTTCACA
This sequence comes from Sambucus nigra, assembly GCA_949130495.1. Taxonomy (NCBI): domain Eukaryota; kingdom Viridiplantae; phylum Streptophyta; class Magnoliopsida; order Dipsacales; family Adoxaceae; genus Sambucus; species Sambucus nigra. The sequence continues at coordinate 492,539,565 of OX422208.1, read as the reverse complement.
CAAGTAGCTGGATCTTTAGCCAAGGTCTCCACCAGAACCCTTAAGTAATTATCCTCTTAGCTAGAGGCCTCCCTCCTATGTGACTAAAATAAGAGAATTCATGTACATCTTTAAAGACCTAAGGAACCTCTGAAGGGTGCACACATCTAAGGATAGGGAGTAGGAACCCCTTCTTATACAAGACGTCTCCTATAATTTAAAACTTAGCGGCCCTGAACCTCAGCTTTCTCCTTTCTAATTTTGATTCCAGCAGCTCTCCCTGTCTGATGTATCTGATGAGTAGGTCCATCCATGAGGCTCCCATATTCAGATTCAGGAAAGTTTTGGCAACCTCTTTTTCTTCGATGGTTAGTTGGGTAGGATTTCAACTGGTAACGTTCTTCTTATATCTGTCCTTATTGCTGAGGCCAACCTAGCGAGTGAATCAGATCGACTGTTGTCTTGTCGAGGTATCCTCTTAATCTTTACCTCTGTAAATACTTCTAGCGTCATTCTTTCCCTCTTAAGTTAGTTGGCCATCCTTTCATCTTTATCCTCATACACCCCAAGAACTTGGTTGATAACTAACCTCGAGTCACTGTGGACTACGAGTCGGACAACACTAAGGGCTTTTGCTAAAGAGAGCCCCGCTATCAATGCCTCATACTCTGACTCGTTGTTTGAAGCATTGAAGTTGAACCTAAATGCATATTCAATTTTGGTACCATCCGGTGTGGACACTATCAGCCCCACTCCACTTCCACTTTCATAAGAAGACCCATCAATGAAGAGGTTCCAAACATCTTCATTTAAGGATAAGTTCCCCTCTGATAGGACCCCTTGCTTGAAAAGGTACATGTCTTCCTCATTCTCAGCTACGATTTTTTGTACTTGGTTGACCCAACCTCGTCCGGATCATGAAAGACGTTACTGTCTGGTTCATCTGAAATCTCTTAACTATTCTTAATCTCAACCTCTTCCTTGGTGAACTTTGTTACAAAGTCTGTAAGAGCCTGTCCTTTGATAGAAACCCTGGGTTGACAAAGAATATCATATTCAACAAACTCGATGGCCCAGGTCATCAACCTGCCCAACTTCTCAGGCTTGTGGAGGATCTGTCTTAATGGGGAATCAATTAGGATAACCATAGAGTGGGCCTGAAAGTATGACATCCTCTTCCTAAAAGCATGTATAAGGGCATAGGCTAACTTTTCCATTCCAGGATAATTCTATTTAGACCTTTGAAGGGAGTTACAATTGAAGTATACCAGCCTCTGCACTCCATCGTCTTATCTTACTATGGCCGCACCAATGGATGATTTTGAAATGGCTAGATACACATATAACTTGTCCCCCACGATAGGCCGAGATAGGAGCAGAGGAGACCCGAGGTAAGACTTCGTCTCTTTAAAAGCTTTGTCGCATTCCTCATCCCATTCGAAGGCCTTTCTAAGCACTTTGAAAAAAGGAAGACACTTTTCCGTAGCTCTTGAGATAAACCTGTTAAGTGTTGTAACTCTTCCGGTTAGCCTCTGAACATCTTTGATAGTTTTAGGTGTCTTTATTTCAAGTAGAGACCTGATCTTCTCGGGATTAGACTTTATTACCCTTTGATTAATGATGAATCAAAAAAACTTTCCTTCTCCTACTCAGAAGACACACTTGGTAAGGTTGAGCTTTATCCTGTATAAATATATGGTGTCAAAATCCCTTTCTAGGTCGGCCACATGAGTGTCGGCCTTCAAACTCTTCGTTAACATGTCATCCACATATACCTCCATGGTCTTGCCAATCTGACTCTCGAATATCTTATTTACAAAACATTGCTAATTGGACCTTGCATTCTTTTAGCCAAAGGGCATGATCTTGTAGAAATAGGTCCCCTTGTCGGTTATGAAAGATGTCTTCTCTAGGTCTTCTGGGTACATAAAAATTTGGTTATACACGGAATAGGCATCCACGAAACTCATGAGATCATGCCCTACTGTGGCATCCACCATCTGATTAATTCGCGACAGGGGGAAGCTATCTTTTGGACAAGACTTGTTCAAATGAGTGAAGTCTATGCACATCCTCCACTTCCCGTTAGCTTTTGGCACGATGACGGAGTTAGATAACCACTCAGGGTATATGACTTCTCTGATGAACTTGGCCTCTTCAAGCTTTCTGACCTCTTCCCTGATGACATCATACTTTTCCCTTGAGTAAACCCTTCTTCTTTATTTGATGGCCTTATCATCTTTTAAAACATTGAGTTTGTGGAACATAACTTCAGGGTTAATACCCGGTATGTCCACATGGCTCCACGCAAAGACATCATGCCTCTTCCTCAGTAGCTTTATCATCTCTTCCTTGACTTCGTCTCTTAGGGCTTTATCGATTTGGATGGGTTTTTTTTATTCATCCTCATTGAGGATGATGGATTATACCTCTTCCGTGGCCTCTCCCCTTTTAAGCTTCATTTAATCTCTAGGGTCAAGGGTGTCGATGTTATAAGTGGTTGTTGGCTTCTTATAAGCCTCCTTCTCTTTCGCTAAGTTGAAGTATCATCCCCGTGCCGATGTTTGGTCACCTTGCACTTCCCCTACCCCATAGGGGGTCAGGAATTTTAGCATTTGGTGCACCGTTGAAGGAATGACCTCAAATTCTTTTAGGGATACTCTTCCTATGATGAGGTTGTAGGCCGAGAAGACGTTTTTATCCATCATAAAAAAATTAATCTTTCGGGTCAACCTCTTAGGCCACTCATCTCCTATTCATACATCTATCTCTTACATGCCTAATGGATGGACCTTTTCACCGCCGAATCCAATCAACAGATGATGATAGGGCACAATCCTAGCTCTGCTGAGGCCTAGGCTCTTAAAACAAGGCCAAAACATTACGCCCGCTGAGCTTCCCTTATTACCGAGGACTCTCTGTACCTCACATCCATGCAACCATATAGTGATTACCAAAGGGTCATCGTGTGGAGCTAGGATACCTTTGAAATCAAGTCGGTAGAATCTAAATATAAGAGTATCCATATCTACCTTCTTTCTCTTTTGTTTAGCCTCTGAAGATGCCATATTCATAACCTCTATTTTTTCACTGACTTAGCCTCTGCCACATGAGCTTTACCATCGGATACCTCTGAGTCACCCCTTCCTAGTCCTCCAAAGATGGTGTTAACACCAAATGAGATCATGCCAACCCTCTTCACAGGGGCATTATCATCTTTTGGTGGGAGATCAGGGTCATCCTCATCTGATTCCTTAACTCTTCTTGTTGGGTCATCTTCCCAGCACCTTCCGTTTCTCTTCTTTTTAGGGTCGTCTCTTACCCCCTTATAAGTTCTACCATCGACATACTTCCTGAGCTTTCTAGACTTCAACATATTCTTAATCTCATGCTTCAAGTCGAAGCACTTATCGGTCAGATGAATGTAGTCTTGATGGAACTCGCACCACAAGATCTTGTTCCTCTTATGCAGAGGAGCCTTCAGATTCTCCGACCATCTCAGGGACCGATCATTTTTTATTTCATTGAGGATGTGCTCGCAGCTCACAATTAGAGGAGTATATTGTGCAAACTTGTCGTCTGTAGACCTCTTTTTTGTCCATTATTAATTGAAATTTTCCGTTTCTACTTCCGTTCTCATCCTCATACTTTGCGTCCATTGCCTCTTCAACGTTCATGACCCTTCCTGCAGTTTCTAACAGCTCTGCTATGGACTTTGGAGGGTCTTTATCAAGCTTCCACAGTAACTTCCCCTTCTGGAGTCCTCCAATCAGGGTTGTCATAGCTATATTATCTTTGTAATCTTCAACCTCCAATTTTTCTTTGTTGAATCTGGCAATATAGTCTATTTGGCTCTTGTTCTAGCCTTGCTTGACGTACAGTAGATGAGTGGTCTTTTTCTGAGGTCTTACACCAAAATAGAAACTGTGAATAAATCGTTCAGCTAAGCCCTTAAAGTTCTCAACAGAGTTCTTCAAACGAGAGGTAAACCAAATATGTGCAGCTCCCGTTAAAGTCCTAGAGAAGGCCCGACACCTCATCTCATCTGGGATTGAATAAATGTCTATTGCATACTGGTACATCTCAATATGATGCACAGGGTTGGTACTACTATTATACTTGGGAGACATCATAGGTGGCTTGAATTTGGTAGGGGTTGGGAAGTTCATAATTCTTACCACAAATGGGGAGCCCTCTTAGAAACCCCTTTGCGGTGGGTCTCGGCTTTTGATGAGGTTCCCTATCTTCTCTTCCAAATGTTGGATGGAGTCACTCCATGGTTTAACAATGTTGTCTTGGCCAAGGTTGTCCCCTGTCACCTCCAATGGGTGGACTGAGGGTTTTCGACTACAGCACAATGTCGGCTGTTGACCTCTTGGCCACAGTTTCATCCATGTAAGGGTCGGCCATGGCGAGGTCGATGTTAACCATATCTCCTTTGAGAGCCCTCTACATTTCTCAACTTGGATAACTTCTACCTCAGATCATTGATTAGGGCGAGCCTTTCAAAGGCTGACCCTCTACTCAAGCGATCAAAAGTTGATCCTCTTAGCTGGGCATAACCAACCTCGCCCCTTCTTTCTTCGCAACCTTGTCTCTGCTATGGAGGATGTATAGTGTTGTCTGAAACCTCATAGGGCTCCTAACAGTCTGCTGGAGCCTCTTCTGCATCGATAGCATCATACATATCCTCAGGGCAAGGGTTTCCTTGCCTCCCTAAACGTAAACGTCTAGGGTCAGCAACATCCCTCCTCCGTCGACGTGTAGGTTGGTACTTTTGTGGTGCCCAGGGTGGTCCGCTAGCCTCTGTATATGGTTGAACATTCGCCGAAGTAATCATTTCCAGTGAGATCCCAGGTGACCTCATCATATTTTGGCTTAGTTGGGCAAACTGCCCCTTCATCGCTTACTGCGTTGCAACCAATGACTTCAAGGTTGCTGCCACCTTAGCCATCTCGGACTGGGGTGGTGCCTGGCTAGAACTAGGTCCTCCAACACCAGATGGTGGAGGAGGTGGTGGTTAATTCGGTGCCATGTGTTAGCGCTTAAAGAGCTTGTGATGGAAATATGAGAGCTTAGATACCTTAAAGGACCTCTTTCAATGGTGAAACGGCTTCACATGAAGGGTGAGGCCTGGTACACCACCAAAGTCTCCGGTGAGGTTAAGCTGGGAAAGGAAGAGATATATCTTCTCCTTCCCATAGATGGCACTAAAATGATGATGCTGGAAATAGCACCACCAGATAAGGTGTTGACAAGCTCAAGCAAGTGATAACAATGGCTGCACAAGAGAATATATGTGTATATATGTAGAAAGAGGTGAGTGGAAGAGGATGAACACTTGAATGTAAATGGTTCATCCAATCTAGCCTACGTCCACTGTGAGTGTATGATTAATATCACTAAATGAAGGCACTAATGCCCATGGATACAATATCTCAAGCTTTCTCTCTCTACTGTGTGAATTAATAGAGTTTCATCTAGGGTTGCAATTATTGATCCCTTTATGAGGTAGAGGATGACCTCTATATATAGGGCTTAAGGGGTGTATTGTACCCCCAAGCATGCAATGAGCATGTGCATAAATATCCAACTAGTGTAAGGATGACACCTGGATGACCTTAACTAAACAATGATGAATTCAATATTCCCTCACGTGGAGGGAATGATTCCGTTATAACAGATTTGTCCACGTGTTCCAAGCCATACATGTACTCGTAAATGCTCGGTTATCTTCGTTTGGTGCCAACCTCAGCCTGTATGAGTACGAGGTTGGTTATGTCTGAAGCCTTCCATGTCCGAGACCAATATACATGATGACCTCAGCCAAGACGCTGATCGAGGTTAGATACGAGGAATTTGTAACGTCGACTAGGGTCGATGTTGTCCTTGGTGCTTGATTATTGAGACTGCGAGGCTCTACTGGCTTCAGATGATAAATTATAGTGTTGGTGGGGGCCAATGTAGTTATTGATGGATGCTTGAACACATGTACAAGCATTACTGACCTCGATTGATGCTCAACCGAGGTTGATGTATGAGGTAGATGTAACGTCTGCGTGGGTAGACCCTATAAGAGATGATATTAGTGAATTATTATTAGCTTCTGCCACCTCGGCTGTGAGTCAGGCCGAGGTTAGTGTCTCTGAGTAGGAAGGTGTACTTTGGGCATATCATTTTAGATAGGAGACATTAATGGTTCATCCATCGTCTTCGACCTAAAACTGGTATATTACCTCAGGCACCCGAGGGTTAGAAATAGGTTTCCCATTATTTTATTAGTTGCGTCGTATCTCGTTAGGAGCACTTGCAACCATGTGTAAATGAGAACAAATTTAAATTTCATATGGCTCGTTAAAGTTATTCTTAATTTTTTATTCTAATCACTTATTCCATAGTTGGCTTTCGTGTATACCTAAGTGATGTGTTAGCCTATGGTAATTTGTAAGTTTATTGCGGCATCAAGATATTATAGTTGGGGCTAGGGTTTAGGGATTCTTGCGATCACATAACTCAATACCAGTAAGTGGGTATGAGTGAAAATTATTTTTTAGGTTGAGTTAAGAGCCTATGGTATAAATGGTTATATGTATCTGTGGGTACTCGAAATTTAGTGCTATAGGCCTAGACGAGTAGCCCAGCCCTAGCGGCCCAAAGTCCAGGCCCCTCATCTTTTGTATTGATCCAATTTCCTATAAAGGGAAGTTATAGGGGAGCACGATCCCATGAAGGGAAGTTATAGGGAAAATGGATAATATAGAGGAACCCATCATCTCCACTAACTAACATACACATATATAAATTAAACCCTAGGTCCGGGGCAAAGGATAAGTTGTATTCTCTGTACTCATTCTCCAGAATATTGAGAAATAATACTGACTGCACCACCGTGGACGTAGGCACATCTTTGTTGAACCACATACATCCGTTGTTGTGTGATTGGCATTTTATTTTCTTTGTTCTTTCTTGGTCATTACTTCTCTCATATTTATTTATGTTGCATAATCATTGTCTCCACAATTGGCGCCGTCTGTGGGAAATGTTCATCTTTCCCTGAGAAGAGCCCACGCCAAGAAAAGAATCTAAGATGTCTGGTCACAGCAGCAACGCTCCTCAAGCAGGAGATATTCAAGAGCCACCTGCTCCTCGTAGGATTAGGTCTGAAGTCCGACATTCAGATCGTGGGGCTCGCTCGGAAAGGCCAGCCTCAGAAGAAGGTCAAGGACCAGTAGGGTCCACGCAGATATCTAGATTAATTGATGAATACGAGGCAAGGCTCCACGAGAAGAGGGAGTCTTCTCACAGATACGAGGCTGAGAATGCCCGCTTGAAAAGAAGATCGGAAAGACTGGAGAAGGAACTACGTCCTGATACCAGGAGACACCCCTATCGCACTCCTAGCCCTCAGGCGAGCAAATCTCGCAGCCGAGGAAGGAGCCCTAGGCAGGAATATCAAGGGGTCGAAGGTGGCGACTCAGATGACGACCTCTGCGAACAACTAAGAAGAGCTCGTCGCTACCAGAGCCCTGCTCGCAGTGACGAGAACATACGGAACCTGGTCCATAGAGAAATGGACCAACATCCAGCTCACCGTGGCACCAAGTGGACCAGAGAACTCGCCAAGAGAGCCCTCAAGACCCAGATGAAGTCACCCTTCACGAGGGAAATTGAAGAGGAAGAGGCTCCCAAGAAATTTGCCATTCCAAGGTTCAAGATTTACGACGGGAAAACTGATCCCATTGATCATGTCAGGCAGTACCGGTAGGCCATGACCCTATGGAATCACCGAGATGCACTGATGTGCCGTATTTTCCTCTCGAGCCTCCATGACGTGGCCCAGAAATGGTTCGAAAAACTCCCTCACCGATCCATTAGAAATTTCAAATCCCTGGCCGAGCTCTTTACGGTCCGATTCATCACCAACAGCTCCCATCCCAAAAGGATGGATGCTCTATTAACCATGAAGAAAATGCCTCAAGAAACACTCCGAGACTATGCGAAGAGGTACTGGGAGTTATTCAACGAGATCGAGGACTGCGCGGAAGAGGTGGCAGTGGCTTCCTTCAAAATTGGGTTACCTAGCTCTCCCCTCCTTTACCAATCCTTGACAAAGAAGGAAGCTATGACCATTGACGACCTGATGTCCCGGATTGAGAAATAGTCAAAGGTGGAAGATGCCACCCGCCTTAATGTAGGAGAAAACGGTCGAGCCAAGCTCACTACCAAGGGAAGTGAGAAAGTTGAGAACCAGAAGAAAGGAGGAAAGAGTGGGGGAAAGAATGGCTCACGAAACGGAGGGAACCCTAACGTAACGAAATCGTTCCAGGCGGTCAACACCGTCTTCAAAGAGTCAATTTACAAAATTCTTGCGAAGATCAAGGATGAGACGTTCATCAAATGGCCCCGGAAAATGGGAGGAGACCCCTCGAAAAGAAACAATGCATTAAGATGCACTTTCCACAAAGAGGGAGGGCATAAGACCGAGCACTGCAAGGCTCTTAAGTCCCACCTCGAGGAGTTGGCCCAGTTTGGACATTTGAATGACTTTGTGGAAAAGAAGGTAGAGAAAGTGGCTGCCCACAGAGAGGTGAAACCCGACAACGTGCTGGAGGATGATGCCGGACATGAATTTGCAGTAATCCACGGAGTATCTGACGTCAAGAAAATACAAGGGAACTCAGCTCGAATGGAGGTAAAGAAACTGACAGCGGTAATGCAAGCTTTTCAGATTGATCCAGCAAAATCACAGTCAGGAAAACATCGGCGAGCAGAGGACATCAACTACAACAAGCATATTATTTTCACGGATGAAGACCTAGTGGGAGTAAGGACCCCACATCATGATGCCTTGGTCATTACACTCAGGATAGCCAACTTTGACATCGACAGGCTGCTCGTCAATCAAGGAAGCTCATCCGAAGTAATGTACATCGACCTGTTCAGGAAATTGAAGTTGAGCGTCGCCGACCTAAAGGGAGCTACTGTCCCTCTGGTCGGCTTCGCTGGAAAAATGACCATGCCCCTAGGCAAAATAGTACTGCCAGTGCGCGCTGGATATGTTGTGACACCCCGACTAATTAAATACCGGGTAGCTACTCCTTTATTAAATCAATACAAAATGCCAAGTTGGTTCAGTTAATAGCATCACTGTCGAAAACATTTTAATAATTACTAACCACCTAGTATTTAGAAAGTAAGTTGCCAAATTTTAAATTAAGTCTGATTAACATGCAATAAAAGAATAATGGAATAACAACATAATTCATTCACCATAACGAAGTAATGAAATGACCAACAAATAATAAATAGAAATCCGGAGGAAAACTCCTCGCAACAATCCCACAACTGAAAATAATATGACCAGTCTGAATCCAGAATAATTACATGCCAGAAGTCTGAATAACTGAAATAAATGAAATGTCTCTAAAAGGAATGGGCGACATGCCCTACAACTGATAAAATGATGAATATAGAGTCAAGATAGATGAAGCGTCTACAAGCAAAGTCTTGTAACTTCCACAAACAGCTACAGCTCGTCACCTGAATGAGGATCCTAAGCATGGTGTCCTTGTGGCTGGGCACCTAAAATGGATTTTACAAAAATAGATTTGAAAGCAAATGGGTCAGAGCCCGAAAGTGGAAATCATTTTAAAAACAGCAAGTGTTTTAATAACATTAAAACATTAAATGCAAAATACATGTTAGGACGTGCACTCACATGAAATTCTCACCTCTCGACTACATGTGCACTCCTAACGTACCGTACCCATCTACATGACATACATATCTAACCAGACCGTAATAAGTTCTACCCCTTACTACTCGATTCCCATATTACATTCTAACGTTATCAAATAAATAGAGGGTTTTACTTAAACTCAGATTCTCACTGTGTAATACAATTCACTATCGGTTAACCCGTTATGTTTTCTCAAAACATTACCATAATTATGTTCACAATACCAACATGAAAGTTCCCATTAATTAAGTGTATATTATTCACGTCATAAATATACAATACAAGCACCCCGAGACTAGCTGCGGTGCACACATACTCTGCTATCCATCCCGGTACATCACGTATATAAGGATCACGCATTCCGAATCTCTCAGGAATCGTTCTCAGATAACAACATCACAAATAATGGAGGCGAACACAGTCACATCACATGGGTCACGCACATACCTGCGCTCCCACAATCAGCAGACTTATTAACATCCCAATAAGTCCTTCTCTGACCTATTTTCATTGAGGTACCAGTCTAAATCTGGGAAACACAAGGATTAGAGGGCCCTAAGCGAACGTAAGCCTCCCGTGATAGCAAGTATGGTAGGTATGTCATACACATAAAATCAATACATATACTAATTATGCACACATCTTAGTAATCAATATAATATATTGGTGGTACACTTCTCATTCTCGTACCGACATATAATACTACACAATTTATATGTTCCTGGTTAATATAATAAATTAAGTCGTCAATAGTTCTCGCATCGTAATAGACACTCACGTCCTACTTCATATTTTCCCTTAGGTTCAAACTACACTTCTAGGTTTGACTCCTCATTATATCCCAAACATACCAAATATACCAATTATCCATCAAGGAAATGTTATTTCTCCATATAAACAACGTTACGGAACATGCGAAATCAAAACAGGCTAAAAAGCCTAAACTGTCAACTCGTTCGAAGTCTCGTTCGAACGAGGCTGTTCGAACGAGAGTTCGTTTGAACGAAGGGGCTTTCTAACGAGGTCTCATTCGAACGAAGTCATCGAACGAACTTCACCCTCGTTAGAAGTCAAAGGTCAACTCGTTAGAAGCTCGTTCGATTGAGCTCGTTCGAATGACCTGGGCAGGTCTTCTAACGAGTGGCCAATTTCGAGCCCAGATTTCCTATTTTCGTTTTTTCCAACTTTTCTTCACCTCTAATCTCTTCTAAACATCAAACCAACAATATACTTGGGTTCTAATCAATCCTAAATACACTTAGGTCATATATTAACGTATTTAGTGGGATTAATTCATCCTAAATCTCATCCAAATATTAAATCTCCACATCTTCTTCCCCAATCTCAAGAACATGAACCCTAGAAATTAAATTCATCCATAGGCAATAATAAATCCGTTTTTATGGTATAAAAGATGTATCTTTCACTGACTAATCATCTTAACATTGTTCTATATGCAATCTCCTCATAAAATTATAAATCTCTACATCAAATTCAATGGGTTTTATCATTTTCCAAGAACAATGAAATTCTGTCAATTTCCTACGCATGGAAGAAGCATTCTTTGCAAAATATGTAATTAAACCACTTGCCTTATGTGTATCTCTGATTTTGATGACGAATTGATGGAGTTTTCTCTCACTCTCTCTCTCTGCAGAATTCCTTCTCTCTCTCTCTCCAAGCTTTCTTCTCCAAGGTGCTAATGGTGGCTAGGGTTTGCCTTAGGAAATTTTGGAACAATTCTAATAACCCCCGTAGCCCATTAAGTCCTAAGATGTGGTTAGTGGGTTTAGTGGGAAATTACCAAGTCAGCTTTTTAATTCCCAATTTTCGTAGGTTTTAATTCCCAAAAATTCAAAATTACCAAACTACCCTTATACGTTGCCGGCATGGCCTAAAAATGCCCCGGGATCCAAACTAAACCCCCGGCTAGTGTTTTCTGACTATTTCGACCCTTCCGGATGCGTTGGCGCACTCAAAATGACCATACGATTAATAGAACTAAAATTCACTTTTTTTAATTAAAATAAATATATTCCTGACGCGACTGTCACACGCGTCTCAACAAAATTTTCAAACTGCCGTATTTCAATCTCATGACAAATTTCATAGTTGAATATTCATATATAATCATATATGCACATTATAATCAAATACAAACTCGCATCTCGTTAGTATTTTGATCCGGATTAATTCTCAATTAATTCACATTTAATTCAATTAATCCCATAAATAAATATCACAAAAATACGGGGTATTACATACTTCCCCCCTAATAACTGAATTTCGTCCCGAAATTCGGAACTAGAAAGTACCTGGTAAGAACAACTCTGGATAATGTTCGCGCATCTCATCCTCGCGCTCCCATGTGGACTCCTCGACATTATGATGTTGCCACTGAACACGCACTAACGGAACTATCTTTGACCGCAGTTTCCGCTCACTTCGATCCAAAATAGCAATCGGCCCCTCCTCGTAGGAGCTATCAGGCTGGAGATCTATGTCCTCCAAAGCAATATGAGAATGAGCTAAATCGTCTCTAAGATATTTCCTTAGCGAGGAAATATGAAATAAATCGTGAATCCGATGCAAATGCTCCGGTAACCCAAGCCTATACGCAACCGGTCCAATCCGCTCAATAATAGGAAATGGTCCCACATATCTCGGTGCCAACTTCCCTTTCTTCCCGAAACGCATAATCCCCTTCATTGGAGATACTCTAAGCAAAACCTGGTCCCCCACTTGGAACTCCCTGAAGAACCTCTTCGCATCAACATAGCTCTTCTGCCGATCCTGAGCTACCCGAATGCGACTCCGAATCAATTCTATCCTCGCCGAAGTATCCTGAATCACTTCCGACCCAAGTAGTTTGTTGTCCCCCACCTCCAACCAACATGCTGGGGAACGACAAGGTCTACCGTACAACGCCTCAAATGGATCCATGCCAATGGTGAACTGGTAGGAGTTGTTGTAAGCAAACTCCACCAGTGGAAGATACTGCTCCCATCCACCCCCAAAATCAATGATACTCATACGTAGCATGTCCTCCAACATCTGGTTTGTACGTTCAGTTTGCCCATCGGTCTGCGGGTGATACGCCGTACTCAACCGCAATTCCGTGCCCATGGACTCCTGAAAACTCTCCCAAAATCGTGAAAAAAATATCTTGTCTCGGTCAGACACGATATTTAGGGGCACACCGTGAAGTCTCACTATCTCAGAAATACAGAGCTGGGCATACTGTCCCGTAGTGTAGTCTGTCCTTACGGGTAGAAAATGAGCAACTTTGGTCAACCTGTCCATAATTACCCAAATGGAGTCGTGACCTCTCTGTGACGTAGGCAACCCCGTGATAAAGTCCATGGATATGCTCTCCCACATCCACATCGGGACCTCCAATGGCTGTAGAAGTCCTGCCGGTCTCTGATGATCCACTTTTACCAGCTGACAAGTGGCGCATTTAGAAACAAACACGACAATATCTCTCTTCATCCCGCTCCACCAATACTGACGTCTCATGTCTTGGTACATTTTGTCCCCACCGGGATGTACCGCGAACCGTGAGTCGTACGACTCTGCCATCACCTCGTGTCACAGTTCCTCCCCTTCTGGGACTACCAATCTCCCATTGAAGCGTAATCCCCCGTCTGAGCTAACGGTATAGGACTCGGCTCCCTCTGCGAGTAATCGAACTATCAGCTCCTGACAGAACGATTCATCTGCTTGTGCCTTTACCACTCTCGTGACAATCTGCGGTGTAACAGTCATTACCGACATGAATGATCGGGCCACTGCATCCTAGTGTCCCAATTCTTTCCACTTTGCCTTCCACACCCCTGCCACCTCATCAACAGGTCTGCGGCTCAACGCGTCTGCTACCACGTTAGCCTTCCCCGGGTGGTACTGGATATCAAACTGATAATCCTTTACAAACTCAAGCCACCTACGTTGTCGCATATTCAACTCCTTCTGCGTGAATAGGTACTGTAGGGACTTGTGGTCCGTGAATAATCGAAACTTCTCCCCCAAAAGGTAATGTCTCAAAATACGAAGGGCAAACACAACTGCCGCCAACTCCAAGTCATGAGTGGGGTATTTCTTCTCGTGAGGCTTTAGCTTACGGGAAGCATAAGCTATGGCCTGACTCTCCTGCTGTAATACACCTCCAAGTCCTTGCAAGGACGCATCGGTATAAACTAGGTACTCAACTCCCGGTCTTGGCAATGCTAACACAGGTGCTGAGGTCAACTTATCCTTCAACTCATCAAATGCCAACTGACAGGCATCACTCCAGATGAATGGCACACCCTTACGAGTCAGATGTGTCAGAGGACCCTCTATCTTCGAAAATCCCCGAACGAACCTCCTGTAGTATCCTGCTAGGCCTAAGAAACTATGGATCTCCGTCGGTGTCGTGGGCTGTCCCCACTCCCTCACCGCGGATACTTTCCCCGGATCAACAGATATCCCCTGGTCGAAAATAATGTGTCCCAAAAAGTGGACCTCCTTCAGCCAAAACCAGCACTTCTCATACTTTGCATACAGCTCGTTCTGACGTAGTGTCTGCAAAACATGCCTTAAATGCTCGGCGTGCTCCTCCTCTTTCTGAGAGTAAACCAGAATATCATCAATGAAGACAATGACGAACTGATCAAGGAAATATCTGAACACCCTATTCATCAAGTCCATAAACACGGCTGGAGCATTGGTCAAGCCGAAAGGCATAAACCAAAACTCGTAAGAACCATATCTCGTTAAGAATGCAGTCTTCGAGACATCCTCTTCCCTGATACGCAACTGATGGTATCCCGATCGCAAATCAATCTTTGAGAAGAAAGAAGCTCCTCTCAACTGGTCGAATAGGTCATCGATTCGAGGCAACGGATACTTATTCCGTATCGTGACCTTATTCAACTCTCGGTAATCCACACACAATCTCAGTGAACCATCTCTCTTCTTAACGAACAACACAGGGGCACCCCACGGCTAAGTACTCCTCCGTATAAACCCCCGACCCAACAACTGCTCAATCTGATCCCGTAACTCCCTCATCTCACTGGAGCCATACGGTACGGTGTGCATGCTATAGGTCTCGTATCTGGCAATAAGTCTATGACAAAGTCTATCTCTCGACTGGGGGGTAGGCCTGGTATCTCCTGAAACACATCGGAATACTCCCTGACAACTGGGATCGAATCTAAAGGAATCACAATTTCCTTAGAGGTATCCTCCTCTATGTAGTACAAATGAGCGATCGAACCTCCCTCTGGGCAAGGCATCGCCACCACAAACATCTCTTGCCCCGGAATGGCAAAAACAATGCTCCCACCGAAGTAATCAATCATGGCACTATAATTAGCGAGCCAATCCATACTGATAATCACATCGTGCACATGAATATCTAATACCAACATGTTAGCAGGTAATACCAAGATACCAATCTCTACCCTCACTCCCCAGCATATAAAGAAAATAAGTGACCCACTCCCCAATGGTGAGTCTACACACGTCACTGTGCTCTCTGTTGTGGCTAACAACCCTAAGGCTTTCGCAAAATGTGTAGCTATAAAACAATGTGTTGCCCCCGTATCAAACAAAACCCAACCCATAGTACCATAGATAGGAAACATACCCTCAATCGCGGGTGGTGCCTGTGGAGCTGCTGCCTGGTGGACGTTATAGACACGTCCATACTGTAACTGCCCCTGTTGCACAGGAACTGGTGGAATGGCTGGTAGTGCTGGCACCTGGGCTGGAGCTGGGAGAGTTGGTGGAAAAAGTGGCCTCTGGGGCTCATGTCAAGCACCCTGCTGCTGCTGCGGGGCCCTGCCCCTATCAGGACAGTCCTGGCATTTATGGCCAGTCTTGCCACAAACGAAACACTTCCCCTAGAAGTTCCCCCCTCTCTGCCCCTGCTGCCCCCGACCCTGGTGGCCGTTACCGTTCCTCCACTGGCCCTGCTGAAACTGCTGTTGACCATTCTGACCCTGTTGGTTCTAATAGCCGTTCGGACCCTAATGGACCTGCCGGAAACCTCTCTGTTCGTGCCTGAAATTTTCTGACCTGAACCTCTTGTGATCCCCCTGCTGGGAACCTTGGTCGCCCTGTCTCTGCCCCTGAACAGATTGTGCCCCACTGGCACCATTCCCTCCAGTCCTGCCCTGATGGCTGGACTCTCCCGATCGCTTGCCCTCAGCCATGTGAAAGCGGTGATCCTGGCAATGGAGCAATGCAGCGTTAACCACATCAGAATAAGTGGCTAACGAGAGGTTCCCTAACAAGTGCTGACGAATCCTCCATGTCAACCCGTCCGTAAATTTCTGTATCTTCTTCTCCTCTGTCGGTATCTCATCCAGAACAATATTCAGAAGATCAGTGAACTCGGCCTCATATTCGGCCACAGTCTTACCCTCTTGCTTGAGGCTCATCAACTTCCTTCTCATCTCCGTGTGAACAGCTGACGGAAAGTACTTGCGGTCGAAACGCACCCAAAACTCCTGAATGGTGAGAGTATCTCTCTCCTCCACGGTGGTAATAGACTCCCACCACTGCAGTGCAGACCCCACTAGCTTTAAGGTAGCTAGTATCTGCTTCTGGACATCGGTAGACTCATACATCCTCAAGTTCCGCTGAATATCCTTCCTCCACTGACTCGAAACTACCACATCGGAGCTACCTGCGAACTCCGGAGGGCGTGCTTTCTGAAAAGCATCACGTACACGTTCCCAAGCAGACGAGAATGCATGTGCCTGAACTGGCGCCTAAGATGGTGCCTGTTGAACTACTGCTAGTGCGGCATTTACCGCCTGGGCCACAATGGCTGCAACCTCGGCGGTATTCATCGTGCCCTGAACTGGTGCGGGC
This sequence comes from Sambucus nigra, assembly GCA_949130495.1. Classification (NCBI taxonomy): domain Eukaryota; kingdom Viridiplantae; phylum Streptophyta; class Magnoliopsida; order Dipsacales; family Adoxaceae; genus Sambucus; species Sambucus nigra. Next base: position 492,522,983 of record OX422208.1, on the reverse strand, counting down.
TGTGGTTCTGGCGTTGCATCCCTGGGAACCCGTTGTTCACGTCGTGGAGGCATTCTGAAACAAGAATAAGTCTATAAGTTCGCAGTTATAAACTCAAAATAGCTGAAGAACGTAGCATATACAAAAGAATACAACAGTCCTAAAATATAGGGCTCTACATCAAAGAAAGCTTAGCGGAAACATAATAAGCCGTACAGATCCTAAAGGACACTAGAACCTGATGCTCTGATACCACCTGTGACACCCCGACTAATTAAATACCGGGTAGCTACTCCTTTATTAAATCAATACAAAATGCCAAGCTGGTTCAATTAATAGCATCACTATCGAAAACATTTTAATAATTACTAACCACCTAGTATTTAGAAAGTAAGTTGCCAAATTTTAAATTAAGTCTGATTAACATGCAATAAAAGAATAATGGAATAACAACATAATCCATTCACCATAACGAAGTAATGAAATGACCAACAAATAATAAATAGAAATCCGGAGGAAAACTCCTCGCAACAATCCCACAACTGAAAATAATATGATCAGTCTGAATCCTGAATAATTACATGCCAGAAGTCTGAATAACTGAAATAAATGAAATATCTCTAAAAGGAATGGGCGACATGCCCTACAACTGATAAAATGTTGAATATAGAGTCAAGATAGATGAAGCGTCTACAAGTAAAGTCCTGTAACTTCCACAAACAGCTACAGCTCGTCACCTGAATGAGGATCCTAAGCATGGTGTCCTTGTGGCTGGGCACCTAAAATGGTTTTTACAAAAATAGATTTGAAAGCAAATGGGTCAGAGCCCGAAAGTGGAAATCATTTTAAAAACAGCAAGTGTTTTAATAACATTAAAATATTAAATGCAAAATACATGTTAGGACGTGCACTCACATGAAATTCTCACCTCTCGACTACATGTGCACTCCTAACGTACCGTACCCATCTACATGACATATATATCTAACCAGACCGTAATAAGTTCTACCCCTTACTACTCGATTCCCATATTACATTCTAACGTTATCAAATAAATAGAGGGTTTTACTTAAACATAGATTCTCACTGTGTAATAACAATCACTATCGGTTAACCCGTTATGTTTTCTTAAAACATTACCATAATTATGTTCACAATACCAACATGAAAGTTCCCATTAATTAAGTGTATATTATTCACGTCATAAATATACAATACAAGCACCCCGAGACTAGCTGCGGTGCACACATACTCTGCTATCCATCCCGGTACATCACGTACATAAGGATCACGCATTCCGAATCTCTCAGGAATCGTTCTCAGATAACAACATCACAAATAATGGAGGCGAACACAGTCACATCACATGGGTCACGCACATACCTGCGCTCCCACGATCAGCAGACTTATTAACATCCCAATAAGTCCTTCTCTGACCTATGTTCATCAAGGTACCAGTCTAAATCCGGGCAACACAAGGATTAGAGGGCCCTAAGAGAACGTAAACCTCCCGTGATAGCAAGTATGGTAGGTATGTCATACACATAAAATCAATACATATACTAAGTATGCACACATCTTAGTAATCACCATAATATATTGGTGGTACACTTCTCATTCTCGTACCGACATATAATACTACACAATTTATATGTTCCTGGTTAATATAATACATTAGGTCATCAATAGTTCTCGCATCGTAATAGACACTCACGTCCTACTTCATATTTTCCCTTAGGTTCAAACTACACTTCTAGGTTTGACTCCTCATTATATCCCAAACATCCCAAATATACCAATTATCCATCAAGGAAATGTTATTTCTCCATATAAACAACGTTACGGAACATGCGAAATCAAAACAGGCTAAAAAGCCTAAACTGTCAACTCGTTCGAAGTCTCGTTCGAACGAGGCTGTTCGAACGAGAGTTCGTTCGAACAAAGGGGCTTTCTAACGACGTCTCGTTCGAATGAAGTCATCGAACGAACTTCACCCTCGTTAGAAGTCAAAGGTCAACTCTTTAGAAACTCGTTCGAACGAGCTCGTTCGAACGACCTGGGCAGGTCTTCTAACGAGTGGCCAGTTTCGAGCCCAGATTTCCTATTTTCGTTTTTTCCAACTTTTCTTCACCTATAATCTCTTCTAAACATCAAACCAACAATATACTTGGGTTCTAATCAATCCTAAATACACTTAGGTCATATATTAACGTATTTAGTGGGATTAATTCATCCTAAATCTCATCCAAATATTAAATCTCCACATCTTTTTCCCCAATCTCAAGAACATGAACTTTAGAAATTAAATTCATCCATAGGCAATAATAAATCCGTTTTTATGGTATAAAAGATGTATCTTTCACTGACTAATCATCTTAACATTGTTCTACATGCAATCTCCTCATAAAATTATAAATCTCTACATCAAATTCAATGGGTTTTATCATTTTCCAAGAACAATGAAATTCTGTCAATTTTCTACGCATGGAAGAAGCATTCTTTGCAAAATATGTAATTAAACCACTTGCCTTATGTGTATCTCTGATTTTGATGACGAATTGATGGAGTGTTCTCTCTCTCTCTCTCTGCAGAATTCCTTCTCTCTCTCTCTCCAAGCTTTCTTCTCCAAGGTGCTAATGGTGGCTAGGGTTTGCCTTAGGAAATTTTGGAACAATTCTAATAACCCCCGTAGCCCATTAAGTCCTAAGATGTGGTTAGTGGGTTTAGTGGGCAATTAGCAAGTCATCTTTTTAATTCCCAATTTTCGTAGGTTTTAATTCCCAAAAATTCAAAATTACCAAACTACCCTTATACGTTGCCGGCATGGCCTAAAAATGCCCCGGGATCCAAACTAAACCCCCGGCTAGTGTTTTCTGACTATTTCGACCCTTCTGGACGCGTTGGCGCACTCAAAACGACCATACGGTTAATAGAACTAAAATTCACTTTTTTTTAATTAAAATAAATATATTCCTGACGCGACTGTCACACGCGTCTCAACAAAATTTCCAAATTGCCGTATTTCAATCTCACGACAAATTTCATAGTTCAATATTCATATATAATCATATATGCACATTATAATCAAATACCAACTCGCATCTCGTTAGTATTTTGATCCGGATTAATTCTCAATTAATTCACATTTAATTCAATTAATCCCATAAATAAATATCACAAAAATACGGGGTATTACATATGTTTCCAAGATGATCGAGTTTTTGGTGGTCGACATTGATTCACCGTATCAGGCCATCCTCAGCAGGGGATGGCTTCATGTGATGAAGGCAGTCTCCTCGATCTACCATCAGAAGCTCAAATATGTTACCCAGCGAGGAGTAATGGAGATACACGGCGACCAGGCGATGGCAAGGAAGTGCTTCATAGCGGCCATCCGACCAAAGCCAGAGAAAAAAGCCGATCAACCCAGCGAGAAAGTGGAGGAAGGTGCAATTCCTTCCAAATAGTAATTAAAATATGGAAGGCCTGGAGTGGAAGAGACCAGGCTCCTCCCCTCCGAGCGCGTCATCGAGGACCTGGTAGAAGTGGTGCTAGGGAAGGCGAAAATAGCAGAGTCTTCCTGATCGGAGCATCACTCACCGACCAAAAGCAAAAGGAGTTGTCAACCTTACTCAGAAGCAACATAGATGTTTTCGCTTGGAAACCTTATGAGCTGCCAGGAATCGATCCCAATATGGTCTGCCACCAGTTGCACGTCGATCCCATATTCAAGCCGATAACGCAGAAGGCACGACGAACAGCTCCCGAGAAGGCCAGAGCAATAGAAAAAGAAGTCAAAAAACTGTTAGATGCAGGATCCATACGGGAAGTGCAATTCCCCAAATGGTTATCCAACCCAGTGGTAGTTTCGAAAAGCAACAGAAAGTGGAGAGTTTGCATAGACTTCACTGACCTCAACAAAGCCTGCCCCAAGGATAACTTCCCTCTTCCAAAAATAGACCAACTAGTAGATGCCACCGCAGCTCACGAACGAATGAGTTTCCTGGACGCGTACTCAGGATATCACCAGATTCCATTGTATGCCCCAGATCAGGACAAAACGGCGTTTATCACGACGGTTGGTTTATATTGTTACAAGGTCATGCCTTTTGGGCTCAAAAATGCAGGGGCAACCTATCAGCGGCTAGTTACTAAAATGTTCAAGAATCAAATGGGAAACACAATGGAGGTCTACATCGATGACATGCTCGTCAAAAGCAAGGAGAAGGAGAATCACCTCTCAGACCTGTCAAGTACCTTCGAAATCCTCAGGAAGTACCGAATGAAACTTAATGCGAGCAAGTGTTCCTTCGGTGTCCAGTCAGGGAAGTTTCTTGGGTATTTGGTCAGCAAGCGAGGCATAGAGGCTAATCCGGACCAGATTGATGCAATCAACAGAGTGCAACCTCCTCGCACAATCCGGGATGTACAGAAGCTCACTGGAATGCTCGTTGCTCTAAATCGTTTCATTTCTAAATCCTCCGAGAGATGCAAGCCTTTCTTCCAACTCTTAAAAGGCAGCAAAACAGTAGAGTGGAGCCCAGATTGATCGCGAGCATTGGACGAGCTCAAGTCCTACCTAAGCACCTCACCACTGTTTGTCATACCACAGCAAATGGACTCTTTGTACCTCTACCTCTCTGTATCCAGTCATATTGTCAGCTCGACGCTAATGTGAGAAGTTACAGGAATCTAACATCCCGTCTATTACACGAGAAAAACCTTATTAGATGCCGAGCAGCGCTACCTACCATTAGAAAAGCTCGCATTCGCCCTAGTAATAGCCTCGAGAAAGCTGAAGTATTACTTCGAAGCTCATACGATCATCGCTGTCCTAAGGAAGGCGGATTTGTCAGGCAGACTATCTAAATGGTCAGTCGAGCTCGGGCGATTTGACATCCAATTTTAACCAAGGACAGCTATCAAGGGTCAAATCCTTGCTGATTTCATAGGTGAATTCACAGGCGAAGAACCCTCCGACCAGCCTAAGCCAACAGAGCAAAACAACCAAGCTACAGTGGAAAGCTGGAAACTATTCGTGGATGGAGCCTCCAACTCAAAGAGGGCAGGGGTAGAAATTGTTCTCATCACTCCAGAAAACACAGTCCTTGAGCAAGGAATCAGGCTGGGATTTGCAGCCTCCAATAATGAAGCAGAATACGAAGCCCTAATAGCAGGTCTCCAAAAAGCACAAACTCTGGGAGCAAAGCGTTTACAGGTATTCGGCGATTCGCAACTAGTTTCCAACCAGATAAGTGGAGACTATAACGCAAAGGATGAAAGAATGGCAGCCTACCTCTCCTTGGTGAAAAACTTAATGACGAGATTTGAAGAGATCAACATCCAGCAGTTTCCCAGGGGGCAAAACAGCCACGCTGATGCGTTAGCAGCCCTGAGTTCAACAGTTGATTCTAGCCATAAAAGGGTTATCCCTATCGATTTCCTCAGTTGCCCAAGCATTTACCCCAATTGCGAGCTACCAAACGCGAAACCAATACTCCAATTAGAATTAGCCCCCAACTGGATGGATCCCTTGAAGGACTATTTAAAGGATGGAACGCTTCCAGAGGATAAGAGAACTGACCACCAGATAAGGGTCAAAGCTGCTCGCTTTCACTTATCCACAGGAGGCGACTTGTATAAAAGATCTTTCTCCGGTCCCTACCTTAGATGCGTCCACCCAGGCGATGTCAAGGCAGTGCTTCAGGAGCTTCACGAAGGAATCTGTGGAAGTCATGTCGGAGGAAGGTCTCTAGCCTTCCGAGCAATGAAGGAAGGCTATTGGTGGCCATACATGCAAAAGGACTCCGCAGTATATGTCCGCAAATGCCTGAAATGGCAACTTCATGCTCCTATGGTCCACCAGCCCGCCAGCGAATTAAAATCCCTGACCAGCCCCTGGCCTTTCGTCCAATGGGGAATGGACATCGTGGGACCACTGCCCACCACTGCCGGCAATCGCAAATACCTGTTGGTTGCAACTGACTACTTTACCATGTGGATCGAGGAAGAACCACTGGCGAACATTCGAGATGCTGACATGATAAGGTTCGTATGGAGGAATATAATCACTCGATTCGGAATCCCCAGAACCATCATCACTGACAATGGAACACAGTTCGAGAGTGGCCCTTTTCAGGACTTCTGCAATGAACACGGGATCAGGCACCACTTCAGCTCGATGGCCTACCCTCAAAGCAACGGACAAGCTAAAGCTTCCAACAAAACAGTGATCGCTGGATTGAAGAAGCAGTTAGAGCGAACCAAAGGCGCATGGGCAACCGAGCTACCGTATATCCTATGGGCATACAGAACGACTCCTAAGCGAGCAACAGGAGAAACACCATTCTCACTAACATATGGTATGGAGGCAATTATCCCACTAGAGGCGGGATTGCCAACAATGAAATCGGACCTTGTCGAACATGGCCAGAACGATGAGGCTTTGCTCGCTGAACTCGACCTAGATGACGAGCGCAGGGAACTTGCCCTAGTGAAACTAGCGAGCTATCAGCAACAGCTCGCGAAGCACTACAGCAAAAGGGTCAACCCGAGGAGATTCAAAGTTGGGGACTATGTTCTAAGAAAGGTCCTGGGCAACACAGTGAAGCCATCAGACGGTAAGCTGGGCCCAAACTGGGAAGGACCTTATAAGATAATTAGAGACGATCTGCAAGTTGCCTATCATTTGGAAATGATGGAGGGCAGGGAGATACCACGAGCATGGAACGCAGCTAATCTCAAGAAATTCTATTTTTAGGAATTCAATTATTAAATCTTTTCTTGTATTCGTTATGTGAAAGGACAGTTCATTTCCCATTTCACTAATGAAAATCTCTCAGTTGATCACTCTCTAATTAGTAACAGTTATATTTTATTACACATCCCTTCCAAATCACAGGCATAATGGTCGACATAGCAGGGGAACACCCCTCCTTAGGTCATCGTCATGAAGCACGACAACCCTCTTAGCATTGCCCCTGGCAATATATGAAGCCCTACAGAGTATTCTTATGCATCAAACCTACTTTGGTTAAACAAAATCTTGATCGGATGAAGACATCCAATACCAGGTGTGTCCTCGCCAATTGCCCTACTTAGGCCTAAGGGAGTGTGACGACACAACCTAAAAGGTAAAGTGAGGGCACAATGGTATTCTTGCATTATACTGGACTGGGGGGACACTCGCATGGCAAAATAAAAAAGATTATGAAGCAGCGAAAATATTAAAAGATTGGATGAACACGTTTAGTTGGCAAAATTGCCCAAAACGCGAAATTTTCGTTAATCCTTTATATTTACAAACAATTATAATACATGTTTAGTCGGCGAAGCTTGCCCAAAGCATTTACATTATCAAAAAGAAAAAGAATAACAAAATCTCAAGGAAGTGGAAGCCTCCGAGCAAGATAATCAACAACTTTAACTCTCCTTCCATCATCAGGAGCGGGGGCTAGCTCTTCCACGACCTCATTTGCGTCCAACTCCAATAGTTGCCAGGGAATAGCATCAATGGGGATCCATCGATCATCCCTCCTGAATGGATTGGGCATCAGAGTGGAGGAGGACATCTCGTGTCGATACCATAACACCGAGTTCCTCGGGACTTGCAGCTCTCTCAGGGCACTCAACCACCCTCTGATGAAAGAAAGTTCTTCAAACTCTGATAGTCTCGTGGGAGAATCCAACCAGCCCTGATCGTAGCCATCATACCACACTTGGCGAGGGCCCTTCTTGAATAGATGCCGCAGTCGGGAAACGTCCCTCTGGAGCCCAGCAGCAATTACATAAGCTCGTCGAACATCGTCGCGCAGCTCCCTAATCTCCCTATCACGCTGTTCGACGGCTTCCTTGTTCCTACCCCTGGCACTCCTGCCAGCACGCGGGAGGGGAGGCCGAGCAGCTCGCGATGAAGAAGAGCCTTGCAGGACTATTGGAACGGTGCTCGGCGAATGCTCCTTAAGCTTCGAGACCTCCCACCTCAGGTCTTCGTTCTCCTGCTGCAGGAACTCCCCAACTTGGTTAATCTCGGTGGCCTCCAGTAACTTTGATCTCAGTGCACTAACTTCTTCTTGTACTGAGGCACCGATTTCTTCCATTTCCTGGAGCCTATCCTTCATCTTAGCCACTAGCTCGGATTGCTCCTTATATTTCTGATTCTTAGACCTAAGTGACTTACAAAGTCTAACAAAGGCCTGGAGAACAGCAGGGCTTGCATTAGGACCAAGAGTCCTACCCAGTTGGGAGGTAGCAGGAATATAGGCATCAACATCAACCAACTACAAGAAAAATAAAGAAAGAGAAGAGAAAGAGATCAACATGAACAAAAATGAAGTCTTTTCATTAATAAGGAACGAGGTTGCATCAGATTGAAAAAGAAAAAATTACAAAGCAGCCCTATCAATTAGCAACCTCGGGTGGCCCAGAGGTGGATAGTCCCTTGTCCTTATCAGCATCAGCAGGGGCATTACCCTCTGTAGGGGTGTCCACTGTCCTCTCAACCAAAGGAGCGTCAGCAGGAGTCTCCTGAGAGACAGGATCAGTGCCTTCAGCAGTTGGGGCAGGGTCCGCATCTACGACTGGCCTCGGCCCTAGATCGTACTCGTCAAAGAGTGGGGATGCAAGATCCACCCCAGCGGCCACGAGAGCCTTATTCCACCCTTTTTTGAAGTTTAGACGGTTGATATAACCTATCTGAACTTCAGCGTCCTCATACGCAGCAGCCCAGCCAGAGTTGTATGAGTCTTCCTTAAGGGTCGCTGCCTGGGCTTTCTCCGCCTCCAGTTGCTCGGCCAGAACCCTGTTCTTCTCTGCAAGGTCCATCTTGCTCGTGCACACCAGATCATAAGCCTTCCTCATCTCGCCCAGCTCCCTGACCGCATCATCTCTCTCGCGAGCAGAATTGACAAGGGCCAGGTCAGATGAAACTCGAGCTGCATCAGCAGCCTTCAGGTCGGCCTCCAGCTGAGAGCCCCTAGCTTCCAGAGCATATTTTTGCTATTCCAGCTCACCATTCCTCCTCACCAGCTCGTCGCGAGAGCGATAGAGCACAGCGAAATCGGTCACAAATTGCAAAGAATAAATAAGAAATCAAGAAGAAGAAACCATCAAGACTTGTTAAAAGAAATTGAGAATTGGTAGAGAACTTTACCAAGGCAAGCCTCTGGCTAGTTTGCAGAGCCAGTTGATCGGACCCCAACGCCCTCTAGCGATCCGCAGGAAGGACTGCTCTCTCGAGCAGCGCAGGGGCTAGCTGAGGAAAAGTGGCCACCGAATCCCCCTCAGGCAAGGCAGATATTGGGACCATGGCTTGACCTGTTTTGGTCCTCGATTCCATCTTCCTCCTCTCCTCCTCCTTTTATCTCTCCCTTCTCTTTCTCTCCTCCACTTTCTTTTTCTCCTCCACCTTCTTCCTCTCCTCCTCATTTTTCCTCTCCCTCTCTCTCACCTGCTCCTCCTCTCTCTTCTTCTTCTCTTGCTCCTGAGAAGAAGGCCGAGAACCAGTAGCTATGACTCCAGATGCAGACTTCAGTTTCTTGGACCTATGTGCAAGGAGCACGTCATCATCATCGTCATCATCTCTGATCAAATTATTCCTGGGAGGCATCTCTTCACCAGAACTGTTGGAAGTGCTCGACGCTCCTTGAGCTTCAGAATTCTCCTCAGAATTAGAAGAACTGCTACTGACAGAGCTCCCTCCACCAAGATTACCGACAAGTTCACTTTCAAATCTCCTCTCCTCTTCGTCCAACTGGATTAGCTCGGATGTAGTCTCTTCGAAGGAAGCAAACTCTGGAACACTGTCCACAGGTTGTGCTATGAAGCTAGAGCCTACGTTCTTATACTCTAACAAGAAAGCGGCAGATCTGGGATGCTCGCCGTCACCCAAAGGCTCTCTGATGTTCCAAGCTTTAACCAACTCAGAAATTCAGACCTCGCTAAGAGCAGGCTCCAAGTTTCGTGACCTCGCTGTAAAAGAAAACGCAGAAAGGAGTTAGAAAAGTCATAAGTCAGCAGAGATTGAAGCAACAATACAAATATCTACCTATATATTCCTCCCCATAAAAGGGAACAGTGAATCTTTCAGACATTGACCCTTCAGATTGGGGAGAGAACTGCCAATTCCTAACAAGAAAACCTTTCTGCCAGTAGTCCTTATGGGAATCAGGTAGATTTACTACCAATACCCTATCAGGGCTCCTAGCTTTGAGGTACAGGACACCTGAACTAGTTCGAGAGAAGGAGTAACAAAAGCAGACCTCGGCAAGCCCTAACCTTGTGCCATACAATTGATTTATCCTATGCACGCCGTTCACTATTTTCCATACATTGGGCGAACATTGTGCAGGTACAATACTAAAATAGCTAAAGAAATGCAAAAACAGATCATTAAGGGGAAAAGTAAGTCCCCCATGGGAAAGCAAAAAAGCATGAATCCAGTGGGCATCCTCTATATCCCTAACGTTCCTAGGAGGCGAGGCACAATACTCAATCTCTACCCACTCAGGAATGTTGTAGAATTTTCTAAATTCCGAGATTGACCTATTTCCAATCTTCGCCATTGGAAAATACAAGAAAAGTTACAAACCAAAGAGAAAATGCAAAGGGCACGAGAAGCTTGCAAGACAGAAGATCAGGTCAAATGACGAAGAAGCAACGAGAATGGAGATCGAAAGTAGAAGGTACGAAGCGCAAGAGTTCTCAGAAGATAGAAGAGTGCTGGAAAAGCTGAAACGACGAAAATAAATGAGCCTTATTCCAACAAACCTTCAAAATCTAATCATATCGCACAGTAAGCGAAGCGGCTGCCGCCAGAAATCAACTCTACAGCTCCCAAGAAATTACAACACGGCTATTATGGCTAGTCATTTAAATCTGTTGGGCCCACATGCATGGCACAACAAATTTAGGGGCAATTGTGGGTACCCGGAATTTAGTGCTATAGGCCTGGACGAGTAGCCCAGCCCTAGCGGCCCAAAGTCCAGGCCCCTCATCTTTTGTATTGATCCAATTTCCCCACGATCCCATGAAGGGAAGTTATAGGGGAGCACGATCCCATGAAGGGAAGTTATAGGGAAGATGGCTAATATGGAGGAACCCATCATCTCCACTAACTAACATACACATATATAAATTAAACCCTAGGTCCGGGGCAAAGGACAAGTTGTATTCTCTGTACTCATTCTCCAGAATATTGAGAAATAATACTGACTGCACCACAGTGGACGTAGGCACATCTTTGCTGAACCACGTACATCCGTTGTTGTGTGATTGACGTTTTATTTTCTTTGTTCTTTCTTGGTCATTACTTCTCTCATATTTATTTGTGTTGCATAATCATTGTCTCCACAGTATCCATAGCTTCATGTTTGTAGCTATTGCATGGTTAAGTGTGCCTAACGTATACCTATGTTGTATTTTTTGTGGGTATCAAGGTTATGTAAGTGGCCATGACATATTGGCTAGTGATGCAATATTTCATTTGGAGGTATAATGAAGCATACGATTCATTATACCTCAGGGTGTTGTGCATGCGATGATAGAGAATGTAGTTCATGTTCAGTAAGGGTATGGTTGATTTAATAAATTTCTAGTTGATTTATTAGAGGCGTGATATAATATATGCATTATGGGGGATGGGTGGCATGGATGTATCTATAATTTCCAATTTAATAATTATTAATGTGTTGTGTTGTACATATTATATGTCAGTCTAGGTGGAGAGAGATTCACAAGCATGTAGTTGGCTAATAGTTAGAGGCCTAAGTATTCTGGGTTATGGGGTTACATAGTTTTTCATTAAAATGCATTTAGTGATTAGAAGGATAATTATGTACTGAAAATTTTCGGAAGATATTCACTTTTTAAGGGGGGGAATGTGATATCTCGTGATTTTTCATATATAAGAAAATTGGGGAAATACATAGATAAGTAATTTAATTGTATATTTTTCCATGTTAATTATGGGATAAAATTATGTGATAAATTATTTATTTTATTAGGTTGTGTTTTGATTGAACTCATAGGGTCATTTGAAATCCCAAGTAGTGCTAGAAATATGGGGAATTCGGCCTATATGTTGAGAAACCTTTGGTGTAGAAGCATTTTGGTATAATTTTGGGGGCCATTGGGTGGGATTAAAAAATGGTTTAAGGTAAGTGACATGATTAACATGTTAAATATATAATGTTAGTGTAGCATAAACATCTTCCCATATGTTTAACCTACACTTTAAACCTAATTTAGGAATCTATATATATATATATGTGTGTGTGTGTGTATGTGTGTGTAATAAAGGAGGAGGATTTTTTTACCACATCATATAACTTTGGATACAAAACCTATATAAATAGATTTTGTATCTATCTATCTAATGTGGAACGTAATAATCTAATGGTTTGATATTATGTCACGTGGCTGAGAAGTTTATTTATTCACAACTCTAACACACGCTCTGTATGGGTGGCTCGAGAAGATATCACACGCAAACACTCCCTGTCACTCATCTGAGTCTCCATCTTCTACACTCAAACGAAGACACTCCCTCTCACTTTTTTCTTTTGTATGCTCCATCTTCTAATCGTCTAAATCACCATCTTCTAACTGTCTTCACCATCTTTTTAACAGGTTTTAACCGGATCTCACCGGGTCATGGGACCCATCCCTTCTAGCAATGTCTTAGATCCAATAATGTCTTCACCGGGTCATATATCTAATAATTTCTTCACCATCTTGATGAGAGAGAGCCATAATAGATCTAGCCAGACCGGAGCCCCTGCAGTTAGTCGGATCATGATGGACCCATCCCCTTCTAACTGTCTTCACCATCTTTGTTTTTATATTTTATTTTTTATTTTTCATTTTTCATATTCAGTTTCTTTATGCGGTTGTTTGTTTTCATATCATCGATTGTTTTTATAGCCGGAGGGGATCTCACCAGTTTCCTCTCCATTTATCATCTGAAGACTGAAGCTCATAATAACTTTGGTAATAGAGGTAGGGTTTGTTGTTCGGTGTCTATGGTCGATTTGACCAGATCTCCTGCCGCCAGCCTGCCTGAACCAATCAAGCACCTTCAAAATGGCGATGTAATGAATGTATTTTTATAAAGAATCTGAGGCGATTTCAAAATGGTTTTGATATAGTATGGTGTTGGGGATTTTTTTATAGATCTCACCAAGTTTTTCTGCCAAACTGCATTTTTTTGTTCATTTATTCTTCTATTACTTAGGTTGTTTTAATGTTGATTTGTTGGTTGTTTTAATACTGATTTGAGCTTTATGTCCTATTAACAAAAGGCTCTCTTATATTAAGGAGAACAAGTTGCGACTGTAATGGGTTTTTAAAAGAATAGGAGAAAATTGTTATAAGGAGAATATAGGAACTTTTTTATATTACTCCTGAGATAACGTTTTGTTTTGAAATATTAAGTTTGTTTTTTATTATTCTAGACAAAAATTATATTTTGCCCGAATTTTTGATCGAATTTTTGTCGACAAACTGACGTGTCGGCTTGTTATTGGTTGGTTTTGAGGTTCCGCGGGCTCCATAGAACTACTATATTCAAAATTGAGTTTGTTTTGTTTTAATATTCAAACTTACGCTCTGCCATATAGCACATTACATGTGATATCTGCGATTGTGAAGTCAATTATTTTTAGTATGAAAGAGTATTATTTTGTTTAATTACGAACAAAGTAAAAAGATTGTATATTTTGTATAAAAAGACTTTTATATATTTAATTTGACCAAAGTCTATTTTGTCCAAAATTAAATGCTAAACATGAGGGGATTTAAACTTTTTAATTTTTAAACATGTATTTTAATATTTCTTTAATCAAGGTAGAACTAATTTTTTTGTTAATATCTCGAGGAAAGAAGGAATGATGCTCGAGGATGTCTCCATCTCTGAAAAGAGGTTCCCCTCTTGGTCAACATCTCATAAAGCAGTGGGAACTGAATTGTTTCTCTACGACCTAGGCAGAGAGTGAGAAAGATGATAAAGGTGCATCTTTAAGAGATAAAACAAGAATTCTCAATTTCTACACACATTGCATTTAAGGTTTTTGACAAACTGTACAAGTGAATTATATTTGTTTAGTGTATTTAGGCTTATAAAATGTCTACATTTGTATATTGAGTTTACTGATTGTTTACTTGATATGAATTGTTTAGCTAACACGAGTTTACTCTTTTTGAGATTTATACTTGGTTTACTAATGGGTTTAATTTTCTACGACACTATTGTGAGTTTTCTATGGTTTCCTACAACTCTAATGTGGGTTTAGTTCACAAATGGGTTTAATATCGGGCTTTAGTGTTGCTCTTAGTTTTTGTTATATCATAAGGTTGAAGCCATTTAAGTGTTATTTGGAAGAGTGATATTGGTAAATGTAAAGTAATTTCATTTTTTAATATCATACATATTTTTAGATTTTTAACATTAAGTTTGAGGCATGTTGGTATAAAGTTCTAAAAAAAATCATATTAAACATGATGGTTTGGATTTTTAATCACATGTAATCACATTAATTTACACTTTGAAAAATAGATATATAAGAAAATAAAAGAAATGTAAAAAGAGAAAAAAAATTAATGAAAAAAAAATAGACATTGGTTGAATAATTTGTCATGTTTAAATCCATTAGTCTAAATGATGTCACCTGACAATGACGAGTAATGACGAGTAAGTGTATCATGTGATGATCAATAGTATTTATATTTTCACTATTGGCAACACGTTTAAAAATATCATGGGCATTATTTTATTACGGGAATAAATTTATCGTCGTGCCATCAGTATGAGTACATTCTAGTACATACATACATACACACATATATATATATATATATATATATATATATACATACATACACACACACATATATATATATATATATATATATATATATATATATATATATATATATATATATATAGAGAGAGAGAGAGAGAGAGAGAGAGAGAGAGAGAGAGAGGAAACTTGGAGAAGAAGTTGGGAGATTTAGAAAATAAGAGTGGAAGAAAAAACATTTGGACAACAACTTCATCAAAGTGGATTTCATCATTATTCAATCAAGGAAAGAATTATTTAATCTCTCCCATTTGATTATTTTTCTTATATCGAAACTCGTGTAATTAACTTAATAATTGAAGATAAAATATCAGATTAATAATCTAAAATTTGGAATTGAGATATATGTCTGAGCAATTGGAAAATTTCAATTGGAGTTAAGATTATAGAACTACAGTCATATCTCAATTATGTAATTTGCTTAAACTTGATTGGTTTTAATAGGTTAAATAAAAAAATTATAACAATGTTGTAAAGATCATAATTTATATTTTTAGTGAAATATTGATTAGATTCACATATATTTGAGAACAAAATCTTTGTTAGGTTAAATTGGGAGTTCTTATTCCTATAATGGAATTGGATTAGTCTAACTTATAATTAGTTGGTTTATAAATTCGTATTCAATATATTAAAACAGTCATCTTTTTTACTTATGTTGGCAATTGTAGTATAGTATTGAGAATGGGGTAAGAATGGATGAATTTGGCGATATAAGGTTTTATATCTGAGCTTACTTATAATTGGGGAAAAATTTATTAGAGAACAATATATGGAAGGGTTTATATGTTAATTTGATAAGGAATTAGACCCTAAATAGTTACAAAATCACAAGATTGTGATTGAAAAGGGTTAGGACTAAATTGGGGAGGATATGAAAAAAATACGAAGTTATAAAAAGATTTGAACTTAGAGTTCGAAGGATAGATTAACCGTGGCCTTGGACAAATCGATTCTTGGTGGCTAGTTTGATGTTTTCATTGGGTTTTTAGTTGTTTCCAGTCTTATTGTTATTTATAAGCTACTGGATTATTTTTTATGCCAAGTAATGGTTGTAATCTAGTTAATAAAATACGTGATGTGTAAATTTTTTGGAATGATTTTGGAAGTTAAATTATAGTTTATGCACTAATTCATAATGTTTAGGGTATACACCTAATACCTATATGAAGAAACATAGTTTAACTGTGATATGGTGTGCCATCTTTCAAAAGATCCCGAACAAACCACCGCTGGTAAGAAAACTCGGTGGATCACAAACAAAACCCTTGGAAACCTAAGAATATACCCCAAAAAAACACTGTGTAGTGAAGAGCTCCCAAGGCCCAATTTATGACCAACTATCCACATGGGGACAAGATAATGACTAACAAGTTTGCCTATGGAAAATTGACCATTCATTCACTCCCGGCAAACTATCATACAA
Source organism: Sambucus nigra (assembly GCA_949130495.1). Taxonomy (NCBI): domain Eukaryota; kingdom Viridiplantae; phylum Streptophyta; class Magnoliopsida; order Dipsacales; family Adoxaceae; genus Sambucus; species Sambucus nigra. The sequence goes on along the minus strand of OX422208.1, from coordinate 492,506,723 downwards.
ATAATGGACTCACCTACCCATTTAGAGGAAGTTAAAGTGAGGAGTAATGTCATGATGTCCAGTTATCTTACTTTCTATGTATAAAATACTTTAAAACTTTCTACACTTTCCCTAAGAACCCCTCTAAAGTCTATATTTAGGTTCTTTACAAGAGCACTCATTATCCTTTCACTATTTATCACATATACCCAAAAAACCCTAAAGTAACGTAGATTCTAGGGCCCTCGATACTTCCAAAGGCTTAAAACCATTTTCCATTACCCCTCGCTCATAAAATTTTAGATTTACTTGTTAGAAGACGATTTCAAGCTAAACCTTTATCTAAACGAAATAATATTTGTGTAGGTATGATTTCTTTAACTTTTTTTATTTAATGAAAAAGTATATATGAAGGGTGGTGTTGAGTTGAAATGACACCCCAACATCTTATTCTTCTTAGTGACGTTTTTCTAAGTTTGTTGGCTTTGATTTTACCTACGATCGATAGTAGTCTTAATAGGGAGCCCACCCTAAATATGATGTTAAATCATGCGTATAATTACATAAAACCAAAACAACGTTCTTCAAAACCATGAAAAAAGATATAGGTTCACTCCATCTTAGGATTCTACCCAATGCTCGTAACTTAATCTGGGAGCTCTCGTCTCACTTTATTCATCAAAATAGTTTAATATTTCAAACCTAGTTTCATCAAGACTTTAAATGCAAACCCCTTTCACACATTTTTAGATCTAAATCATTTTGATCATCAAACCATGTTGAGGCATCAAATGGATTAGAGATCTCCCAATTCGAGTTAAACTAAGAGTTATAATCCTTTTAGGCACTTTCGAATATATATGGAGTTTGAATTTCTCTATGCGAGTCTGTAGGCTCACTTATGCCTATGTCCGAGTTAACATGCTCAACTTCGTACATATTTATCCTTTGTCTATATAATCTACACACACACACACACACACTCTCACACATTTGCACTTCATTACATAAGATATTATATACTAACTATTTTGATCTTTTATTTTTTATTTTACACTATAACATGCTAGTATAATATTCACATCTACATTTATGACTAAATGGGCATAGCAAGTTCCTAACACGTTCCCAATATGTAACCTAGACTCCAAACTTCGAATTTTTGGTTAAACATGTAGACCACTTGACATCACTAGGTCTTTATGGAGGACAACCTTTTTTTTACCTATTTTGGGAAAAATGAACTAGCGACTCCACATTTTCTGAAAGAGAATTAATCAATGATATTTGTTGCTGGAAAGGACCAATTCTATACAGGTCCTTAAATATATGAAGGATAGCCACATCTTTTGGTTTAAGTTGTCATAGTTAGGTTTGGGGTGGAACTTAGGATTATTTTTAAGTGTTGGTTAGAAAAGTAAGATGGTTTTGAGAAGGGTAGAGTGTACCTTAGCTACCAAGACTAAGTGAGATACTTAAATATATTTAATTAACAATTGGAAACCATATCACTCTACGGGTTACTACATAACACTTTGAGGGATGTGTACACACTCTTATGTTTTTAGGCCATGTGTGATTACTTGTGAGATCTGATTACATGGACATATTATTTGTGGGTTTGTAGGCATCTCGATAACCTATTAGTAGGTGATTTTATGGGAAGCATGCAGGGTAAGGTAATAAACTTCATGATGATGGAGGTTGCGTTGCATATCTCTCTTATCCCAAAACCTACATGTTAAGGTTTCCATCTTATAGAGTAGGACAATGGTACTAGACTCTTTGATGTAGATGTTGGTATCTTGTTACATGGTTAGTGTTATGCCTTGGTGATTTTCCCATTATGTGTAATTATAGTCTTTAGAAGTTAGGGCCTTCTTTAGTCGGTGCTAATATAAGAACAAGATATCCCTTGAGGTGTATGTGTAGATATTTTATTTGTGGGTTATTTGGGTGCCTAGTTTATTATGGACATTGTTAAGTAGTCTCATGGCATGTATTTTTATTGGAATTAGATATTTAATTTTTTGTTATTGGAGTTCCCTCTCATGATCTTATACTATTAATGTGTTAGTGGTTCCATACTTGTGTTATAATGAACTAAGTATTTGGGTGAATTGGATAGTTAGTGCCAGCATTTCCCTTACCTTATGATGTTAAGTATAGTAGCAAATGTTTATAATATAAGGAATGGTGACTCTATGTGGGTTGAGTAGTTAGTGATACACTTTCTAATATTCTATAAAATAATGTAAAATATAGGGTTAAATATCTTATAATCAATGATATGGTTATATGGTTTGGGGTAGTTAGAATTACACTTTCCTTGCGATGAGATTTTAGGTTATGGAATAAGTAGTTAGGTTTAGTAAGTAGACTTGATATATGTTGTGGGTAGCGAGTATGGACTCATTCTTTTGTTTATTTAGTTCATATATTTAGTTGTTCAAAGGGTTTTTTAGAAGTAAGAGGATCGGTATGGATTCCTCGTTGTATCAGATAATGAGATATTAGGTTTTTTTGTGGTATTTTAGATGGGATAAGTTATACCCAATTAGTAATCGTAAATGAGTAGTATTTGTAGTTCTCTTGTATTGGGTGGATTCATGTAGTTAAGGTATTATAGTGAGAGTGATTTAACCGCATGTTGTGGTTTCATATGCAACACCTGGTTAACAAGCGCTTTTAGTAATAGAAAGTTTGGTATCTTGGTGCTCGTCAGGGTTAAACTCAAGTTTAGACTCTCTAAAAGGGAGAGAGGTGTATTATTTGTAATATCTCTTGAGATAAGTACTTGTTATCATAATGGTACTTTACTTGAAATGATCATAGGAGAGTAATATAGTTCCATTAATAGTTAGATATCAACGATCAAGTGATTTAAACAAAACAGTTTCAAGGGGTTCATTGTGTAGATTTTTGTGTCCCACGCCTGGAGCCTAGTGTTGGTTAGGATTTAGCTGGTGATGTGATGTTTTTACTTTAGTTTATATAATGGATATGAATATAATTTGATTAATATACATGTGTATAAATTTGTAGATATTTGATGGTTAACATTCGACTATAAGATAGACTTTAGTATTCCAAGCATCTTGTAAATGAAAAAATAATTCCTTAGGGCAGAAGGTAGTAGTTAGTGAACATATCAATATTGCATATTACCTTTGATATAGACTTCATATATTATAACTGTGCCACTTTGTAATTAGGAATATTGATATATTATATGAATGTCGTTTCTTAATTATCATGACACTTGTATTATGTGCATTTTGAGGATCATGTTGTTTAATATACTATAATCTTATCTCTGTTAGGCTAAGTATAAAATTTCTTGTAGTGGGTTTTAACCCTCTTTTATTGACTAATATTTTCAGGTTTTGATGCGAGAACTAAAGTGTGTGCTTACCAATGTTCATTCCCAAGCATGAATTACAACTTACGATATGTATAGTGTAGAGTTATTTTGTTTTTTTCTTCTTAGTAATATATCTTATCTTATCTTATCCAATTCATTCAGAGGTGGAATTTTCTATTACTCTATTGAAATTTAAAGATGTTATATTGGTAATTGAGTTTTACCCATATATTCATATTTACACATTTGAATGTTCATGTTTTTGTGTGTAGGCATATTCATATGACGTGAGATTATCCATGTTAAGATGCATTATGATTTTATTCTATATGATTAGAATAATATTAATTATTTGAATCTCATAAATTGAGCATTTTGGACTAATCACCATAAATATGATATTTATAATGTATCATAAGACACCAGTGAAGAGGATCGCGGAGATGAATATAAATTACTTTTTCTAATTGGACGTCTCTTGTTTGGACCATTATTCATGGTAAATTTCTCACCAATGCACATAGAGAGAGAAGATGTCTCACCACAGATAACACTTGCCCATGATGCGCTGGCAAGGAAGATCTCAACCATCTCTTCAAAGAGTGATTTTTCTCTATACAGGTTTGGCAAAACCTTCACCCTCCCCTCTATCACAGCCAAGGTATGTACACTAATTTTATTTCTTGGGTGTCTGAAAATGTGTGGAACATTGTGGATAATAATTGCTATGTGACTTTAATCTCTTTCCTTTGGTGTATTTGGAAAGCCAGTTATAAGTTGATTTTTGATAATGTTAGCACTACCCCCACTACGGTTAATAAACTTATCTTTGAACTTAAATATGATATCTTAGAAGTGCACAGTAAGATTATTAACCATGATAGGGACAGTGCTAAAATGATCACTAATATTAGTGTTTGTAGTGTAGGGGCTTATATCATCTAGACGGATGGGAGATTTGATTTAAATAGTGGGATGGGATCCTTGGAGGTACCGTGCAAGATGAGGAAGGGAGATGGATCGTCAGCATCACTGGTCGAATACAAGGAACAACAAGCCCCCTTAGAGCAAAACTAAAAGGTGTATTTCATGAGATGAACATTAAATTCAGAGAAAAGTGAAAGGGAATCTGTCTCATGATCGATTGTCTTTAAGCCATCCAACTGTTGGAGTCGGAGGATAAGGGGAACCATCCCCTTGTTAATATCATTAAGGATTGCCATGAGCTGGTAAAGTGTCTCAATGCTATGGTCACCCACACACCGAGAGAGAAGAACATTGAAGCTTACTGTATGGCGAGAATTGCTACAGATTCACTAGAGTCCTATTTGGAGCATGAGCACACCCCAGAACGGCTCCTTATGATGCTAAAATGTGTCGAACTTGATAACCCCATGTTAAAGTTCTCATGTTGTTGTTGTTATTGTTGTTGTTGTTGTTGTTGTTGTTTTATTTCCTTGATGTAACCAAAAAATATATAAATTACTATAATTATAAGGCAGGTATGACCCTTTTGTGACATAAATAAAAACCCACATCCCCATTATGATGAAGGAGCAGGGATTCTCATACTTTTACTAGCTATCTTGACTTCAACTATCATTATAGCATTCCAACATGTTTATCTAAAAAAAATACGAGTTTCAATCTTTCATCCATGAATGTTGGCAAGAAAGACTTGTGGAACCATGTAAATTCGCAAGTGGAGCTACGTGCTAATGCTAGGGTATTCCCCTTAAGCGATATGTTTCTCTTGCCATCGGGTTTCTCAAAAAATAGGCAAGGAGAATTGCGTCTGCCACTGGGTGTCTTGAAAAATAGGCAAGGGCATCGCATCGGCGCCCGAATATGGCGATAAATACACAAGGATTCCTACAACAAGCTGGACGTCTGCGGGTAACCAGGATACTAGACTTAGGTTAGCGGCTTGGAACATAGGGACTTGTAATACCCCATATTTTTATGCTTTATAAATTTGGGGATTTATTGAATTTAATGTGAGTTATTAATTTAATATAAATCTGGAAATTAATTACTTTATAATTATTAACGTGATGTGAGTTAGTAATTATGGAAAACTTGTTAAATATTACTAATGAGCAGAATAATATATAATATTGGTTCTATTAAATGTCAAGAGTAAATAAAATGACAACTTTGGAAATTTGAGTCGGGACGCGCTCGTATCGCGTCGGGACTAAATATAGATTAATAAAAGTGAATAAATTATAAGTCGCTCGTATGGTCATTTTGAGTGCGCCAAAGTGTTCGGAAGGGTCGAGATAGTCAGAAAAGTATACCCGGGGGTTTAGTTTGGGTCTCGGGGCATTTTTAGGCCTATTTAGCACCCCGGGAGGGCATTTTGGACATTTTATATTTTTGGGTAATTAAACCCACGAAAATTATTAGGCTATATCAGCCATTTGGAATAGTCCTTTAGGGTAATCAGACTCAAAACTTTAGAACAGCCATAGGAGAGGGAAGGAGAAAGCTTTCCAAGCAATCCAAGGCCAAAAAGTCATCCGATTGCACCGCCGCCACCACCAACGCCTAGATCGCGCGACGGGGAACGCAGCCACACCAAATTCGTCTGCAAATTAGAACTTTGAAATTTCCAAGCAAGTGTTTATCTTGATTATTTTCGTTAATGCATCACTCATGTTAGTTTAGGGTTTATTAGGATGAGTTTCATGGAAGAAAAATCATGTTGGAGATAGGAAATTGCATGTAGTAATGATATAAATGGAAATCTGGAAATCCCCCTTCATATGTAGAGGTTGACCCACGGATTTATGATGTTTTAGAAGAAGAAATTCTGGAAAAAGATTGATTAGAACAAAGTTAAATAAATTTCTAGGGTTCATAAGGTTTATATAAGTTTTACCCCTTTTAATCCATGGTTATTGATGAAAATTCACATGCTTTACGTAGAAGATTGTTAGTTTGGGTTTATAATGTTTGTAGTACGAATTTCTGGGAGTTTGGGTGTTAAAAATCTAAATTTGGTTGAGGTTGGATGATAGAACCCGTAACTGTTAATCTGCAGAATTCGCATACCTGTTTGATCGATCGATCGAACCAGGAGTGTCGAACGATTGACGCATCAGCCCTCGATCGATCGACCCCTTCTGGCAGACTCATATTTCCCTTTTGTAAATAGTTAAAATTCAAATCAAATGAGTAAAAATATTTAGACATCCTTATTAAAATATTTTGGGAGATAAAGAGGACCAGTAGGACTTATTACTAATTACGAGACCTTTAATGTCAGACGAGATTTGCATTTTTGGGATGTTTAAATGTAAGGGATGATAGAATTACATATTAAAGGCAGATACGCGTAAGATAGTTACGATGGAAAATAGATGAGTACCTATTGAAATTCTACACTTGGGAGGATAGAGTTCATGAGTGTTACGTAGTGAGTTGGAATAATCCCTCAAACTAAAAGTAAGAGACGAACCGTTATAAGTGATAACTAAATAATGATAAATAAGGATAAATGTTATAATTATGGGTTATGAGATGAACCTAAATTTGATATGGTAAAAGTAGTATATTTATATGTTTGTGTTTATGCATATACTATATACGTGTGAAAATCATGCCCGCGCTACTTGCTATCCTTGAGGTTACCGCGCTGGGACAGTCTTATCTCTATGGGACCTTTACGGGGGATATTGACTTGTACCCAAGAAGATAGGAATTCTAGGTACAGCCTATCGAATCGATAGTCACGGTCCTAAGAGACACGAGGGTATGTGCTGACCCCTTGGACTTCGAAACTTTGCTTCGCCTCAATATTGTTTATGTATGTATTAATACAGTTCGAAAGTGATTCTGAACTTGTATTTCCCTTAGTAGGAGTGATACGGGAATTGGATAGCAGAGTATGCCCGCACCATAATTTTTATGTGGGGAATATATATATATATATATATATATATATATATATATATTAAATATATGAAATTCTGAAATTTGAAACTGCCTACTGTGTTATGTTAAGTAAGAAATGAATAATGACTCCAAATTGGAAATACTTGTTTTGAAAAATATAATATGACACTGGGAAACTTTATTAATAAATAAAGTTAAAATGAGAGCTTTGTTACTAAATGAAATTATCCTCTTAAACAATTAAATTTTTCAGGTTTAAATCTAACGAGTAACCTTAGATAAGTTAAACCGTTGGGAAGGTTAGTGCGATAGGCGTGCACATTAGAAGAGAGGTGAGAATTTCTCAAGGGAGTGTCGCACTAATATGTTGTTGCATTGGCCGGTAAACATTTTAAATACTTGATAAACAAATTTTAAATCATTTTCACAATTGGGCTCTGACCCGTTTCTATTTTTTTCCTTTCTCTCTTGTATATATATGAATATATTACAGGTGCCCAGCCACAGGGGCGTCTTGCATAGGTTCATTTGGAAGGAACGTGTTGCAGCTTAGGTGGGAGTTGCAGGCCTCTTGCTTAGACGACCTCATTCATTTGATTCCACTCTTAGCATTATTTATTTCAGTTGGGCTTGTGTCGCCCTTACATTATTCAAATGTCTTATTGGACATTGTGATTCATTTATTTCTAGTATTGTCACTTTGGGATTTATTATTGCCAGGATGTTTTCATTCAAATTATTGAATGTTGGATTCAATTAGTTGAATGTTTGATTATTTGGATTGTATGTTCCAGGATAGTTGTGGTGTGACTATTAAATTGTGAATTATTCAAAGTTTTAAATGTTGGTTTATATAAAATAAAATTTGGAAAGTAAATTCTGAAAAATGGTTTTGACACTTAGCTTAATTATTTAGGGTGTTTAAATTGGAAAAGTATTTTTCGACAGTGATGCTAAGAATGAACCAACTGTTCACCTTGATTTTAATTTAATAAAGTAGTGATCGCCCGGTATTTAATTAGGCGGGGTGTCACAGGTGGTATCAGAGCCAGGTTCTAGTGTCCTTAGGATCTGTACGGCTTATTTCTTTTTCAGCTTAGCATTTTTTGTTATAGAGCCATATGTTAGGATTGTTGTACTCTTACTTTTATGATTATGTCTTCAGTTATTTAAGATTTGATAATGACTGTAGAATAATAATATTCTTCACGTTTCAGATGCCTCCGAGACGTGCACCAAAGGATAGGCGTGCCCAAGCCGAGCAGCCAGCAGCTCCGGCTCAGGGAACGATGAATGCTAATGAGGTAGCCGTTATTGTTGCTCAGGTGGTGAATGCCGCGTTAGCGGTAGTACAGTAGGCTCCACCCCAGATTCAGGCAGTGGCGCCAGTACCTGCACAGCTTCCATCAGCATGGGAGCGGGTTAAGGATGCCTTTCAGAAGGCGCATCCCCCCTGAGTTCTCGGGTAGTTCATATATCATCATCGTCAGCCAATAGAAGAAAGATATCCAGCGGCATCTTCGTATGTATGAGTACATAGATGTGCAAAAACAGTTGTTGGCTTCCTTCAAGTTAATGGGGGCCGCTTTGCGGTGGTGGGAATCCACCACCACCTTGGAGGAGAGGGATACTATTCTAATACAGTCGTTCTGGGAGCGGTTTGACCGCAAGTACTTTCCACCCGCCGTGCAGACTGAGATGAGGCGGAAATTACTAAACTTGAAGCAGGAGAATTCTACCGTTGCTAAGTATGAGGAGGAGTTCACGAGACTTCTCACCATAGTGCCAGATGAGGCACCTACTGAGGGTAAGAAGATAATGTTGTTTGTGGACGGGTTAGCTTGGAGGATCCGTTAGCATCTTATAGGGAATTTATCTCTAAGTACCTTCACAGATGTAGTCAATGCTGCCTTACTACATTGCCAGGATCACCGCTTCCATTTGCAGGGAAGCAAGTGAGCAGGAGAGTCCGGCCAGCAGGGCAGGAGAGGGGGTAGTGGCGCTGGTGGAGCACCGACAACCGAGGGACGGACTCGTCAGCGTGAGCAGAGTTCCCATCAGGGGGACCCTGCCAAGCGCTTCCAATCGAGTGATTCCAGGCAGGGATTTTGGGGTTATAGGCAGGGCCAGCCTAATCAGCAGGGCCAACAAGGCCAACACCGACAGCAGCAGGCTCAGCAGCAGGGCCAACCGGGCAACAGCGTTATCATCAGGGCCAACAGGGCCAGTGGCAGGGTGGTAACGGCCATAAGGGCCGTGGTTAGCAAGGTCATAGGGGAGGTAACTTCAGAGACCGATGTTTTGTGTGCGGTAAGCATGGCCATAGGCGACAGGATTGCCCAGAGGATGATAGGGCCCCACAGAAGCAGGGTGCCCGTAATGAACCACAGAGGCCACTTTTTTCCAACCGCCCTCCCAGCACCAGCCCAGGTACCAGCCCTACCAGCCATTCTAGCAGCTCCAGTGCAGCAGGGGCAGTTACAGTATGGACGTGTCTATAACGTCCACCAAGCAGCATCTTCACGGGCACCACCCGCGATTGAGAGTATGTTTCCTATCCATGGTACTATGGGTCGAGTTTTATTTGATACTGGGGCGACGCATTATTTTATAGCTATTCATTTTGCGAAGGCCTTAGGATTATTATCCACAACAGAGAGCACTATGACGTGTGTAGACTCACCACTGGGAAATGGTTCGCTTATTTTCTTTATATGCCGGGGTGTGGGGGTAGAGATTGGTAGCTTGGTATTACCTGCAGACATGTTAATATTAGATATGCATGAGCATAACGTTATTATCAGTATGGATTGGCTCACTGCTTACAGGGCCATGATAGATTGTTTTGGTGGGAGTATTGTTTTTGCCATTCCGGGGCAAGAGATGTTTGTAGTGGCGATGCCTCACCCAGAGGGAGGCTCAACCGCTCATTTGTATTACATAGAGGAGGATACATCTAAGGAGGTTGTGGTTCCCTTAGACTCGATCCCAGTTGTTCGTGAGTATTCCTATGTATTTCAGGAGATACCAGGCCTACCCCCAGTCGAGAGATAGACTTTGTCATAGATTTATTATTGGATACTAGACCTATAGCATGTGCTCCATACCGTATGGCTCCGACAGAGATGCGAGAGTTACGACATGAGATATAGAAACTGTTAGGTCAGGGTTTCATTCATAAGAGTACCTCACCTTGGGGCGCTCCAGTCATATTTGTGAAAAAGAGAGATGGTTCACTGAGGCTATGTGTGGACTACCGGGAGTTGAACAAGGTCACGATACGGAACAAGTATTCGTTGCCTCGAATCGATGATCTATTCGACCAGCTGAGGGGAGAAACTTTCTTTTCAAAGATAGATCTGAGGTCGGGGTACCATCAACTACCTATTAGGGAGCAGGATGTTTCAAAGACTGCTTTCTTGACAAGATACGGGTCCTATGAGTTCAGAGTGGTGACATTCGGACTCACAAATGCTCCAGTCGTGTTCATGGACTTAATGAACCGAGTGTTCATAGAGTTCTTGGATCAGTTTGTCATCGTCTTCATAGATGACATTCTGATATATTCACACTCCGAGGAGGAGCATGCCGAGCACTTGAGGCAGGTTCTTCAGAATCTACGAGAGCATCAGCTGTATGCTAAGTACGAGAAATACGAGTTCTGGTTGCGGGAAGTGCAGTTCTTGGGACATGTTGTTTCTGATCAGGGGATAGCAGTTGACCCGAGTAAAGTGTCAGCGATGAGGGAGTGGGGACAACCCACGACACCGATGGAAGTGCGTAGTTTCTTGGGGTTATTCGGATACTACAGGAGATTCATTCGGGGATTCTCCAAAATAGCGGGTCCATTAACGAACCTAACTCGCAAAGGGGTACCATATGTTTGGGATGATGCTTGTCAATTGGCTTTCGACGAGATGAAAGACAAGCTTACTTCAGCACCGGTCCTTGCTTTGCCTAATCCGGGTGTGGAGTACCTGGTTTACACCGATGCCTCTTTACGGGGACTCGGGGGAGTACTTCAGTAGGAGGAGAAGGCTATAGATTTTGCCTCCCGCAAGATTAAGCCGCATGAGAAGAATTACCCCACCCACGACCTGGAGTTAGCAGCGACGGTTTTTGCATTGAGGATATGGAGGCACTATTTATTGGGGGAGAGATTCTGCTTAATCACAGACCACAAGTCACTGCAGTACCTGTTCACTCAGCGAGAGCTGAATATGCGTCAGCGCAGATGGTTAGAGTTTTTGAAGGACTATCAGTTAGACATACAGTATCATTCGGGGAAGGCCAACGTAGTTGCTGATGCGTTGAGCCATAGACCGGTAGACGATGTATCGGACGTCTGGAAAGCAAAGTGGAAGGAGTTGGGTCACCAGAACGCAGTAGGCCATTCCTTCATATCTGTTATGACAGTGACACTTGAGATTGTTACGAGGGTGATACAGGCACAGACCGCAGACCCGTTTTTCCAGGAGCAGATTGTATGACTTCTAGATGAGGGTGCTGAGTCTTATTCTGTTAGTTCTGATGGGGGTTTGAGGTTTAATGGGAGATTGCATGACTTCTAGATGAGAATTACGTCATCCAGTGATGACCCAGTCTCACGGGTCCCGATTTGTAGTACATCCTGGGGGAGATAAGATGTACCAGGATATGAGATGGCAGTACTGGTGGAGTGGGATGAAAAAGGACATTGTTGAGTTCGTGTCCAAGTGTTCTACCTGCCAGCTGGTAAAGGTGGACCATCAGAAACAGTCAGGGTTGCTTCAGCCATTTGAAATACCCGTGTGGAAGTGGGAGAGTATTTCCATGGATTTTATTACTGGGTTGCCTACATCACAGCGGGGCCACGACTCCATCTGGGTGATTGTGGACCATTTGACCAATGTGGCTCATTTTCTGCCAGTGCGGACAGATTATACCACGGGTCAATACGCTCAGTTGTTTATTGCTGAGATTGTCAGATTACATGGGGTGCCCCTGAATATTGCGTCAGATAGAGACAAGATTTTCATGTCACGTTTTTGGGAAAGCTTGCAGGAGGCTATGGGTACTGAGTTGAGGTTGAGTTCATCTTATCACCCATAGACAGATGGACAAACAGAGCGTACTAATCAGATGCTGGAGGATATGCTACGCATGTGTGTCCTTGATTTTGGAGGAGGTTGGGAGCCACATCTTCCACTGGTAGAATTCTCTTATAATAACTCTTATCAGTTCACGATTGGCATGGCTCCATTCGAGGCTTTGTATGGAAGGCCTTGTCGTTCCCCAACTTGTTGGCTAGAGGTGGGGGATAACAAGTTTCTAGGACCATAGGTGATTCAGGAAACCTCCGCTAGGATTGAGATGATCAGGAGTCGCATTCGAGTAGCCCAGGACAGACAGAAAAGCTACGCCGATGCAAAATGGTTCTTCCGAGAGTTTAATGTGGGGGACCAAGTATTACTGCGAGTATCTCCTATGAAAGGAGTAATGAGGTTCGGGAAGAAAGGGAAATTGTCCCCGAGGTACGTGGGACCATTTCCCATTATCGAGAGGATTGGGCCGGTGGCATACAGATTGGGTCTGTCAGAGCATTTTCATCGCATCCATGATGTATTCCACATCTCGTCGTTGAGACAATACTTTAGGGATGATATGGCCCATACTCACATCGCGATAGAGGAGATAGACTTACAGCCTGACAGCTCTTACAAGGAGATACTCGTGGCTATCCTAGACCACAGTGAGAGGAGATTGAGGTCGAAGGTAGTTCCACTTGTACGGGTCCAGTGGGAGCATCATAATGTGGAGGAATCCACTTGGGAGCGCGAGGCAGATATGAGCGAGAGATATCTAGATTTATTCTTACCAGGTATGCCTTATTTTCCGAATTTCGGGACGAAATTCAGTTATTAGGGATGAAGTATGTAATACCCCGTATTTTTATGGTTTATAAATTTGGGGATTTATTAAATTTAATGTGAGTTATTAATTTAATATAAATACGGAAATTAATTACTTTATAATTATTAACGTGATGTGAGTTAGTAATTATGGAAAACTTGTTGTATTTTACTAATGAGCAGATTAATATATAATATTGGTTCTATTAAATGTCAAGAGTGAATAAAATGACAATTTTGGAAATTTGAGTCGGGTCGTGCCCGTGCTGCGTCGGGACTAAATATTGATTAATAAAAGTGAATAAATTATAAGTCACTCGTATGGTCGTTTTGAGTGCGCCAAAGTGTTCGGAAGGGTCGAGATAGTCAGAAAAGTATACTCGGGGGTTTAGTTTGGGTCTCGGGGCGTTTTTAGGCCTATTTAGCACCCCGGGAGGGCATTTTGGACATTTTATATTTTTGGGTAATTAAACCCACGAAAATTATTAGGCTATATCAGCCATTTGGAATAGTCCTTTAGGGTTATCAGACTCAAAACTTTAGAACGGCCATAGGAGAGGGAAGGAGAAAGATTTCCAAGCAATCTAAGGCCAAAAAGTCATCCGATTGCACCGCCACCACCACCAACGCCTAGATCGCGCGACGGGGAACGCAACCACACCAAATTCGTCCGCAAATCAGAACTCTGAAATTTCCAGGCAAGTGTTTATCTTGCTTATTTTCGTTAATGCATCACTCATGTTAGTTTAGGGTTGATTAGGATGAGTTTCTTGGAAGAAAAATCATGTTGGAGATAGGAAATTGCATGTAGTAATGATATAAATGGAAAGATGGAAATCCCCCTTCATATGTAGAGGTTGAACCACAGATTTATGATGTTTTAGAAGAAGAAATTCAAGAAAAAGATTGATTAGAACAAAGTTAAATAAATTTCTAGGGTTCATAAGGTTTATATAAGTTTTGCCCCTTTTAATCCATGGTTATATATGAAAATTCACATGCTTTACGTAGAAGATTGTTAGTTTGGGTTTATAATGTTTGTAGTACAAATTTCTGGGAGTTTGGGTGTTAAAAATCTAAATTTGGTTAAGGTTGGATGATAGAACCCGTAACTGTTAATCTGCAGAATTCGCATACCTGTTTGATCGATCGATCGAACCAGGAGTGTCGATCGATTGACGCATCAATCGATCGAGCCCCTGCCCTCAATCGATCGACCCCTTCTGGAAGACTCATATTTCCCCTTTGTAAATAGTTAAAATTCAAATCAAATGAGTAAAAATATTTGAACATCCTTATTAAAATATTTTGGGAGATAAAGAGGACCAGTAGGACTTATTACTAATTACGAGACCTTTAATGTCAGACGAGATTTGCATTTTTGGGATGTTTAAATGTAAGGGACGATAGAATTACGTATTAAAGGCAGATACGCGTAAGATAGTTACGATGGAAAATAGATGAGTACCTATTGAAATTCTACACTTGGGAGGATAGAGTCCATGAGTGTTACGTAGTGAGTTGGAATAATCCCTCAAACTAAAAGTAAGAGACGAACCTCTATAAGTGATAACTAAATAATGAGAAATAAGGATAAATGTTATAATTATGGGTTATGAGATGAACCTAAATTTGATATGGTGAAAGTAGTATATTTATATGTCTGTGTTTATGCATATACTATATACGTGTGAAAATCATGCCCACGCTACTTGCTATCCCTGAGGTTACCGTGCTGGGACAGTCTTATCTCGATGGGACCTTTACGGGGGATATTGACTTGTATCCAAGAAGATAGGAATCCTAGGTATAGGCTATCGAATCGATAGTCAAGGTCCTAAGAGACACGAGGGTATGTGCTGACCTCTTGGACTTGGAAACTATGCTTCGCCTCAATATTGTTTATGTATGTATTAATACAGCTCGAGAGTGATTCCGAACTTGTATTTCCCTTAGTACGAGTGATACGGGGATTGGATAGCAAAGTATGCCCGCACCATAATTTTTATGTGGGGTACTGTTAGAATATATATCTATATATATTATATGAGTATTTAATATATATATATATATGAAATTCTAAAATTTGGAACTGCCTACTGTGTTATGGTAAGTAAGAAATGAATAATGACTCCAAATTGGAAATACTTGTTTTGAAAAGTATAATATGACACTGGGAAACTTTATTAATAAATAAAGTAAAAATGAGAGCTTTGTTACTAAATGAAATTATCCTCTTAAACAATTAAATTGTTCAGGTTTAAATCTTATGAGTAACCTAAGATAAGTTATACCGTTGAGAAGGTTAGTGCGATAGGCGTGCACATTAGAAGAGAGGTGGAAATTTCTCAAGGGAGTTCCGCACTAATATGTTGTTACATTGGCCTGTAAACATTTTAAATACTTGCTAAACAAATTTTAAATCATTTTCACAATCGGGCTCTGACCCGTTTCTATTTTTTTTTCCTTTCTCTCTTGTATATATATGTACATATTATAGGTGCCCAGCCACAGGGGCGTCTTGCATAGGATCCTTTGGAAGGAACGTGCTGCAGCTTAGGTGGGAGTTGCAGGCCTCTTGCTTAGACGACCTCATTCATTTGATTATACTCTTAGCATTATTTATTTCAGTTGGGCTTGTGTCGCCCTTCCATTATTCAGATGTTTTATTGGACATTGTGATTCATTTATTTCTAGTATTGTCACTTTGGGATTTATTATTGCCAGGATGTTTTCATTTAAAGTATTGAATGTTGGATTCAATTAGTTGAATGTTTGATTATTTGGATTGTATGTTCCAGGATAGTTGTCCTGTGACTATTAAATTGTGAATTATGCAAAGTTTTAAATGTTGGTTTATATAAAATAAAATTTGGAAAGTAAAGTCTAAAAATGGTTTTGACACTTAGCTTAATTATTTAGGGTGTTTAAATTGGAAAAGTATTTTTCGACAGTGATGCTAAGAATGAACCAACTATTCACCTTGATTTTAATTTAATAAATGAGTGATCGCCCGGTATTTAATTAGGCGGGGTGTCACATGACTATAACAGGAAAAGGGATGGAGTTAGTAAATACCATGATAAGAGGAAAAGTTAACATAACTTGTTTACAAGAAACTAAATGGGTCGCTGAAAAAGCTAGAGAAATAGAAAATACATGATTTAAATTATATTATACGAAAAAATATAGAAATAAGAACGGAGTTGAAAAAATAGCAGATAAAAAGTTTAAGGACGATATCGTAACAGTTATTAGGAAAGGGTAAAAACTTATACTTGTAAAATTGGTATTAGGTGAAAACATAATTAATATTGTTAGTGCTTATGCACCCCAAGTAGGATTAGATAAGCACCCCAAGTAGTAGATAATTAATATTGAGGTTTGGAAGTGCTTAGGGAAGGATGGAGTATCTTGGCATACAAAATTATTTAATAGAATTTTAATGACTAATAGGATGCCCGATGAATGGAGGAAAAGTGTTTTAGTACCTATTTATAAAAATAAAGGGGACAATAGTATTAAGTCATCATGGTATTAAGTTAATGAGTCTTATATGGAAACTTTAGGAGAGAGTGATTGAATGTAGATTGATATTGAAGACAATAGTATCTGAGAATCAATTTGGGTTTATACCTGGGAGGTCAATAATGGAAGCAATCTAATTATTGAGGAGATTAATGGAGAGGTATAAGGAGAAAAAGAAGGATCTTCAAATGATTTTTATAGATTTGGAGAAGGTGTGTGATAGGATACCCAGAGATATAATATGGTGGGTTCTACATAAAAGATGAGTGACTCATAGATATATTGATGTGATCAAGGATATGTATGATGGTGCGATGACTATAGTAAGAACATCATCCAGAGAAAGTAGTGAATTTTCAATTATGGTAGGTCTACACAAAGGTTCAACATTAAGTCCTTATCTCTTTGCTCTTGCTATGGATGAGTTGGCTGGAAAAATAAAATATGAGGTGTCATGGTGTATGCAATTTGAAGATGATATTTTTCTAGTGGATGAGACTAAGACGGGTATTAATGATAGGTTGGAATTGTGGAGAGAAAGTTTAGAAATAAGAGGATTCAAAATAAGAAGAACTAAAACATAATATGTGGAGTACAATTTTAGTAGTAATAGGAGGGAAATGGAGATGTTGTGAAATTGGGGGGTCAAAAGATACCTAGAAATTATCATTTTCATTATTTAGGATCGATTTTCCAAAAAGATTGAGATATTAGTGATGATGTTACTCATAGGATTAAAGCAGGCTAGGTTAAGTGGAGAAGTGCTACCGACGTTTTGTGTGATAGGCGTATACCTTTGAAGTTAAAAGGAAAAATTTATAGGACGACCATTAGACCCGCCATGTTATATGGGACCGAGTGTTGGACAACCAAGAAATAAAATGTGTAGAAAATATGTGTGGCTCGCAAGATGAATCTGTGGTAAAATTCGAAAGGATAAAATTAAAAATGAACAAATTCGTGAAATGGTAAATGTAGCTTCTATAGAAGATAAATGGAAAGAAAAGACTTAGATGGTTGGACACGTCAAGCATAGACTAATGGATGCTCATGTAAGGAAGAGTAATTTAATTCGTATTGACGGCAACACAAGGGGTAGAGGTAGGCCTAAATTGACTTGGTGGGATATTATAAAAAGGACATGATGTCATGTGATTTAACCAAACATATTGCACTGAACATAATGAAATGAAAAAATAGGATTCATGTAAATGACTCCAAATAATTGGGAAAAGACTTTGCTGAATTGAGCTGACTAGTTGGACTGTTATAAGGGAAATTTTGGTTCCACCATGAGAGATTTTCCATATTTTGTGCTATGGTGATAGAAACTTATTTGTATCTAGTGAAGGCCAGAGTATACGATTAAATATTTGGATTGAGAGGCAAGATCAGTCGCTTTCCATATCTTTTCTAATTCCCAACGATGTTATATGAAGAGGATGACCTGTCCATCGATCTGACCTTAGTTATCATAGCCGTCATCATAGGAATCCTTCTCAGTAGCCTCTAGTATTAAATATTTCCATGTGTAATCAATATGTATAAAGAGCGTCCGGTACAACATGATGACAAAGCCCAAATTTATCCTGGAGAGAGTATTTGTCTCAAAATTCAGTTGAGTTACAATAAAAAGGCCTTATATCTAGTATCCATGGCTCATAAATTATCCCAGAAGAAGAATCTAGTCAACCATGTTTCCCTCATCACCTAATAATGGTTGGGCATCTAGATTTATAAACCACGGGAAGATCACTAGAGCCATCATCATGAAAAATGTCCTTTTAATCAACTAATAAACATGGATGATTGATCGACAACAAGTAACTAGGTGTAAGAATAAAGTTCTATCAATCTCATAATTTTGGGTTGACAAAATTTAGAATAAGTGTGTCATATTTATTAAAGATCTTTCGCATGATGGAATACTATATCTATTATATACTTTTAATACGGTAGTGTTAGAGTTTTTAATAGTGATTATTGCATCTACACTTCAGTAAAGAACCTCCCATCATCAGACCCGATCCAACCCCATTCAATACCATTCTAATACACTTTCGACTTTCCATCTCCTTAGGGAAACTAATCGTCGTTTGTTTCATCTCTGCACAACGAATGAAATTGTTAAATCCTTTAACCTTTTTATCTCCCATCTCTCCAAATGGATACATTATTACAGTGGAATATGTAAAGGTTTGATCGTTCTGTATATATTTGGATTTTTCACCAAATCTAATATGCAAGCTTCTTCACACAATTATTCTCTACTCTGTAAATTTTTTTCTAAACAATTTTTATCCGAATTTTCATCATGTTTTTGTGTGCAAGAATTAGTAACTATCGAGTTTTATTACGGTGCTTTGGTTTGGAGCGTTATTTCGATTATTGTAGAATCGTCATGAAATTGAGGTATTTTCGTTGCCCTTACATATCTGGAAAGTTGGGGTTTGAATGTTGCATACTACATGTTGGATTGTTTGACTCTTTGAATTTTTTTTGTTTGAATGTTGAATTCTTCATGTTTGATTGTTTTACTCTTTCAATTTTTTCTAAATAAGCATGTAGTATTATTTCCATAAAATAATATCCAATAAATTTATGCAAGTTGATCAAATATGTAACATAATATTTAAAATTATTTAAATAAAATTGCATTCTTATAAAAGAGCAGTACTTATTTCAATACAAAACAAACTTTCCAAACTTCTGAATTCATCCCTTGAATTTATGGTTATTGATATGAATTAAAAAAAGCAAAAGTAAATTGTCACATTGACATTCGCATGCTAAATGTTTGTTTTGTATCTCTGTGATTTATTGACATTAACTATTTGATGCTAATTGATAAAAATATTCGTCTTTGTTAATTTATATATTGTCATAATTATCATCGGTTAAACTATGTAAGACATCAGTTATTTAAGCTTAATCATAACTTCCTTGGCAATACTCCCCTTCCTCCCATTGGACAAAGGTTATCTTTTGAACAACTCTCAACATTTAAATTTTAGGCATTAGGGGGAATTCTCGACAAATTTTAATAGATTTATTTTGAACCTTTGTGTTCATAGGTGAAGATGGAATCCAATGAATGGGAATAATTTTGGAAAGAAGGGAAAAGGTAATCAAATTTTCAACCTCTAGCAAATCAACTTTTAGGCGTTAGGGGGACTTCCCAACAAATAGCGATAGATTTATTTTGAACCCTTATCTTCATAGGAGACGATGGAATAAAATGAATGAGAATACTTTTGGAAAGAAGGGACTTAGACTAAAAGTTATTCAAATTTTCAACCTCTAGCAAATCAAGGATTTATGTTCTCATTCTCTTAATCTTCCCACTATAATACTTATACCAAGAAGCTTACTAAAATAATTCTAAACCTCATAAGTGTCTCTCTCTTAGATTAAATATAGTCACAAGTTTCCTCTTTTGCATTCACACAAATGTGATGTCGAGAAGGACCCCTCATTCCCATCTTCCTTAGGTCTCCAAGGTTGACTAGATAGAAATCCTAATGGAAGAAGAAAATTATGGAAAGAATGCAACTGAAGTAAAAGAGGAAAACACCAACCGCAAGTATGATATTGATCATAGCAGGTCAGTCAAGGAAAATATGGTTGGAATTAAGATAGTGGATAATGAGGAAAAGCAGTTACAAGAAGGGGAACTCCAAGAAATTGAAGAAAAATAAGTTAGTAACATGTTTAATAGTGTAACAATTTTAATAGAGGATAGAATGTCAAGTGATATAATGAAGGAGGTAAAATATGAAGCCCAATAAAAAAAAGATAAAGAAATAAATAATAAGTTTGATACAACCAATAAAAAGGTAACCGATGAAAGTACACCAAATGTCCAAAAACAAAGACATTTATCCTAGGGATATTTTCCATAACACTCGATATTTCACCTCTTTTATTATGTCCAACATCATTCTCCATGTATTTGAACCTCTTCTTTTTGTGATTTGATTTTGATGCATTTTTTTGCAATACTTATCATGCACGAACTTTGCCCAAAGAGATTTATTATTAGAGAAATTCCACCATAATTTAGCACTTAATGCTTCTGTAGTTTTATTTGGACTTTTGAATCCCATAACCCCTGCTTATAAGGCCTACAAATCTCACTCCACTTGCTCCAATGATTCTTTTGCATGCCATTTGAGATTCCTCGATATAAATCTACAAAACCATTTCTATTTGGCATTTCCCTTTTTAGGAGGATCAATTATACCAAAAATGAGAATGGGTATATATTGAAGCATGCATTTAATAAAAAAAATCATCCTTGCACTTCCAAATTTTATATAAATACCGACGTTCCACCTAGTGTTGAGTTTAAGTCCATGAAAGCAAATTGGATCTTTCAATTCGTTCTAACCCAAATCTAATCACTTTGTCTTATCCAAAACTTAGGAATAGGCGTAGGATTGTCATCTGTTGTCCCTCAAATGCCACTTTACAATTCTACTTAGGGCCCGTTTGGCAACCCAATTTCAAGGCTTGGAATTGGAATTGGAAGGCCAATTTCAATTCCGTGGAATTAAAATTGGCCTTCGAATTCCATTTCCATGGCTTGGAATTGGGTTGCCAAACGGACCCTTAGTTCAAATGGCAAATCAACCTCGGAATTTAATCTATTCTCAAATGGAATTAAGTTCTATGTGTCTCATCACAGTTTGGAATAATCTTTGAACCATGATTTTCTCACAAATAATATTGAAACAAGAGATAATACTTCTTACACATAATATTGAAACAAGAGCTAACAGTTCTTGATGAATAAATTTTTTCATGAGATGAGGATCCAAGTAATTATCAATACTCATCTCATTCCACTTGCTCCAATGATTATTTGGAATGCCATTTGAGTTTCCCCAAAAATAAACTACAAAAACCATTTCTATGTAGCCTATACCTTTTTTAGGAAGAATCTGGTTGTTTTGGGTGTGCATCTAAAGCAATTATATTTCTTGAAACAGAAGCTTTACTCTGCAGATCTTTTCCATCTTTGGTTTTTCTCACGCCTGCCCCCGTAACATTTGCGGCATTCAAATTCTTTCCAACTTTCTTTGTATTGCCTATACCT
The DNA here is from genome assembly GCA_949130495.1 of Sambucus nigra. Classification (NCBI taxonomy): domain Eukaryota; kingdom Viridiplantae; phylum Streptophyta; class Magnoliopsida; order Dipsacales; family Adoxaceae; genus Sambucus; species Sambucus nigra. Next base: position 492,484,963 of record OX422208.1, on the reverse strand, counting down.
TTTTGCAATTTCTTATGCTTTGTCTCATCTGTTTGTCATATTTCAAAATCCTTATCACTTACAAAATTTTATTTCCCTATCATTCATTATATCCATCCCATAAGCTATTCGTTAACACGATTTCTATCATCTTTGACCCGCTGATGTATGAGCAGACAATACATGAGACAAATAACATTGCATATATTCATATTTTTACTCTTTACTATTTCTCATGTATGTATAAAACTTACTGTATATAAATAAAAAAATTCATCATATATTGAATATGTGTAACATATGGATATATCACACTTTAATGTTGTTCATTCTCATGCTAAATTGCTTTGTTGCATATTTATACACTTTCGCTTCAGTTGTGGCAATGATTCGCAATGGGATTACAGATTAATTGATCAGATATCTATAAACATCATTTGTATGCAAATGGGGTATAAGGATATTGTGTCTTCACTCTGAGCTTCCTGGATCTAAAAATGGCTCACTTCTTTATTTAGGATAATTTTTTGATAAAAAAATTTAGTCTCAATATAAAAATCATCTGAAAAATAATAAAATTTTATATTATTTTACAATATTAATAAAATGAAATGTAACAATATCTTATGTTATTTTATCTGTATCCATAATAATCTCATTCATATTTGAATTGAGATATTTATAAATAATATTCTCCCTTTTAAGATCCTATCAAAATATCTTGAAAATAATTAATTTTTTATTACTTTAAAATTTAGTTTGCATATGGTTCACACCTGACACGAAAATTATTACTGTTTTTTACAAATCAAATTCTATTTAATTAACTTCTAAATTCATTCCAAACAAAAAAGAAGTAATACACTACATATTGTATTGATTTACATTATTATGGTATCTTTTAATACACTAATAATTATATGGTATTTATTCAACACTCGGAACTTTTTAGTAGCGATGCATACGTTTTAACATTGTTATGGTATCATTTAATACACTAATAATGATATCACATAATGTAATAACCCTCGCTTATGAGACCGTATTTTATAGTAATTACTTAGTATAGTAATTAAAGACAAGTGTTGGGTTATGATTTGAATGTTAATTCAACGTAGAAAGTTGATATTTATTGTGAGTTTGCATACATATCATATCTATGAGTAAATATTGATATGTCATGCTTATTAATATCATCTGAAAATAAAATGATATTTGGCTTAATTATGAGACCGGAACCTAAATTGAATGTTAAAATGTCCAAATGATAATTTGGAGACCGCAGTTGATTCCGGAATGTGTGAAATAGTCAAATATTGTGCCATATTGTATTTTATAGTTTTGGGCATTTTTGACTGGTTGTGCCTTAATTAGGCTATTGCGTATTATTTTATCGCACTATTAGTTAATTAAGTGGGACTTGTGTCTTAGGTCACGACTTAAGTCTTCTAAGTCTTCCAATTTCCCCTAATTTCCTTCCAAAACCAAAGAGAGAAAGAGAAGAGTAGAGAGAAAGACTTGGGATTGAGAGAGATTGCTACTACACCAAGGAATCTGCATATTTACTGAATCAAGGCAAGTTTTTACTTGCTATTTGTGTCTTGAGATAGATGATTTACTATGATAATGGTGTATTGATTTTAGTTTAGCAAACCTAGGGTTTTCTTATGTATTTTGGGTTTTGATTCACTCAAAGATGATTCATGAGGTTGTAGATGATCAATAGCATCATTGATGTCCTCTTAGTGTTGGTATATAAGTTTGGTTTGGAGAAATATGAGTTGGGGTAGAAAATGGAGTCCAAGACTCCATAGCCATTTCTTGGCAAAATCGCAGGCCCGAATCGATTCGGCCCCCTGGGCGAATCGATTCGGTTAGTTCCAGTGCCCAGGTCTTGTGAACCGAATCGATTCGGAATTTATCCGAATCGATTCGGCAGTTAGGCAGAAACCCAAATTTTCTGACCGAATCGATTCGGTTTCCCATCCGAATCGATTCGGCTACTTTTCAGAAACTCAAATTTTCTGGCCGAATCGATTCGGCCAAGGGGGCGAATCGATTCGGTAGCCCTGCACTTTTTGAAATTTTTCTTTTTTCATTTTTAATCCTTTTTATTTAGGATTAATGATTAGGGACCTTCTTAAATGAAGTAAACATAGGGCTTAGAGTATTAGTTGAGTTGGGTCGACATCCTAGACTCGAAAGGGTTCATCTAGGGTTCGTTTAAGGGGGAATTTAAAGTGATGTTTAGGCATTACTTTCGTCGTGTAGTTTTATAAGGGTCTAGAATTTATTAAGGTCAATTTGGAGACTTTAGAATTCAACTCGGGTTAGATTTAACTTGAGGGTTTATATTAAGGCCTAAAGGAGGCTTCGGAAATAATTTTGAAGTCTGAATTTCTTATCGAGGATGTTATGTCGGTACGTATCATGTATAGTCCCAATTTAGCTAATACACTTATTAAAAATGGAAAGTTGATAAGGTAAATGATAATTTACTAAATCATGTAATGGAAATAAATAAAATGGATGTTACACACCTCTCTAAATACCATCTTAAGGGAAGTCCGTGCGAGAGGTGAAGCCCCCTGGCTAATGAATGCAGGGTGGATATAGTCCTAGGCCATATGAGCGCTTGTTTTATTTTTCTGCGATGGGTAGGAGATTCTGGGTGTGGTCTTGACTACCCCGCAGGCATATGGCCGCTTCCCGACGATTTCGATAGGATCCCAGGTTGTCTTATGTTAGGCCCTGGAAGATGATGGTTATTTAGGGACGCGCACAGTGGGGAAACCCGGACGGGCGGTCTTAGAATCGTTATACATATATTTATAACTATTCTAATTATCGAGTTGGACTCGATGGAACTTTAAATGCCATATAGAGCAACATTTATGCCACAAAGAGCATGCTATTGAGATTAGTGCCATAAAGAGCACATGATGATAATTATATTCCTGATAAGGAATGGAAAATAAGATTAAAGTTGAATTATGATGAATGATGTTAAAGGCTCATAAGTACTTTTAACTCTGACTTAATATAAATCTCGCTCCATGTAGTCTTTTATCAGTTTTAGTTCCTTATATGATGTTACCATGCTAGACTATCATCCATGCTTACTTGCGCATCATTGTCATACCTGTCATTTATCTATTGATCACATATCTACCCGGCCCTGACCGGTTTTCATTTCTTGCTGTGTGTATATATATATATAATCCGTTCAGGTGTTCCGCCGCACGGTCGCCAGTAATGACCTTTCCTTTCTTATGTTTTGAGGAGCCGTGATGTTGTGCGGGTTTCACGGGATTTTGGATAGACGCCTCTGTTTATGCTTCTAGTTATGTTCAGTTTATTCGGGCTTGTTTCCCAAACCGTTGTAATTGTATAATGGATCTATTATGTAACACTTGGTACTATATGTATGTTGTATGGTTATTATTGACCGACCTTTCGTTCGGTCCTTCTGTATCTTTTGGGTTTCTTTTATACGCTTGTGGGGGTTTTCACCCTCTATTTCTATTATGGGTTGTTGAAAATGTTTTCTTTTTATTTCAAATCAAAGTTTTTGATAACCCGTTTTCTGGAATATAGAGTGGTTATTCCTTATACTTCGCATATTGTAGTGATGCTGAGAATGATATTTATCAATGATTTCCTATTTTATCGGGGTATAAGGCTGGCCACCCTTTATTCCGGATAGCGGATTGTCACATATGGTATCAGAGCATCAGGTTCTAGAGTCTTTAGGATCTATGCGGACTTGTCACGTTCTACCGTAACGTTCTTTGATATAGAACTTAATGTTAGGATTGTTTTGCTGCCTATGTATGCGATCTTCTGCTAAATAGATTGTCTTGTACTATGTTTTAACTCTATCTCGTCTTTATCTCAGATGCCGCCGAAGAGAGGACGTCCCGCTAGACGTAATAGGGTTGTTGAGGATGAGTTTGGTCCTCCACCGCAGCAGGGGAATATCAGCGCCGCTGAAGTGGCAAATATTATGGCCCAAGCTGTCAACGCCGCGATGACTGCAGTGGCCCAACAAATGCCACAAGCTCAAGTTAGGGGACAAGAAGCACTAGTTCCTACGGGACCTTCTCAGTGGGAACGGGTGAGGGAGTCTTTCCTTAAGGGACATCCCCCGGAATTTGAGGGAGGTTCGGATGTTATCAAGGCGAACCAGTGGAAGTGAGATATGCAGCGCCATCTTAGGATGGTGGAATGTAGTGAGGAGAAAAAGCAAGTTATCGTTACTTTCAAGCTTGTCGGACCGGCTTTGCACTGGTGGGAGTCAATGACGACACCTGAACAAAGGGATACTATGTCCATCACAAATTTTTGGGCCTTGTTTGATGGAAAGTATTTCCCTCCTGCAGTTCAGAGGGAAATGCAGAGGAAGCTTCAGGATTTGGTACAAGGGGAGAGATCAGTTGCCGAGTACGAGGAAGAGTTTACCCGGTTAGCAAGTTTTATACCGGATGAAGTAACTCCAGAAGCGAAGAGGATCTCCAAGTTTGTGGGAGGTTTACACTGGCGAATAAAACAACATTTGCTGGGAAATCCATCTCTGGTGACTTTTGGTGATGTGATGAACGCTGCCTTACTTCACTGTCAAGAGCATAGATTGTTTTTGCAAAACAAGAAGAAGGTTGTAGTGACGGGGCAAATAGTGAGACAGGGAGGAGTTGGGAGCGGAGGGGTGACGTCTTCTTCGTCCCAATCCTCGGGGAACAAGCAGGTTGAGAGGGATCCTCAGCAGGGGGATTCGACCAAGTGTCAACATTTTGATGGGTTTAATACTGGAGGCAACAACAGTAATAACAGACAGGGTCAAGGCGGTCAGCAACCACAGGGTGGTAGAGGTGGAAATGGAGGTAGAGGCCAACAGGGCCGAGGTGCGGGGCCATTCCGAAATAACCATGGTAGGAATCAAGATAATACGACAAATAAATGTTTCCAGTGTGAGGAGCTGGGTCACTTTAAAAGGGCGTGCCCTCAGTTGGTTGGAGGGCATCTTCCTAGGGCCCCGCAGCAGCCGTATGTACAGTTTCCGCCCCAAGCGCCTAATCCGATTGCTCCTCCTCAACGGGGGCAATTGCAGTACGGTCGAGTTTACCATATTCAGGAGGCTCTGCTTCCTCCAGTTCCTCCTGCACCACCAGCAATCGAGGGTAAGTTTCTCATTCATGGGCATATGGGTCGAATAATATTTGATACGGGTGCTACACACTCCTTTATTTCTAGAAGCTTTGCCCAGACTACAGGTTTGATAAAATCTGCTGAAAGTACCTTCACTAGCGTTGAATCCTCTATGGGCGATGGCTCATTGATTTTCTTCGTATGTAAAAACGTAGGAGTTAATCTTAGTGACTTGTGTTTTGAGGCCGATTTACTCGTCCTTTATATGGTCGGGTACGATATAATTTTGGGTATGGATTGGCTAGTGAAGTACCGTGCTATAGTAAATTGTTTTGGTAAGAGTATAGTTTTTGCGGTTCCGGGAAAAGAGATGTTCCTGGTAGTTATGCCTTGTATGGAAGGGAGCACGAGTGCTTACCTATATTGTATTGCGGAAGACGCATCTAGAGATGTCGTGGTTCCCCTAAATTCTCTTCCAATCATTAGAGACTTTGAAGATGTTTTTCGGGAGATCCCAGGATTACCTCCAAGCCGGGAGATAGAGTTCGTGATTGACTTAATGCTGGGAACTCGACCGATCGCCAAAGCTCCTTATCGAATGGCCCCTGTGGAGATGAGGGAGCTGAGGGATCAGATTCAGAAGCTACTGGAGTAGGGCTTTATTAGGCGTAGTACCTCACCGTGGGGCGCTCCGGTATTGTTTGTGAAGAAGAGAGATGGCTCTCTCCGGTTATGCGTGGACTATAGAGAGTTGAATAAAGTCACCATCCGGAATAAATACCCTTTACCTCGCATCGACGACTTGTTTGATCAACTTAGGGGAGCTTCCTACTTCTCCAAGATCGACCTGAGGACGGGGTATCACCAACTGAGGATACGAGATCAGGATGTATCTAAGACGACCTTTCTGACCCGTTATGGATCTTATGAATTCTTGGTTATGCCCTTTGGGCTAACCAATGCCCCTGCAGTGTTTATGGACCTTATGAACAGGGTGTTTCGGGATTTCCTTGACCAGTTTGTCATTGTATTTATTGATGACATCCTAGTCTATTCTCAGACAGAGTCGGATCACGCTGCTCACTTGCGGTTGGTCCTGCAGAGATTGAGGGATCATCAATTGTATGCAAAGTTTGAGAAGTGTGGCTTCTGGTTGAAGGAAGTTCAATTTCTGGGGCATGTGGTGTCATCCCAAGGTGTGTCCGTGGATCCGGGAAAGGTGATTGCGGTAAAGGAGTGGGGTCAGCCCACGACGCCCACTGAAGTTCGTAGTTTTCTGGGCTTGGCGGGGTATTACCGCCGGTTCATTAAGGGCTTTTCCAAGGTTGCTAGCCCATTGACGAATTTAACCCGGAAAGGAGTAAGATTTGTATGGGACACTTCATGTCAAGAGGCTTTTGATGAGCTCAAGGATAGGCTAACCTCGGCTCCAGTCCTGGCATTGCCAAAGCCGGGATTGGAATATCTTGTCTTCACTGATGCATCTCTTCTGGGATTAGGAGGTGTTCTCCAACAAGAGAGACAACCCATTGCGTACGCTTCTCGTAAGTTGAAGCCTCACGAGAGGAACTATCCGGTGCATGACTTGGAGTTCACCGCTGTTGTATTTGCCTTGAAGATATGGAGGCATTATCTTTTGGGGGAAAAGTTTAGTCTTTTCACCGACCACAAATCGCTACAATACTTATTCTCCCAAAAGGATTTGAATATACGCCAGCGTCGTTGGTTGGAGTTTGTGAAAGATTACCAATTTGATATTCATTATCACCCCAGGAAGGCGAATGTGGTAGCAGATGCCTTGAGTAGAAAGCCTGATGGAGACTTAGCTGAGGTGTGGAAAGCTAAGTGGAGAGAACTCAGCCTAGAGGATGCAGGAGTGAGAGCATTTCTTTCCGTGATGATGGTTACTCCCACGATTATAGCAAAGATTGTGGAAGCTCAGAAAAGAGATCAAGTTTGTCAAGACCATACACGCCAGTTGTTGTCTGAGGGAGCGGAGTCGTACTCAATTGGTTCTGAGGGTGGACTACGCTTCCATGGAAGACTTGTGGTTCCCGACGATGGAGATTTGAGACGTGCAGTTATGGTGGAATCCCACGGGTCCAAGTTCGCGGTACATCCAGGCGGGGACAAGATATACCAAAATATGCATCGGTTGTACTGGTGGGCGGGTATGAAGAGGGATATCTCAGAGTTTGTGTCCCAATGCACTACTTGTCAGTTGGTTAAGATCGACCACCAGCGACCGGCAGGTTTGTTACAACCGCTCGAGATTCCCGTATGGAAATGGGAAAGCATTTCGATGGACTTTGTTACGGGCTTACCTAGATCGCAAAAGGGTCATGATTCAATTTGGGTGATTGTCGACCGTTTGACCAAGTCAGCACACTTCTTACCCGTGCGCACCGATTATGATACTGCTCGTTATGCCCAATTGTTCATTGAGGAGATCGTTAGACTCCACGGGGTACCTTTAAATATTGTCTCCGACCGAGATAAGATATTTGTGTCCCACTTTTGGGAGAGTTTCCAGGGAGCTATGGGGACTGAATTGAAGCTAAGCTCTTCCTATCATCCTCAAACAGACGGTCAGACCGAAAGGGTAAACCAGATGTTGGAGGATATGCTTCGTATGTGCATACTCGATTTTAAGGGCAGTTGGGAACAATACCTTCCCTTGGTTGAGTTTGCTTATAATAACTCATATCAATTCACTATCGGAATGGCACCCTATGAAGCTCTGTATGGCAGGCCTTGTAGATCGCCCGCTTGTTGGTTGGAAGTGGGTGATAATAAGTTTCTTGGACCTGAAATGATCCAAGATACTTATTCGAAGATTGAGCTTATTCAAAATCGCATACGGATAGCCCAAGATCGACAAAAGAGTTATGCCGATGCGGGTAGGAGACATATGGAATTGGAGGTTGGGGACCAAGTGTTAGTGCGAGTGTCCCCGATGAAGGGTATTAAACGTTTTGGGAAGAAAGGAAAGCTTGCACCCCGTTTTGTTGGACCTTTCCCGGTGATTGCAAAAGTTGGTCCCGTGGCATAACAACTTGCCTTGCCGGAACCTTTACAACAAATACATGATGTATTTCATGTCTCCTCTTTGAAGAAGTACAGAAGGTGTGAACGTGCCCTTTGGCACATTCCTTTCGAAGATATCGATTTGCAGCCCGATGTTTCTTACGAAGAACAACCGATTGCTATCCTTGAGTTTGGGGAGCGAAAGTTGAGATCTCGTGTGGTGCCCCTAGTGAGAGTTCATTGGAGTCATCATCATGCAAGCGAATCAACTTGGGAACGTGAGGACGAGACGCGGGAGAAATATCCACATCTTTTCTCGTGAGGTACGCCTGAATTTTGGGGGCAAAATTCCCTCATAAGGGGGGAGGAGTATGTAATAACCCTCGCTTATGAGACCATATTTTATAGTAATTACTTAGTATAGTAATTAAAGACAAGTGTTGGGTTATGATTTGAATGTTAATTCAACGTAGAAAGTTGATATTTATTGTGAGTTTGCATACATATCATATCTATGAGTAAATATTGCTATGTCATGCTTATTAATATCATCTGGAAATAAAATGATATTTGGCTTAATTATGAGACCGGAACCTAAATTGAATGTTAAAATGTCCAAATGATAATTTGGAGACTGCAGTTGATTCCGGAATGTGTGAAATAGTCAAATATTGTGCCATATTGTATTTTGTAGTTTTGGGAATTTTTGACTGGTTGTGCCTTAATTAGGCTATTGCGTATTATTTTATCGCACTATTAGTTAATTAAGTGGGACTTGTGTCTTAGGTCACGACTTAAGTCTTCTAAGTCTTCTAATTTCCCCTAATTTCCTTCCAAAACCAAAGAGAGAAAGAGAAGAGTAGAGAGAAAGACTTGGGATTGAGAGAGATTGCTACTACACCAAGGAATCTGCATATTTGCTGAATCAAGGCAAGTTCTTACTTGCTATTTGTGTCTTGAGATAGATGATTTACTATGATAATGGTGTATTGATTTTAGTTTAGCAAACCTAGGGTTTTCTTATGTATTTTGGGTTTTGATTCACTCAAAGATGATTCATGAGGTTGTAGATGATCAATAGCATCATTGATGTCCTCTTAGTGTTGGTATATAAGTTTGGTTTGGAGAAATATGAGTTGGGGTAGAAAATGGAGTCCAAGACTCCATAGCCATTTCTTGGCAAAATCGCAGGCCCGAATCGATTCGGCCCCCTGGGCGAATCGATTCGGTTAGTTCCAGTGCCCAGGTCTTGTGAACCGAATCGATTCGGAATTTATCCGAATCGATTCGGCAGTTAGGCAGAAACCCAAATTTTCTGACCGAATCGATTCGGTTTCCCATCCGAATCGATTCGGCTACTTTTCCGAAACTCAAATTTTCTGGCCGAATCGATTCGGCCAAGGGGGCGAATCGATTCGGTAGCCCTGCACTTTTTGAAAATTTTCTTTTTTCATTTTTAACCCTTTTTCTTTAGGACTAATGATTAGGGACCTTCTTAAATGAAGTAAACATAGGGCTTAGAGTATTAGTTGAGTTGGGTCGACATCCTAGACTCGAAAGGGTTCATCTAGGGTTCGTTTAAGTGGGAATTTAAAGTGATGTTTAGGCATTACTTTCGTCGTGTAGTTTTATAAGGGTCTAGAATGTATTAAGGTTAATTTGGAGACTTTAGAATTCAACTTGGGTTAGATTTAACTTGAGGGTTTATATTAAGGCCTAAAGGAGGCTTCGGAAATAATTTTGAAGTCTGAATTTCGTATCGAGGATGTTATGTCGGTACGTATCATGTATAGTCCCGATTTAGCTAATACACTTATTAAAAATGGAAAGTTGATAAGGTAAATGATAATTTACTAAATCATGTAATGGAAATAAATAAAATGGATGTTACACACCTCTCTAAATACCATCTTAAGGGAAGTCCGTGCGAAAGGTGAAGCCCCCTGGCTAATGAATGCAGGGTGGATATAGTCCTAGGCCATATGAGCGCTTGTTTTATTTTTCTGCGATGGGTAGGAGATTCTGGGTGTGGTCTTGACTACCCCGCAGGCATATGGCCGCTTCCCGACGATTTCGATAGGATCCCAGGTTGTCTTATGTTAGGCCCTGGAAGATGATGGTTATTTAGGGACGCGCACAGTGGGGAAACCCGGACTGGCGGTCTTAGAATCGTTATACATATATTTATAACTATTCTAATTATCGAGTTGGACTCGATGGAACTTTAAATGCCATATAGAGCAACATTTATTCCACAAAGAGCATGCTATTGAGATTAGTGCCATAAAGAGGACATGATGATAATTATATTCCTGATAAGGAATGGAAAATAAGATTAAAGTTGAATTATGATGAATGATGTTAAAGGCTCATAAGTACTTTTAACTCTGACTTAATATAAATCTCGCTCCATGTAGTCCTTTATCAGTTTTAGTTCCTTATATGATGTTACCATGCTAGACTATCATCCATGCTTACTTGCGCATCATTGTCATACCTGTCATTTATCTATTGATCACATATCTACCCGGCCCTGACCGGTTTTCATTTCTTGCTGTGTGTATATATATATATAATCCGTTCAGGTGTTCCGCCGCACGGTCGCCAGTAATGACCTTTCCTTTCTTATGTTTTGAGGATCCGTGATGTTGTGCGGGTTTCACGGGATTTTGGATAGACGCCTCCGTTTATGCTTCTAGTTATGTTCAGTTTATCCGGGCTTGTTGCCCAAACCGTTGTAATTGTATAATGGGTCTATTATGTAACACTTGGTACTATATGTATGTTGTATGGTTATTATTGACCGACCTTTCGTTCGGTCCTTCTGTATCTTTTGGGTTTCTTTTATACGCTTGTGGGGGTTTCCACCCTCTATTTCTATTATGGGTTGTTGAAAATGTTTTCTTTTTATTTCAAATCAAAGTTTTTGATAACCCGTTTTCTGGAATATAGAGTGGTTATTCCTTATACTTCGCATATTGTAGTGATGCTGAGAATGATATTTATCAATGATTTCCTATTTTATCGGGGTATAGGGCTGGCCACCCTTTATTCCGGATAGCGGGTTGTCACACATAATTTTTAGTAGGTTGGTGTTGGGGAGAGTAGGCCGCACAATGAAACTTTATTACTCATTTGATCAGTGTATTTGTCATATTATAGGACTTCGATTTACTAATTGAATACATTGCGGTCGTTTACATAAATAAATTTTTTTAGCTACAAAATTATCGACACCATGATCATTTTTGGGCACCATTGGAACGGGACAATGTATGTAGCCTTCACTTTCTAAATATAGGGTCTGACTTGCCTTGATTAGGCCACGAAATTCTTATAAAAGTTTGAACTTAATGTTAATCATTTCAGAGTCCACAACCCCTTCCTCTACCATGTTTTATTTGTTAGTTTACATACCTCAAAAATCATATAAAACTCTAGCTTTTACCTATGGCCTTTATTTTCTATTATTTTTTATATTTTCTACAAATTATGGATTTCTTAGATGTTAATTTTCCCATTAACTTAAACTCATATGTGTATAGATGTTATTCAGTAGTTACTGTCATTAGTTTAATTTCATTTACCATAAAATAAACTCTTATATTCCATATCTATTAAGTCTAAGCATGTGTGCTTATGTTATGAAGTTTAACATATTCCAACACTAAATCTTTTGATCTAGCATCTTTTATTTAAATGCTCTGTAAAGTTATATTTTCTATTTATTCTTTAATTTAGGACATGTTATACTTGAATTTTAGAATTTTTTAAGTGTTTACAGTTCTTGTTATGACATGTTTATTTCACGCTACAGTTCATTCACTTTACATATTTAAAATTTTTGTATTTCAATACTCGCGTACTTTAACGTTCCACTCATTAAATTAACTGAATATTCTTTTATTAAATATGTACAATTTCATCATTCAACCCCTTCATATAAATTACTTTTATTTTCACTAATATCGGTTTTCAAAATCACAAATGCAGTTACTAGTTTTACATAAAGAAGCATGCAAAGTGACTAGGAATGAACGTGAAATGCTTTTGAAGTCAAACGCACTGTACACTCGCAAAGATGTGATTGATGTTGATAATCCGTTACCTCAAACATCACATTTCTCAAAACTACTATGTGATAGAGAATATGATGAATTTGTTGAATACTCAAAGAGCAAATAAAAAAATCCTAGATTTGAGAAGTTAAACGATGTATACAAATGCATTGCAAACGTGGCTGTAGTAAAGACAATTGACAAAAATGGAAAAGTCACCCCCATGAACTCCAATGACATGTTTAAGGAAGATCTTTTTTCGTCGTTGCCACTTATCGTAATTGATGGAAGATATGAAGGAAATTCAAGAAACTTCAATGCTGACTATGTCATTATTGATTGAGCTTTATGTTTCGTCGTGTCTTATCCTTTTTCCAATAATTTGATGTTTTCCTTCATTTTGAATATGTAATAATAACATTTCAATCAACTCATATGTTGACTATGTCGTTATTGGTTGAACTTGATAATTCGTCATGTCCTATCCTTTTCCCATACTTTGGTATTTTCCTCCATTATGAATATGCAATAAGCATAGTTGCAACTAGTCAACATTTAATATTTTTTTGAATTTTGGCTTATCGCTTTACATATTTACATGTTCGTTTATGGTATTGGCATTGCTTCCTCCTTAGTAATGTGATCTATTCAACAATAAAAACTTTATAATCAATTAATTTCATATACAAAAGTTGTATTTCATATCCGATAAATAGTCGGAAAAGTAAACACATTTTGGAATAAATTATAATTATCTTTCTCTAATTATACATTTCTTTTTGTGGATACATAGTTAACTCTAAACACAAAAGTAGGAAGTATATTTCGTTATGTTCTGTCATTTGAGATTTCGGTACTGTAATCCATACTAAGGATATGAGTAAATCATGTCAGAAAGAGAGGACTACTTCCAACTATTGTGGCTATACATTGACTAACATTCAAGATTGTCTTTATAGTTTGAAATCGATGGACACTGCTTTCAACTATTTTGGTTATACATTTGGAAGTGTTAACGACTATCGTGGAAATTTGAGTCATGAAAATTCTTTGATCAAATACTGTGGCTACGCTGTAGGAAACGTTGAACCTACTCTTAATGATCTAAGGGAAAAATAGCGTATGCCAAAATCTTCATCGGTGATAAGTAAGTAACTTTGAGCATATTTTTTACAACTACACTTTTCAAAATGAAACATTCTTTAAAAATATATATGCATACAGACTATTAACTTATTATTGAATATATAGGAACTTAATGTCAACCATTGGATTTCGAAATGCCTACACAAACTTGCCCATACTGTAATGTTGTTCTTTGGTACGAAGAGAGGAATGAAAAGAGTAAAAAACCTAGAGTTCCCAAATTCAACATATGTTGCTAGGTTAGTCGAGTTAGACTACCCATGTTACGCCACCCGCCTGAGATTTTGAATAAGATTTTGACATCAGATGATCAAGTTAGTGTTTCAAAATTCGAAGACAATATAAGAGCATACAATTAAATTTTTTCTTTCACATCTACTAGTGCAATCATAGACAACCGTATAAATAATGGTTCTGCTCTGTATGTTTACCGTATATGTGGAAACAATCATCACAAGATCAGTTCACTACTGCCTGTTACTGGAAAACTTCGAATTTTACCCAACTTTACAGCTACGACACTAAAAAAGAGGTAAGCAGTCGAATCAGGTCATTAGGCGGTGATAGCAACTCATCTAGACTTGATTCAACTGTGGTGCCTGATTTTCTATTGATGATCGATACAAACAACGATCTTTATAAAGTCTTCGGGATGGATCGAAATCATTTCAATGAATCTGATGTCCATACTGTACGAATAAGAATTCGTCGATAAAGATTCTCTGACCCATCCGTTTACCATTTTCCCAGCACAACAGAGATTCCATCATTAATTATTGGAGATTTTACTGAAGATAGTGCGAGCATAGATGTCATCGTTGAGCACATGTGCCACAAATTGCAATGAATTAATGAAATACGCCCCTCATTAATGTCAATGCAATGCCCTTTTCTTTTCCCATACGGAGAATATGGGTTCCAACTGGGAATAACATATCAAAATATCCCCAAAAACAAACCAACGAAAAGAAAATGTGTGACAATGAGACAAAACTATGCATACCTGCTACACTAGCGTAGAAACGAAGTCCAAACTCTATTGTTAGGCAGGCGACTATTCCAATAATACATAGTTGATAAATACACATGCATAGAAGATGAAATACTACGATGGGTCCATTTAAACCAAAAAAAATTATGAGTTGAATCATAAAAAGGAATAAATTATGCGATATAACAAGAATATTGTACACCATCAGCTCTTGGAAAGCGTATTGTTCTTCCATCAAGCTTCACAGGCAGTCCTAGATAAATGGCATAAAACTTTCAAGACGCAGTGGTGATTTGTAGATGGTTTGGCAACCCTGATTTATTCTTGACATTCACCGCCAATCTGTTGGCCAGAAATTACAAAATTCTTATCTCCAACTAGACAAGTCCTTACTGAAAGACCTGATATTGTGTCAGGAGTATTTAAAATAAATCCTAATGCATTATTAAATCACCTGATAAAGAAAAATCACTTCCAACGTGTACTTGAGGGTATATCTACTTTTTTCTCACATAAACTCTTTATAACATATATAATATAAAGTACTAATACATTGTCTATATATTTTTACATTAAATATTGATACCCCAAATACCCATTTCAACCATTTTAGCGATATACACGATTGAATTCAATAAAAGAGGTCTACCACATGCACATATACTATTTTTCTTGCACGCAAATGCTTAGAAACCAACCCCATCGGATGTCGACAAAATAATATCTACAAAAATACCCGATTATAAATCAGACCCCGTTGGTTATACCGATGTATCTCAATTCCTGTACCATGGTCCATGCGGACATGCTAATCCAAAGTCGCCATGAATGATAAACGAATTTTTCTCCAAGCACTTCCCAAAGAAATAATGCATCCAAACAATGTTTGATGATAATGGTTTCCCTGTTTATAGATGCCGAGACAATGGAAGACATTTTGCTAAAATGGGCATAAACATTGACCACAGATTTGTGGTACCACACAATCTCAATTTGGTTGTCAAATATCAAGATCATTTAGATGCCGAATGGTGAAGCAAATCAAGGTAAATTAAATATTTGTTCAAATATATCAACAAAGGACCTAGCAGAACAAGAGTTATACTTGAGTCTATTGAAGCGAGACGATCTGCTAATGGTGAAGATGAGCCCACAAAAGTTGAGGAGATTAAAAAATTCGTTGATTGCCAATACGTCTCTGCATGTGAAGCATGTTAGAGAATATATGAGTTTGATATACAATATCGAAGCATTGGGGTTAAATGACTTACATTCCATCTGCTCGAAGAAAAAATGGTGACTTTTGAGGATTCAGAACATCTTAACACTGTGATTGATAGAATTGGTGTAGAAAAGACCATGTTTACGAAATGGATGGTTGCAAACAACAAGTATAAATATACAAGAAAGATGACATATGCGGAATTTCCAAAAGAATGGACACGGAAATATTTAGAGAAGAGATAGACACGAAGAAAGTCAGGTACATGTCGTGGTCATATTGTGTATGCACATCTAGCATCTAGAGAAAGATTTTACTTAAGCTTGTTATTGAACGTTGTTCGAGGAACAAGGAGTTACGAATAGGTGAGGACTTTTAACGGGATTGTATACCCAACTTGCAAAGCTCCATGTTATGCCAGTCCCCTACTTGAAGATGACAAAGATGGCATGGCGCAATTTTCCAAGCTTCTCAATGGTCAACTGACCATCAACTATGATAATTGTTCACAGTGATTCTAATGTTTTTTGAAGTTAACAATACAGAAAAACTATGGGAAGCACATTGGGATTCGTTATCTAACGACATACTGTATCAGCAAAAGAAGTTGTCAAACTTGGATATTTTGGTCCTGAGCGAAGATCATTTCGGAATTATGCCTTATATGAAATAAATGCGATTCTAACAAAAATGGTAAGGGATTATCTAATTTTCCTCCAATGCCAAAGTCGAACCCATCTCTAATACGTGATCGTGGAACTACTCGATCGAAATCACAACAATCGTATACTGAAATGTCTGTTGCATAGGTATATACATTATACACAAACTTTTTAATATTTAGACAACTTTCATAAATACAATTTTCAGGTCTAATTCGCATTGAACCAAAATTTTGTCAAAAAGTAAAATGTTCTTTATCAATAAACATATATAATATAGTAAATAGGAACCTCAAAAAAACATTAAACAACTGTTTTTTAGTAAACTTAGTTTATTTTTTTTCGATTAATGCATTTCCTCTGTATTGGCGTAAAACATTGAAAACCAACTTCTACGCAAACTCATTAGTTATTGAGCTTGAAACTGAGATTACAATACCAAAAATGTCCTAAGTTTTGGATTCTTCTGAAGAGTCAGTATACTACCATTTTCTCCAAATAAAACGCCCATAATATTTGTTTTCGTGTATCATGATCATCACTATTATATATGTTATGTCGACTCCATTTGACCAAAACTACTTTTCCATCTTTACTTTAATACCCGAAATGGTCTTTAAATAATGGAATTTAAATATGACACAAACTAAGGCACTTGAAAATGAGATTATAATGCAAAAAATTTCCCCTGTTCTGGATTCTTCTGAATAGTCAGTGTCCTACCATCTGCTCCAAATAAAACACCCATAATATTTGTTTTCGTTTGTCATGATCATCACTGTTATATATGATAAGTCGACTTAATTTTACCAAAATTACTTTTCCATCTTTGATTTCATACCCAAAATGATATTTATATAATGTATTTTAAATGTGAAAAGTATTCAGTAATTCACTTCTATCAACCAGCTACATACACCAGTTCTTTAAAATGCAAATGAAAAAGATGTAATTCTTATATTATTACTTTTCATCAATGGCGACTCTATACTGAACCACAAATTGCCCAAAAGGCATTGGCTACAAGTATGTAGATTACCCAGGGACTACCTGATTCATTTACAAACCTACGCTGACTCAGTACGATACAATTCCATACCTATGGGCATTACACAAGACATCAACAAACACACTAAAAATAGTTAAAATACAAAAAAATGTCATCAAAAGCCCCATATTAAAATTCAAATTCTAAAAAAGTATCAAAAATATCTAATCAAGACATTTAGCGATAGATTGATATTTTACACCTTTAAATAAATGCTTAATTTAGAAAACTATATTACTTTACTTGAATACGCTTTCAATTGCTCACAACAATTTTGAATTACATTTATTCAATGAATATATTTTCAAAATTAACATACAACCTTAATTTGAGATTACTAACACTTTATTCAAATCGACGATGTATTGCAGGATGCTAACATATCCATTTATCAAAATGTTGCAGCAAATATCGATGAAGGCATCCACATAAGATCTTCAAAGAGAATCAAATCTTCCAAGTATATTTATAAAAGTTAAATTACATTAAATCATAGCCATTTTAACTTATATTACTTTCTAAATATACTACAATTATTTAACCTAGATTTCGTTAATTTGTAGGGGAAAAGGAATAAAAATCAAGGATTGAGGGAATTATAACCTTAGCCATTGCTGAAGAATTTCTCTCTTTGGAATCATCATGACGTTTCCTTTTTCTTTCACTGCTCAAGACCTGAAGAATTCACCTCTTTTAATAATAATGACATTATCTTTTTTATTGACTACTTAAGACGTTTTATCATTTCAATAAAAAAGGCATTATGTGTT
This sequence comes from Sambucus nigra, assembly GCA_949130495.1. Lineage (NCBI taxonomy): Eukaryota > Viridiplantae > Streptophyta > Magnoliopsida > Dipsacales > Adoxaceae > Sambucus > Sambucus nigra. The sequence goes on along the minus strand of OX422208.1, from coordinate 492,466,915 downwards.
CTACTTAATTCAATATATTGAATACCATCTTTTCGTTGCGCATTTATTATTCTATTATTCTACATCATCCGTCATTTTAATGTAATCACATACCTTAACTATGAAACTAAAAATATATTTTGTTTCACACATGTACACCCGTGCATCGCGCGGGTTACATACTAGTAGATGATAAAGCAATATCAAAATGACATCAAAATATTTATGGCACAAATTTACAAGTCACACAATAGGATCTATAAGTTGGAAAATTAATTTCTCAAATGTGAAATTAATCTAACTTGGTTTATTTTTAAAAGAATTTGCAAAATATTTTTTAGAAGTTTTTATAGGAGTTTTTAAAATATTTTATGTATGGGGGCATAATTTTACTAATTCTTGAAAATTCCCTAAAAATTTTTCCATGACTAAGTGATTTTAAAATCTTAATCGAGAAAAAATAGAAGAGATCACCAGAAGGCTCTGCAAGTCACCTGTGGCCATGTTGCAAAATTGAGACCCACGGTCATACGAGCTGAGGCCAGAACCTTTCCATTCATGGTCATAGGTTTAACATGCAAATGCCTATCATTGGTACACGACTTTGGTTTGTTTTTTTAACTCAAAATCTTGTATTTTACATATGTCTTCAATACTTTTTAAACTTTTTTAAAAAAAATTTAATTTTTTTTCTTTTCACATATATCTTGAAAACATGTTTTTATTTTTTTAATGGAATTTCTTGAGTTTTTTGTGTGATGTCTTTTAGCTTTTTGTAAAATCATTTTAAGTCCTTTAAATACTAAATAATCTCAAACTTACATGGTATCCCATAAATATACCTCAGAGGGGGGCGTGAATTGGGTATTTGAAATTAAATGACTATTTAAAACTTTTCAAACTTTTATCGTATAGACTAATGCAAATATGATGACTCAATTAGTAATGAAGTAATTAGTCCACCAATAAGTAATATGCCTAGATAGTTAATATTAATATTGGAGAAAGTTAAGAGATATATTAAGGTCAATTTTCTAAAGTTCTTTGACCTTACCTACATCCACGCTCGAGACGGTACTCGAGATTCTTCACTATCACTAGTTCAATAGGTAGAACTAACAACCTCATAAGGATTTATCAAACCTTGAAAATTTTAACCACTAATAAACTAACCCCATCCTTATTCAAGCGACACCCATGCAAAAAATTAAGGTCTAATCCCACCTTGACTCCCCCCATCAACCGTGAAGAAAAAATAAAGTTTAACCGTAGCAACAATAGGGAGTATTAAAAGAAAAGAGTAAAACATAGATTTATTACATAAGAAAAAAAAGTGAAATGGTTTTTTACTTTCTCTCTATAGAAAATATACTTTCAAACAATCACAAGTAAAGTGCTTGAAGGTTAAGCTTTTGGATTTAAAAACATATGAGGTAAAGGATTAAGAACATGGCTAAAGGAAGTTTGGATTGGAACTTTTGCTCAAGTGTTTTTTTTTCAAGATTTTTCTTTAATGGAGTTTTTAGACTAAATCATCCATATGGGTTTTTCTTGGTTTACCTATATAGAAACTCAAATGGGTATTGTTTTGATTTCTTCACCACAAGTAGTTTTTGAGATTGGAACTTCTCTAAAAAAGTTGAATAAGTTGGAAGTTTTTTATTCAGGTTAGGTTCCTTGAAGCTTTGTTTTTAATGGTGTTTTTGGGAACAAAATTCTAAAATGGGTTTTCTTAATATCTTTCTCAAGTAACTCAAGGAATAGATGTGACACCCCAACTAATTAAATACCGAGTAGCTACTCCTTTATAAAATTAATTCAAAATGCCAAGTTGGCTCAGTTAATAGCATCACTGTCGAAAACATTTTATTATTTCTAACCACCTAGTATTTAAAAAGCAAGTTGCCAAATTTTAATTTAAGTCTGATTAACATGCAACAAGTGTAATGAAGAAATAGATAACACCATTCACCATACTGAAGTAAGACGAATAACCATCACAATAAAGTAAATAATAGTCTGGAGGAAACTCCTCACTACAATCCCATAACTGAAATGAATAACCGAAACTGAAATAAAACATGCTAAAGTCTGAAAACTGAAGTATAAAAGATGCTCTAAATAGAAATGGGCAACATGCCCTACAACTGATAGATATCGACTCTGGAATCCAAAAGATAGAAGCGTCTATAAGCAAGTCCCTGTAGCTTCCACAAGCAGCTACAGCTCGTCACCTGAATGAGTATCCTATGCTTGGTGTCCTTGTGGCTGGGCACCTAAAATGGTTTTACAAAGAAAAAGAGATTTGAAAAGCAAACGGGTCAGAGCCCGAATGTGGAGTTATATTTTAAAAACCTGCAAGTGCTTTAAAAACAATTAAAACATTAAATGCAAAGTACATGTTAGGACGTACACTCGCATGATAATCTCACCTCTCGTCTAACTGTGCACTCCTAACGTAAGTACCCATCTATAATGACCCATATTACTAGCTAACCAACAACATAACTAGCTAGACTGCCAAAGGTTCTACCCATATTACTCGGTTCCATTACATAATAACGCTCGTAATTAAATAGGGATTTAACGTAAACTCAGTTACTAAATATGCCATATATATAAGTATCAGTTAACTCATTATATATCTCGAAACCATACCGTAATATTTTTACAACATTAACATGAGGATTCCCATTAATATAATGTATATTATTCACATCATAAATATACGATACAAGCACCCCGCAATCTAAGCTATGGTGCACACATACTCTGCTATCCATCCCGGTACATCACGTACATAAGGATCACATATTCCGAATCTCTCAGGAATAGTTCAGATAACACAAATCAGAAATAGTGGAGGCGAACACAGTCACCATCACATGGGTCACGCACATACCTACGCTCCCATGGTCAGCGGACTTATTAATATCACAATAAGTCTTTCTATGACCTATGTTCATCAAGGTACCAGTCTATATCCCCCCCTAGGCACACAAGGATAAGAGGGTCCTAAGCGAACGCAACCTCCCGTGATAGCAAGTATGGTAGGTATGTCATACACACAATCCATATACCAATACTAAGTAAATACACGTCTTAGTAATACCGTATTTTAATCGTAGTACATATTGCACTCTCATACTAACTATAATTATCACAATTCGTAGTATTCCGGTTTGTAATTATACGCGCTATAATTCATCCTCACATCGTAGTAGACACTCACGTCTTAACCCAAATGGTTTATTAGATATAACTCTCGTATATAATTTACTCACCTCAATAACCCAAAAGTCCCAAATCTATCCTTACATCATCAAAGAATGTTAACTCTACCCTCGAACCAGTTTCCGGGATTCTAAAAATCAAAACAGTCCAAAAAGGACCAAACTGTCAACTCGTTAGAAGTCTCGTTCGAACGAGGCTTCGAACGAGTTCGGACTGTCAGGTCGTTAGAAGTCTCGTTCGAACGAGGCTATTCGAACGAGATCCAGTACGTTCGAACGAACTGTCCCTTCTAACGATATCTCGTTCGAACGAGATATCGAACGAAAACCCTACTCGTTAGCAACGACTGGTCAACTCATTAGAAGCTCGTTCGAACGAGTTCGTTCGAACGACCCGGGGTCTGCTTCTAACGAACGACCAGTTCAAGCCCAGATTTTTTTTCCCCAATCCGTTTTTCACCATTTTTACTCCTCAAGTCTTCTCCAAAGTCCGTTCTAACAACGATTTAAGTCCTCTAATCATACTAAATCATGCTAAGGTCATAAACTAACATCTTTTAAGGTATCAATGCAATCTAAACATCATTAAATCACAAGATTTTATACTATTTCCCAGTTTTCTTCAAGAACATAAACCCTAACTTTTTCTCATCATAAATTCCCAGATTTTAATTCGTTTATACATCACATAGATATGAAATCTCTGAAATTAAATCTCCAAACAATGTTTCTACATGCAAACCTATCCCAAAATTCAATAATAACTTCAAATTTCATGGGTTTTCTTTTAATCTTTCAAGAACAATCAAAATTCTTCAATTTCTAACATGGAAAAGACATTCTCCGAATTTAAATGAAATAAAGTCACTTGCCTTGGTTGTCTCTGGGTTTGGTGTGGATTCGGTGTAGTATTTCTGCAGAATTCTTCTCTCTCTCTCCTTCTCCAAGCTTTCTTCTCCAAAAAGCTATGGTGGCTAGGGTTTGCTTTGGGGGAACTTATGAAAACCTAATTTAATAAACCTCCGTAGCTTGTTGGGTTAATAAGGGTTGGTTGGGGTCAATTCCTTATCAGATTACAACTCTCAATTTTCGTCACTTTTAATTACCCAAAAATACCAAATTACTAAAATACCCTTTAAGTTACCGGTATAGCCTAAAAATACCCCGGGACCCAAACTTTACCCCCAGCTAGTGTTTTCTGACTATCTCGACCCTTCCGGACCCGTTGGCGCACTCAAAACGACCATACGGATTATCGATTTTAAATTCACTTTTATTAACAAAATAATATACCGTGGCGCGGCGGTCCCACGCGTCTCAACAAAATTTCCGAATTGCCGTATATAAATCTCACGACAACTTTTATAATACCAAATACATATATAATCATATATGCACATAATCAAATACCAATTCGCATCTCATTAGTATTTATAACCCGGATTAATTTCCAATTAATACGCATTTAATTAATTAATCCCAAAAATAAATATAGCCAAAAGTACGGGGTATTACATACTTCCCCCCTAATAACTGAATTTCGTCCCGAAATTCGAAGCTAGAAAGTACCTGCTAAAAATAGCTCTGGATAACGCTCGTGCATCTCATCCTCGCGCTCCCATGTGGATTCCTCGACATTGTCATGTCGCCACTGAACACGCACTAACGGAACTATCTTTGACCGTAGTTTCCTCTCGCTTCGGTCCAAAATAGCAACTGGCCCCTCCTCGTAGGAGCTATCCGGCTGGAGATCGATGTCCTCCACAGCAATGTGAGAATGAGCTAGATCATCTCTGAGATATTTCCTCAGCGAGGAAATATGAAATACATCGTGAATCCGATGCAAGTGCTCCGGTAGTCCAAGTCTATACGCAACGGGTCCGATCCGCTCAATAATTGGAAACGGCCCCACATACCTCGGTGCCAACTTCCCCTTCTTCCCGAATCGCATAATCCCCTTCATCGGAGAAACCCTGAGCAAAACCTGGTCCCCCACTTGGAACTCCCTGAAAAACCTCTTCGCATCAGCATAACTCTTCTGCCTGTCTTGAGCTACCCGAATGCGACTCCGAATCAACTCAATCCTTGCCGAAGTATCCTGAATCACTTCCGGCCCAAGTAGTTTGTTGTCCCCCACCTCCAACCAACATGCTGGGGAACGACAATGCCTACCGTACAATGCCTCAAACGGAGCCATGCCAATAGTGAACTGATAGGAGTTGTTGTAAGCAAACTCCACCAGTGGAAGGTACTGCTCCCATCCGCCCCCGAAGTCAATAATGCACATGCGTAGCATGTCCTCCAACATCTGATTGGTGCGCTCTGTCTGCCCATCGGTCTGCGGATGATAAGCCGTAATCAACCGCAATTCCGTGCCCATGGCCTCCTGGAAACTCTCCCAAAACCTCGAAACAAATATCTTGTCTCTGTCAGACACGATATTTAGGGGCACACCGTGAAGTCTCACAATCTCTGAAATGAAGAGCTGGGCATACTGTCCCGAAGTGTAGTCAGTCCTTACGGGTAAGAAGTGAGCGACCTTGGACAACCTGTCCACAATTACCCAAACAGAGTCGTGACCCCTCTGTGACGTAGGCAACCCCGTGACAAAATCCATGGATATGCTCTCCCACATCCACACCGGAACCTCCAACGGCTGTAGCAATCCTGCTGGTCTCTGATGATCCACTTTTACAAGCTGACAAGTGGCGCATTTCGAGACAAACTCAGCGATATCTCTCTTCATACCGCTCCACCAATACTGCCGTCTCATGTCCTGGTACATTTTGTCCCCTCCGGGATGTACCGCGAACCGTGAGCCGTGCGACTCTGCCATCACATCGTGCCGCAATTCTTCCCCTTTCGGAACCACCAATCTCCCATTGAAGCGCAATCCCCCGTCTGAGCTAACGGTATAGGACTCGGCTCCTTCTGCTAGCAATCGAACTATCTGCTCCTGACAGAACGTGTCATTAGCCTGTGCCCGTACTATCCTCGTGACAATCTGTGGGGTAACGGTCATCACAGACATGAAAGATCGGGCCACTGCATCCTGGTGTCCCAATTCCTTCCACTTAGCTTTCCACACCTCTGCCACCTCATCTGCTGGCCTGCGGCTCAACGCGTCTGCTACCACGTTAGCCTTTCCCGGGTGGTACTGGATGTCGAACTGGTAGTCTTTCACAAATTCAAGCCACCTACGCTGCCGCATATTCAATTCCTTCTGCGTGAACAGATACTGTAGTGACTTGTGGTCCGTGAACAGCTGAAACTTCTCCCCCAAAAGATAGTGCCTCCAAATCCGTAAGGCAAACATCACTGCTGCCAACTCCAAATCATGTGTGGGGTAATTCTTCTCATGAGGCTTAAGCTTACGGGAAGCATAAGTTATGGCCTGTCTCTCCTGCTGCAATACACCTCCCAGTCCTTGCAAAGACGCATCGGTGTAAACCAAATACTCAACTCCCGGTCTCGGCAATGCTAACACAGGTGCTGAGGTCAATTTGTCCTTCAACTCATCGAATGCCAACTGACAGGCATCACTCCAGATATATGGCACACCCTTACGAGTAAGGTGTGTCAAAGGTCCTGCTATCTCTGAGAAACCCCGAATAAACCTCATGTAGTATCCTGCTAGACCCAAGAAACTACGAATCTCCATTGGTGTCGTGGGCTGTCCCCACTCCCTCACCGCTGACACCTTTCCCGGATCGACGGATATTTTCTGGTCGGAAATAATGTGACCCAAGAACTGAACTTCCTTCAGTCAAAACCCGCACTTCTCATATTTTGCATACAACTCGTTCTGACGAAGTGTCTGCAAAACCTGCCTCAAATGCTCGGCGTGCTCCTCCTCTGTCTGAGAGTAAACCAGGATATCATCAATGAAGACAATGACAAACTGGTCTAAGAAATCCCTGAACACTCTGTTCATTAAGTCCATAAACACTGCTGGAGCGTTGGTCAAGCCGAAAGGCATAACCCGAAACTCATAAGAACCATATCTCGACAAGAACGCAGTCTTCGAGACATCCTCCTCCCTGATATGCAACTGATGGTATCCTGACCTCAAGTCAATCTTCGAGAAGAAGGAAGCTCCTCTCAACTGGTCGAACAAGTCATCGATTCGAGGCAACGGATACTTATTCCGTATCATGACCTTATTCAACTCTCGGTAGTCCACGCACAATCTCAGTGAACCATCCCTCTTCTTCACAAACAAAACTGGAGCGCCCCAAGGTGAGGTACTCCTGCGAATAAAGACCTGCCCTAACAGTTTCTCTATCTGATCCCGTAACTCTCGCATCTCAGCTGGAGCCATACGGTACGGTGCACGTGCTATAGGTCTCGTACCCGGTAGCAAATCAATAACGAAATCTATCTCTCGACTGGGTGGTAAGCCTGGTATCTCCTGAAACACGTCTGAATACTCCCTGACAACCGGGATCGAATCTAAAGGAATAACAACCTCCTTAGAGGTATCCTCCTCAATGTAATACAGATGAGCGGTCGATCCTCCCTCTGGGCGAGGCATCGCCACTATAAACATCTCTTGCCCCGGAATGGCAAAAACAATGCTCCCGCTGAAGCAATCAATCATGGCTCTATATGCTACGAGCCAATCCATACCGATGATCACATCGTGAACATGCATGTCTAATACTAACATGTCTGCAGGTAATACCAAACCACCGATCTCTACCCCCACTCCCCAGCATATAAAGAAAATAAGTGACCCACTCCCTAATGGTGAGTCGACACACGTCACTGTGCTCTCTGCCGTAGCTAACAATCCTAAAGCTTTCGCGAAGTGTGTAGCAATAAAACAGTGTGTAGCACCCGTATCAAATAACACCCGACCCATAGTGCCATGGATAGGAAACGTACCCTCGATCGCGGGTGGTGCCTGTGGAACTGCAGCCTGGTGAACGTTGTAGACACGTCCATACTGTAGCTGCCCCTGCTGAGCTGGGACTGCTGGAATGGGTGGCAATGCTGCCATCTGTGGTGGTGCGGGAAGAGCGGCGGGAAATATAGGTCTCTGTGGCTCCTGGCGAGCACCCTGCTGCTGCTGCTGTAGGGCCCTGCCCCTATCAGGACAATCCTGCTTCTTATGGCCAGTCTTGCCACAAGTAAAGCACTTTCCTGGGAAGTTCCCTCCCCTCTGTCCCTGCTGTCCCCGGCCCTGGTGGCCGTTACCATTCCTCCCTTGGCCCTGATGAAACTGTTGCCCATTCTGCCCCTGCTGGCCCTGATGGCCGTTTGGACCCTGATGGCCCTGGCGGAAACCTCCCTGTCCCTGCCTGTAGTTCCCTGACCGGAACCTCTTATTATCCCCCTGCTGGGTACCCTGCTCATTCTGTCTCTACCCCTGACCGGTTTGTGCCCCGCTGGCACCATGTCCTCCAGCCCTGCCCTGATGGCTAGACTCCCCCGATCGCTTTCCCTCGGCCATATGAAAACGGTGGTCCTGGCAGTGCAATAATGCAGCGTTAACCACATCAGAATAAGTGGCCAACGATAGGTTCCCAAGCAGATGCTGACGGATTCTCCAATTCAACCCATCGGTGAACTTCTCTATTTTCTTCTTCTCTGTTGGAATCTCGTCTGGTACGATATTCAACAGGTTAGTGAACTCGGCCTCATACTCGGCCACTGTCTTGCCCTCCTGCTTCAAACTCATCAGCTTCCTCCTCATCTCTGTATGAACTGCGGACGGAAAGTACTTGCGGTCGAACCGCACCCAGAACTCCTGGATCGTGAGGGTATCCCTCTCTTCCGCGGTGGTAATAGACTCCCACCACTGTAGTGCAGATCCCACTAGCTTGAAAGTAGCTAGCACCTGTTTCTGAACATCAGTGCACTCATGCATCCTCAAATGCCTCTGTATGTCCTTCCTCCATTGGCTCGAGACTACCACATCCGAGCTACCTGCAAACTCTGGCGGATACGCTTTCTGAAAAGCGTCTCGTACACGCTCCCAAGCAGACGGGAATGCATTAACCTGTACTGGCGCGGCAACCGGCGCCTAAGGCGGTGCCTGCTGAATCACGGCAATCGCGGCATTTACCGCTTGGGCTACTATAGCAGCAACCTCAGCGGCGTTCATCATGCCCTGAACTGGAGCGGGCTGGGGTTCGGGCATTGCATTCCTGGGAACTCGTCGTGCACGTCGTGGAGGCATCTGAAATAAGAACAAAGTTTATAAGTTCGCAGTTTATAAACTTAAAATAGCTGAAGAACGAAGCATACACAAAAAGAGTACAACAGTCCTAAAATATAGGGTTATATATCAAAGAAAATGTAGCGGAAACATAATAGCCGTACAGATCCTAAAGGACACTAGAACCTGATGCTCTGATACCACCTGTGACACCCCGACTAATTAAATACCGGGTAGCTACTCCTTTATAAAATTAATTCAAAATGCCAAGTTGGCTCAGTTAATAGCATCACTGTCGAAAACATTTTATTATTTCTAACCACCTAGTATTTAAAAAGCAAGTTGCCAAATTTTAATTTAAGTCTGATTAACATGCAACAAGTGTAATGAAGAAATAGATAACACCATTCACCATACTGAAGTAAGACGAATAACCATCACAATAAAGTAAATAATAGTCTGGAGGAAACTCCTCACTACAATCCCATAACTGAAATGAATAACCGAAACTGAAATAAAACATGCTAAAGTCTGAAAACTGAAGTATAAAAGATGCTCTAAATAGAAATGGGCAACACGCCCTACAACTGATAGATAGCGACTCTGGAATCCAAAAGATAGAAGCGTCTATAAGCAAGTCCCTGTAGCTTCCACAAGCAGCTACAGCTCGTCACCTGAATGAGTATCCTATGCTTGGTGTCCTTGTGGCTGGGCACCTAAAATGGTTTTACAAAGAAAAAGAGATTTGAAAAGCAAACGGGTCAGAGCCCGAATGTGGAGTTATATTTTAAAAACCTGCAAGTGCTTTAAAAACATTTAAAACATTAAATGCAAAGTACATGTTAGGACGTACACTCGCATGATATTCTCACCTCTCGTCTAACTGTGCACTCCTAACGTAAGTACCCATCTATAACGACCCATATTACTAGCTAACCAACAACATAACTAGCTAGACTGCCAAAGGTTCTACCCATATTACTCGGTTCCATTACATAATAACGCTCGTAATTAAATAGGGATTTAACGTAAACTCAGTTACTAAATATGCCATATATATAAGTATCAGTTAACTCATTATATATCTCGAAACCATACCGTAATATTTTTACAACATTAACATGAGGATTCCCATTAATATAATGTATATTATTCACATCATAAATATACGATACAAGCACCCCGCAATCTAAGCTATGGTGCACACATACTCTGCTATCCATCCCGGTTCATCACGTACATAAGGATCACATATTCCGAATCTCTCAGGAATAGTTCATATAACACAAATCACAAATAGTGGAGGCGAACACAGTCACCATCACATGGGTCACGCACATACCTACGCTCCCATGGTCAGCGGACTTATTAATATCACAATAAGTCTTTCTATGACCTATGTTCATCAAGGTACCAGTCTATATCCCCCCCGTAGGCACACAAGGATTAGAGGGTCCTAAGCGAACGCAACCTCCCGTGATAGCAAGTATGGTAGGTATGTCATACACACAATCCATATACCAATACTAAGTAAATACACGTCTTAGTAATACCGTATTTTAATCGTAGTACATATTGCACTCTCGTACTAACTATAATTATCACAATTCGTAGTATTCCGGTTTGTAATTATACGCGCTATAATTCATCCTCACATCGTAGTAGACACTCACGTCTTAACCCAAATGGTTTATTGGATATAACTCTCGTATATAATTTACTCCCCTCAATAACCCAAAAGTCCCAAATCTATCCTTACATCATCAAAGAATGTTAACTCTACCCTCGAACCAGTTTCCGGGACTCCAAAAATCAAAACAGTCCAAAAAGGACCAAACTGTCAACTCGTTAGAAGTCTCGTTCGAACGAGGCTTCGAACGAGTTTGGACTGTCAGGTCGTTAGAAGTCTCGTTCGAACGAGGCTGTTCGAACAAGATCCAGTTCGTTCGAACGAACTGTCCCTTCTAACGATATCTCGTTCGAACGAGATATCGAACGAAAACCCTACTCGTTAGCAACGACTGGTCAACTCGTTAGAAGCTCGTTCGAACGAGTTCGTTCGAACGACCTGGGGTCTGCTTCTAACGAACGACCAGTTCAAGCCCAGATTTTTTTTCCCCAATCCGTTTTTCACCATTTTTACTCCTCAAGTCTTCTCCAAAGTCCGTTCTAACAACGATTTAAGTCCTCTAATCATACTAAATCATGCTAAGGTCATAAACTAACATCTTTTAAGGTATCAATGCAATCTAAACATCATTAAATCACAAGATTTTATACTATTTCCCAGTTTTCTTCAAGAACATAAACCCTAACCTTTTCTCATCATAAATTCCCAGATTTTAATTCGTTTATACATCACATAGATATGAAATCTCCGAAATTAAATCTCCAAACAATGTTTCTACATGCAAACCTATCCCAAAATTCAATAATAACTTCAAATTTCATGGGTTTTCTTTTAATCTTTCAAGAACAATCAAAATTCTTCAATTTCTAACATGGAAAAGACATTCTCCGAATTGAAATGAAATAAAGTCACTTGCCTTGGTTGTCTCTGGGTTTGGTGTGGATTTGGTGTAGAATTTCTGCAGAATTCTTCTCTCTCTCTCCTTCTCCAAGCTTTCTTCTCCAAAAAGCTATGGTGGCTAGGGTTTGCTTTGGGGGAACTTATGAAAACCTAATTTAATAAACCTCCGTAGCTTGTTGGGTTAATAAGGGTTGGTTGGGGTCAATTCCTTATCAGATTACAACTCTCAATTTTCGTCACTTTTAATTACCCAAAAATACCAAATTACTAAAATACCCTTTAAGTTACCGGTATAGCCTAAAAATACCCCGGGACCCAAACTATACCCCCGGCTAGTGTTTTCTGACTATCTCGACCCTTCCGGACGCGTTGGCGCACTCAAAACGACCATACGGATTATCGATTTTAAATTCACTTTTATTAACAAAATAATATACCGTGACGCGGCGGTTCCACGTGTCTCAACAAAATTTCCGAATTGCCGTATATAAATCTCACGACAACTTTTATAATACCAAATACATATATAATCATATATGCACATAATCAAATACCAATTCGCATCTCATTAGTATTTATAACCCGAATTAATTTCCAATTAATACGCATTTAATTAATTAATCCCAAAAATAAATATAGCCAAAAGTACGAGGTATTACAATAGAATGACACAATATTAGTAATGGAACTTTCAATGTCAAGATGTTGTTGTATATTTTATTTGTTCTGGAAGATAAACAAATGATTTATTTGATTGGAATTTCAAAAACTAGTTATTTGAGGGTAGTTTGGTAAAATAAGGTAACTTTGGAATTTTGAAATTCAAAAATTTTGTTGTTGAAAATCTTTTTCGACCTTCCCCTGGTGTCATTTTCACACATATAGAGGCATTCCATATGAAGGGGTTTTTTGAAAACTTATCTTTTTTATTTTTGGCCCAAGTGAAAAAGTCAGTATTCATTGGAATAAAACATCCTCTTATGGATTTAACTCCATCTCAACTTGTAGTCGAACCTATAGCAACTTGGAGTCGACTCTATAAGGGGGAATTATGGGTTTTGGATATTTTTATCTAAGGAAGGCTTGGGAAGGGTACGGGATGTTTTTGAGGTTTGTGCCTTATTTTGTGACATTATTTACTTCTATACAATCACTTTTAAACCTTTTAAACATTGGATTAAATTTCTTTTTATCTCTTATTACTTGAAATTATACTTGACATTACTTATGTTGAACCATGCTCTTTGTTGCTTAGTTGTATTACTTTTTTAAAACACTTGTTGACTTTTTCTTTGTAACATGGAATTTTTTGGTCATCCTTTCATGAATTTGTAAGGTTACTTTATTTCTCGATCATCGCATATTTTCTTTGCTTTATTGATAGTCTCATATTTTAAATGGCTTTTTTACCACATGGCTTATGTTCATTGACATCGACTTACTTCAACATGCATGGCTTCATATGGGATGATATTGTAGGAACATGGATTGGCTTTTTATGTCTTGTATATTCATATGCAATGCTTGTGATATTGAGGTGTTGGTTGCATTAATTATATGAACAATTTGTTACATTCCCCCATGTATTGAGTGATTCTCTTTATCTAAATTACATTAGAAAATTGATAGAAGTATGATCACGTATCAATTGTGTTGTTATGGCAAAAAATTCTATTCATTAAAATAATCCATGTTTCACAATCTCCCCCATTTTATGAAGACAATAAAATTGATATGCTATGAGAAAAATGGTTTCAATTGTACATGGAAGTACCCCTTTGTTTTAAACACACTTAAATTAGCTTTATTCAAATTAGCTTTATTGTTTTAATTTAAATTATCTTTTCTCTTCCTCTCTATCCCTAGAAAAAGGTGGGGTTTTGAAAGTGTATTTTGTAAAGATCTCAAATAGTTGTCTTCTGTGGAAGAGGACTTTATGAAAATATTCTTAGTATGACATATACGAGAATAAACAAATTATATTTATGTAATGTTCTAGTGTTGCATAAGTTTCTAAACAGTGTCATTTGGAGTTATGATGTCAAGGTTACTTTGGATGGTACAACTTCTTTCTTCAGAAAGGAATTTGATTAAGATATCTACGAGGTTGTTATGGTATAGGTAAACTTAAGTTTCATATTCCATTTTCGTACATGATCTCATGAGAGGGGGTGTCTGCTGTTAATATGTTTGGTTCGATAACGTTGCACAAGATTTTTCATTGTAGAAATCTTACTATGTATTATCAAATAAAATTTGATTTTTGGTGAGAAAATATTTGAAAATCCATTGGGTTCATATGATGGTATTGGGATGATTGTAACTTTCCAAATTTTTGGTAGATTTGGTGGGTTCATTTTTTTTCCAGCCAGTGATGGTTTCTACTTGTTTACTTACATGGTCATAATCTTTGTTATTATCATATTTTCAATGAAAGGAATAATGGTTGTTTTCATCAAATGTGATATGGATTCTTGGATAACATAGGTTCTTATGTAGAATATTCTATAGTATTTACTATCTATGAGTACTCAAAAATGACTCCTTTGTCAGATTAAGGATCAAGTTTGCAAAAAAAATTCCCAAACGTTTTGAATATAACTTTTTCGCCCAAAAAAATCAAAATACTATTGTTTTGTTTTCTTTCCTTCTCTATATTTAATAAGGGGCAATGTTAGTCACTTTCTAGATTGTTACTTTATCTATTTTCACAAGATCAATCGTGTGATATTTACTCTTATTTCATGTACAGTTTATCCAGAGTTGTTTTAATGAAACTATATCTTTCCCATTAGAATCATCATAACATATGAACCAATATCTTTATTTAGAATCTGATGGGTTTGGGGATAATGTGAGCAATATGGGAGATTTCAAGAAAATACATATGAACTCAAATGAACTACATCAAAATGTATTTTTGGGATCTTTTTAGAATATGTTTTTTTACATGGAGTTTCCAAACTAATTTATTATTAGGACAAAAGTATTTATCAATTTTCAATATCCATTCTAATAACAATTATTTTCTTCAAATATTTACCCAATGTTCTTTTAAAATATACTCTCAGCACAAATATCAAATTTTTAACAGTCTTTTCTAAAGATGTGTAATCTAACTATTTTTATATTTTAACTTTTATATTTTTTTGTATTCAACATTTTTAACTTTTTTTATTGACCAAACATATGTTATAAGTTTAGAGTTGGTTAATTTTTCCCTAATACATTTAATCAAATAATTTTACATTTAACATGTGTTACTGCAATTGTTAGATTGATCTTTAGGTGTTGTGGTTTCTCTAGGTTGTATGCATCATGTGTTTTAGTTTGAGTTGCAAAGGAGAACAAATAAGTATTAAGGATATATGTTACCTATTTGAATATTCTTTTAGATTCTTAGAGCATTGTCATGACTTTTATATTTCATCACCCCTTGTCTTCTTTCTATTTCATCATGTGTGTGTCTTCTCCATACATTCCATCTTTCACTATTCCCTAGCTATCTGTAGCCTTACTTTCGTATCTTTAAAATAATGCCTTTGCGATATTATTTGAGTACCTGCAAAATATAGGAATGAACATTCCTTTTTGACACACTTTGAGTATTGGGTCCTTTTTTATTAGTGAATGAGTATGATGATCTCCTAAGTCTATAACCATGAATCTTCCATTTCCTTATGTAACAAACATCAAATGTATGATAATTTTTCCACAATATAGGTAATGAGCGTTCGATGAACGAAATTTATAATCGGTATATGTCTGATCATTTTTTTTGCAAATTTTGCTAAACTAATTCTTTTTTGTTTTTAGACGAGTAAGACATTTTTCAAAAGTGTTGTTTATCTTATTGCAAAACGTGCAATGAACATTATGCTTGATTTTTTTACATTCTTTTTTAGTTCCTCAAGTTTATTTTTAAAAATAAACTTTTCCTTTTCTTGCACAAAATTTGTTTTTGAATTTTAATTCAAAATTGCTTTTGTGTATCCTAGACCTTCCTTACATGACTCAAATATTTGTTTCTTAGGACGTAAGTTTAAAATTTCACTCCTTGATTCAAATTGGTTAAGGATTTGTTTTGAACAATTAAATTCTTGTTTTAATCTAATACTTTCATGTTATTTATCTTTATCACTTGATGATAACTTCTCAATTTATTTTGTTAGTCAGAAATTTTAAATTTTAGGAATTTTCTTTTCTTTGATTGATTCTTCATATGAAAATTAAATATCTTTACATTTATTTTCTAAAGCGATGTGTTAATCAAGAAACTCTTTAAATACACTCATGGCTTGATCACAGATAACTTCTAATTCTATTAAGGCAAGTATAGCATGACTTTTCATGTAACTATTAAGATATAAAGATTTATTAAAATAAGATTTTACCTCATAAATTCTTGATTCTTATTGTGATCATGATGAAATTTTCATTTTACTTTGGATGGGGAACTTGATTAGTCCTCCATTATTTCTCCTTCCTTTTCCATTTTTATGAATACTTTGTTTGATGGGATAATCATTGATTCTTTTGCTATAACTTCATTCAAGCATTCTTTTGTAAGAGCATCCAGGATATTGGTGTCTTTCTTGTAATGTGTTCCTCTTCCTATAAAAATGTCATCTAGATAAGACCTTAGAATGATCATGT
The DNA here is from genome assembly GCA_949130495.1 of Sambucus nigra. Classification (NCBI taxonomy): domain Eukaryota; kingdom Viridiplantae; phylum Streptophyta; class Magnoliopsida; order Dipsacales; family Adoxaceae; genus Sambucus; species Sambucus nigra. The sequence goes on along the minus strand of OX422208.1, from coordinate 492,450,354 downwards.
CTTCATTATTTAATTCAAGTCTCTTTTATTTTTTAGTCTATCTACTAGAAATGATTTCTTGTCACATACTATTTTCCAAACATAGTAATCGATCTATTGAATAATCAAAGAAGATTTGTTTTTTGATGTTATGAAATCCCCTTTTTCAAAAATGGGTATATCGTATCTTCCCAAATTATTTTGTGAAATACTATCCATTTGTCTTTAAACTGTACACTCAAAATATAATTTTTAAAATTAGTATCTATGAGCTAGGCTATAATACAAATTATTGTCCCAGAAATATACCCAAGAGGGGAGGGGGAATTGGTTATTGCAAATTAAATGGTTATTTAGAACTTTTCAAACTTCTCTCTTAAAGATGAATTACAATAAGATTATTCAATTAGTAAATAACTAATTAATCAATAAATAAGTAATATGTCTAGATAATTATTAGAAATACAAAAGTAAGAGATAAGAGAAATATTACAAGATTTTAACGTGGTTCGGCCTTGTTACATCTGCATTGTAGATGGTACTCGAGAAACTGCACACTCTCAAGTTCACTAACTAGAACCAATAACCTCACAAGGATTTATCAAACCTTGCAAATTGCAATAAATAAGGCTCTAATTCCAGCCTTGTTCAATCTATACCCACGCAAGAGATCAAGGTCTAATCTCACCTTGACTCCCTACAACTACGGCACTATGTGCCTTGAAGATACAATGAGTTTCAACTATAGTAATAGTGTAAATTATTGTAACCAATATGAAAAACAGGGGTTGCTTATATAAGCAATAATCGTGAAATGGTTTTTTACTTTCTCCCTCCAACAAATAAACTTTCAAACAATAATAAGTACAATGTTTAAATATTAAGCTTTGGGTCTTTAGCACAAGTGGGTAAGGTATTGGGAACTTGGATAATGGAGGTTTGGATTCAATCTTTTTTCAATTGGATTTTCTTGAGGATTTTTCTTTAATGGCATTTTTGGGACTAAAACACCCAAATGGGTTTCTTTCTTAGTTTGAACCTACAGAAACTCAAATGGATATTGGATTGACCTTTGCGAAAAAGTGGATTGAGTTGGAATATTTTGGTTCAAGGTGGGTTTCTTGGAGTTTCTGCTTTAACGGAGTTTTTTGGAGTAGAAATATCAAGTGTTTTTTTTATTTCTCTCTCAAGAAGAAAAAGTGACGTAATGACACGAGCTTCTTAATGAAACTTTCAATCTTCAGATATTTTTTTAATAGCTTCTGTGAGAGGGTTCCTTTTATTGGCATTTCAAAAACTAGTAGTGGAAGGGTAGTTTGGTAATATGATGGAACTTTGGTATTTTGAAATATTAAAATAGAATTATTAAAAATCTTTGTCGAAACTATCCTTCGAGTCATTTTTGCACATATATATTCAACTATAAATGAATGGAATCTTTTAAAACTTGTCTCTTTGATTTTTTGCCTAAGTGAAAAAGTCAAAATCCATTGGCCTAAAGTTCCCCCTGATGGAGTCAACTTCATCTCCACTTGTAGCCGACTCTATTCCAACCTGAATTTAACTCTATAAGGGGGACAATACGGTTTTTTATTGTTTTGGTCTAGGGACGGCAAAGTAAGGTTTATGAAAGATTTTTGGGGTTTGTTCAAAACCTTTGAATCATGGGTTGAACTTTTGTTGCTTCCCTTGATATCTTTCTACTTGAAATGATACTTGAGATTTCTTTGGTTGAATCATGCTCATTATTATTTGGTTGGATTGCTTCTTTGAAACACTACTTTATTGACCTGATTATTTGGAATATAGAATGTTGTGTTTGTCGTTGCATGGATTAGGAAGGTTTCTTAGTTTATTGAATATCATGTCTCTTATATACTTTGTTCATAATCTCTTGTTGTGTATGGATTTTGGATCGCAGGGCTTATTTTCATTGTTATTGTCTTATTTGAATATGCATGGCAAGATATGGGATGAGATTGATTTTCAATATTTTCATTATTTGGTGTCTTATAAGAACATAGCTTGGATTTTCATGTCTTGATCTTCATCTACAATACTTGTGATCTTGAGGCCTAGGTTGCATGGATGATATGGTACTTGTGTTACACCTCATCGTGTATTGGTTGCTTTTTTATATGAAGAGCATTGGAGAAAATATAGTGAAATATGATCACATATCAATTGTGTTTATATCATGTAAAATTATTTTCATTTTAAATGCTTTATGTTTCACATTACTGATTGGTATTTGGGTTCTTTTAATGATTTAAGAAACCCTTTTATAGCTAAGTGAACATCATTTTGGTGTATTCTTAGATCAATTTTTCCCTATAAATTACTAACAATATTTGGAGTTTTTGGCATTAATAGGATAAAAAATGGATAAGGTTGGAGAGACGTGTGAGACAAATGACAATGTTATCCAAGACATCTTTGCAAATTTTGTGAGCCACGGGTCAAAGATAGAGTGGATATTCAAGAATATGCATCCATTTCATAGATAAGTGGATATTGAAGCCTGAGGGTTGTGGATGTCAAGTCAAAGTTGTGATGGGGATCGACGGTGATATACTACAGAGGTATGAGTTTTAGAACAACAATGATTTGGTAATGCGGTCAAATCTAAGTTGTAATCCGCGTTTGTCCTTTATGTAAATGTTGTAAATATTTTGTACTCGTGGAATTATTCTTAGGGCTATTGCATTTGGTATTTACCAAAAGGTTTACTTGTTAAATCCCATATCCCTTGTGTGTGTGTGATTGTACCTAATTAATTAATTCATTATAATTCAAAATTTGATATAAATATTTAATAGGAAACAAATTACACTCGTACTTTTAGTTTGCACAATTTTATTTTAATTGATTCCTATTGAATTCATAATTAACATAAGATGAATTATTAATTAGAATTAAATTTGATAATTACTATTTTCAGATAAATTTAATTTATAGGCCATAAGAAAATAATATTTGTTTCAAATTGGTATTAAACCCATTATCTAAAATTTACGTAGGCATGAGTCCAACGGGGGAGGGGGTTACAATCTATGGAGGATCAATCTGTTTCTAAAGAAACTTTATTTGATGGTTCTAATTTTTCCTATTAAAAAGCGAATATGAATTTTTTTTATGAAGTCCCCTGATGAATGGTCTTAGGTATCATTAGAAAAGGAGTGGACACATCACACAACTAAGGTGGGAGATAAAATTGTCCCTAGACCCATAACAAGTTGGAGTGTGGATGACCGTAAATTTTGCAAGTATAATTCTCACATGATTAATGCTTTATTTTGCTAAGTCACATTAGGAGAATCCCATAAGATTATGATTTATGAAATGCCTAAGGAGGCATGGGAGATACTTCAAGATACCCACAATGGTGCGATAACTTATGAATCTCAAAGCTTCAAAAGCTCAGCACCTGGTTCGAGATTTTTTCAATGCACGAGAATGAGACTTCTATGCTAAAATTTATGATATTGTGAAACCTTATTTTAATTTGAGTTATTTACCTTGAGGTTTCTTCCAACAGTCATGGCCTTAAATATTTTAGGTAACGTCGATAGGATGAAGTTTAAGGAACTCATAAGTGTGACACCCCGACTAATTAAATACCGGGTAGCTACTCCTTTATTTAAATTAATACAAAATGTCAAGTTGGTTCAGTTCATAGCATCACTGTCAAAAATAATTAATTAATTACTAACCACCTAATATTTAAATAGCGAAGTGTCTAATTTAATATTTAATTTAACCATCAACTACATAATTTAAATCATCATCCAACAATCACAGGAATAATTTCATGAGGTAAACAATGTAATGAAATAACCGATGTCTGGAGTAAACACTCCAATAAAGTAGCAACAATCTAAATAAACCAAATACAATAGTCTGAATAAATAAATCTCAAGACTGAAATAAAATGAAAGTCGAAAACTACTATCTCTGAATAAGAATGGGCAACAGGCTCTATCTAGGATAAATGATTCCAAAAGAATCAGGGATAGATGTGGAGGCATCTAATAAGGAGATCCTGTAACTTCCACAACAACTATAACACGTCAATGGAATGGAACTCCTAAGCTTGGCATCCCTGTGGCTGGGAACCTAAAATATTTTTACAAAAAAATTGATTTGGAAGAAAACGGGTCAGAGCCCAGTTTAAAATATAGCAAGTGTTTAATTGCATTAAACATTATATATTATACACATGTTAGTTGTGTGCTCTCACATGAGTTCCTCACCCCTCAACTAATGTGCACACCTAACGTATACCCTTAACCCATCCTAGTTATGCCACTAACGACTAGTCCGTACTAACTCATATCTTCTCATTATAATATAGGGTGTCTATTCGTTTACCCAAATATGTCATACGTATAACTCTCATTTACATTAATCAAATTGCTTAACTCAATTGTTGTATAAATTCTCACATTTTTAACCCGTTTAAATATCTCAATAATTCGCATCTACCAAGCAACAGTGAACCAGTCAAAAGTACATATATATGAATATCATTACATATATAAATATGTGTCACCCCTAGGCTAAGTTGCGGTGCACGCATACTTTGCAATCGAATCTCGATACATCACGTACATAAGTATCATGTGTTCTGAATCGCTTAGGAACCGTTTTAATAAAAATCACACTTATTGGAGTCAAACATAGTTCACATGCCCATGGGTCACGCACATACCTATGCTCCCATGGTCAACTGACTTATAAACTCACAAATAAGTCATTCATAGTCCTATGTCCTTAAGGTACCCATCTAAATCCCCCGAAGGCACACAGAGATAAGATGGTCATTTCCTAAAAATCAACCTCCCGTGATAGCAAGTATGGTCGGTATGTCATACACATAACAATCCATATACTAAGTATTAACACAACTTAGGTAAACATCATATTAATATAGGTATATTCCAGCCCTATATCATAAGTCTCAGACATATAATAATATCATCCCAATTATTCTACACAATAGGTTTAGCGCGATAATTATCGTCGTATAATTCCAAGTACATTCCTAATCCCAAAAAGGTTACTAAGTCTCCACTTGTCCCTAAGATGAATTAAATAATTTAAGGTCCCTGTTTCTGCCTTTAACCTTAAGTTATCACATATACAAATTGGATTCATATCCTCGTAACTTCTAACACTAACTCACACGTTGAACATTCGTAAGTTTAACACTAAGTCACAAATCAATTCTAATATGTTTCGGGATTCAAATACACCCCTACTGGTCTTCCCTAAGTCTCAATATGTTTACATAGTCCCCACCAATAACTTTAAAGAGTCGGAATCGATAAAATTAAAAGGGAAAAAGTCACAAGTGTAGGGGAGTCGACCGATCGACTCAAGAATGTTGATCGATCGATCGATCAAGCAGTTATAGAAATAAATTAGCAATTTGGAGACAATTAAATTTCATAATTTAGTATAATTTGGAATTTGGAGAATTTCTCGAAATAGTAAGTTTTGGGATTTTCGAGGATTTAATGATTTTCGATGGGTGTTATAATTATTTTTGGGACTAAATAGGTCGAGGTAATTTAATTATATGTCGCTGTGGAGTATAGCGACAAAAGAGGTAAGATTTTGAGTAGAAAACCCGCATTTACTTTTATGGGTTAGAATAGTGATTTGCGGTCAAGTACCTCGGATGGAAATTTTGACTGCGCCGTGAGTCTCGGAATGTCCGAGATAGTAAAAAAAGAGTGTCCGATTGTCGAAATTGAGTTCCGGGTAATTTTGGAGCTAAACGGGCTCGTAATTGAGTAAATGAGTCGTTTTTGGGGTACTAAGAGAATAAACCCTTTTCTCCTTATAAAAGGAGGAAGAGAGGGAGAAAAAGAGAAAGAAAATAAGAGAGAAAGAGAGAAGAGAGAGAGGAGGAGAGAAAAAAGAAGAAAAAAGGGGGAGATTCCGGCCAGCCTCCGCGGGATTCGGCTCGAGGACGTCGGATTTTATCCACGAGGCAAGTGTTTAATTGCTTTATTTATTTTTAAGAATAAATATCTCATATCATTGTTGGTATAACAAACCCTAATGATTTTGGGTTGGGTATTCGTGGATAAAACGGGTTTTCGGGAGATAAACCGAATAAACCCCTAAAATTTGTTTATTGGAGAAACTTAGAAATTAATCTAAATTAATTAGTGATTTAGGGTTCTAGGATGTTTAGAACCCTTTATATATGTGTAGTTGTAGTTGATTGAAGTTGTAGGCCGTTGGTTGAGGCGAAAAAAGCTTTGGAGAAGCCTTAATGGCCGAAACAGCTTCTCGGAGAAGAAGCTGCCCGACATGAACGATCGATCGATCATGGGGGCTCGATCGATTGAGCCATCGATCGATCAACGACCAATGATGATGCTGGAATCAGCACCACCAGGTAAGGTGTTTTTAAGCTCAATCTAAGAACAGCAATGGCAGCATAGTTATGTAAATGGCAAGAGAATGAGATGAGGAGAGGGGGAGAGTACACCAGGATATAAGTGGTTCAACCTAGATTGGTCTACGTCCACTGTGTGTGTGAATAATATCACTGCAATAAGGCTCTAATGGACACGGATACAGTCTCTCAATCTTTCTCTCTCTACTGTGTATCTAGACAGAGTTTCAGCTCATGTTGAATATATGGGATCCCTTTGCAAGGTAGAGGATGACCTCTATATATAGTACCTAGGGGGTGTAATGTACCCCCCATGCATGCAATGAGCATGTGTGTGGTTACCTCATCAATATAGGAGTGCCATCTGCCACTATCACATGTAGAGAATGATGATGCAATATTCTCCCCACGTGTGGGGAATAATCTTGTTATAACTGACTTGTGTCCACGTGTCCTTATCTAAATGTCATCAGGTGCTCGGTTATCGCGTCTGGGGTATGACCTCGACCTTGGTGAGGCCGACCTTGGTGAGTCTTGATACCTGTTCAGTCCGAGGATTCCATGGAGGTCTCGACCTAATTGTGGCTGAGACAATGGGCATGGTCGGCCTGAGACGAGGTTGAACTAGTGGCTTGACGAGGTTGCTGGTGGCTTGATGCGAGCTAGGCCTACATCTGGCCGAGGTTGCCATTCCGAGGTATATGAGAATGTTGCCGATCCTTGTGACGTCCCTTGGAGAGGCTCGTGGTAGTGTCGGCCTGGGCTGACCTTGATATGGCCGAGGGGCGATATCGCGTGTCCAAGAGATGCCCAACGTCGGCCATAATACCGGCCGAGGTTGGTGTCTCTAGGCCGAGGTTACACTTGGGGCATATCAATCACCGCCCAGCCCTTAGTCGTATGTGAGATCAAGTGACTAGGGGATTACTACACCTCCGAGGCCTGTCTGTTACAAGCCAATACTTGCTTGACACTTGTTCAACGCTAAACATGCTTGCTTGGTAGGCGTGTACTGTCAGCCGCCCTTTGGGGCTCCCAAGGCAATGATGGGCCTTTGGAGTTGTGCCTGAGTATATAAGGGTTTTGAACCCTTATTTCCTTCTTTCTTCTTCATTTTTTCCATTTCAGCCGCTCTCATTCCTACAACTTTTCTCTCTCTAGAAAGATCTTGGTTCAAGGCTTTTGGGTGGTGATTTCTCGCGTCTTCTCCTCTCTTCCATACCATTTCATCCCCAGGTAGGGTCTAGTATACTTTTTCCTTCATTTTCCTGCAAGCACCCTTATTTTTGTATTTTTCAGAGAGTTTCTTAGTTTTTCGGCGATACCACCATAATTTCAGGTGAGATATTCTTGCCAAATTTAAGTAGTTTGATCTTTATATTCCTTTGCTTTATCATCCAGCCTTGTTTGTAATTTTTGGAGTTTAGGAAAATCCCTAAGTGTAATATCGTCCTCTGATGCTCAGACCCTTATATCAGCTTCTTGAGGAGTTCCCCTCTCTTAGAGAGAAGACTTTAGAAAAGATTAGGCAAATAGAAAGAGCACAAGAGGAGGCTCGTAGATCGTAAGAGTTTCCCATTAAACCCATATTTCCACCACCCCTGAAGGTGATATATCTTGACCCCCCGGAGAACTTCTATCAGACAGAGGTTCCTACTGATCCCATACCTATGTCTGAGTCTGAATCGTCTACCTCAGATCCCATGTCTGCGGATTCCTTTCAAGAGGCCATGGACTTCACACCTAGGCCTGATCAGGCCCCTGATCAGGCCGAGGTCTCCAGCCGAGCCTCGTCCCATACCCACTCAAGCACCTCAGGGTCTTCCTCAGAGGTTGATATTATTGAGCTAAGTGTGGCCATTCCACCACCAATTGACGCCATCCCTATGTCGGCCGTCACCGGGGAAGAGTTTGCTCAGAGGTTTCCGAGTTACCCATCAACATCTGCTCCGGCTGACATTGAGTTGGATCATGATGAGGTTGAGAGCGATGTCGACGTCTCTGAGGCGGCCGAGATCGAGAGTACAATTACTGAGGTAGACCTTCTTTGCTTCAGATATCTGTATTCTATCAGCCCCTCAATAAAACTTAGGAGACCTCTGAGGGAAGAGATGGCTTATCATGGCCGAGACGGTGAGGTCTGCTTGTACGAGCAGATGTTCAAGTTGGGGTTCCGTCTGCCCATTCACCCCATTATCAAGTCCATCCTTTCTTATATTAATTTTCCCCCCTTCCAACTCTCTCATAATGCATGGAGAATCCTAATAGGGGCGATAGTGTTATGGAAGGCTTTCCACCACCCAGACCTTCCAGTTCAGGTCTTCGTAGGTTGTTACGTTCTTTCCTCGGCCAAAAATCATCCGAGCAACTACCATTTTGTATCTCGGAGGCCTGAGAAGAAATTTCTTCAGGTGACCCAGACTTCCAACCATAACTGGAAGCCTCGGTACTTCTTTGCTTCAGGGCCATGGGAGTTTGGCCCATGTGTTCCCTCGTCCAATCTGGAGCAGAGGATGCCCCTGAGATGGGGTAAGATCACCATGTCTGCTAGGGCCGACCCTGGCCTAAGTCTACAGAACCTCTAGAAGGTGAAAGCCCTTCAAGATCAGTGGGTACATGGTCTATTTGTCAGGTTCGAACACTTGATGACTACCCATTTCCTCTCCATGACAGGTCTGGGTGGAATTACCCTTGTCGAGCTTGGTAAGAATTTTTGTTTTTGAAGTTTAACCTCTGAGTTTATTCATATCTTATTATCTAACTCAGGTATACTAATTTTTTACAGAGCAACCAAAGGACATTCCAGACGAGCTTTGGGAGATGGCTGCACCAAGCTTGACAAGACTTGCTAAGAAAGCAGGTCTTAACGCTCCTCCCCCAGCTCCCTCTACCTCTAAGCCCCCAGCAAAAAAGAAGAGGGCCCCCGAAGATCATGCCCCTGATGATTAGAGGACGAAGAAGAAGGCTATTGAATCTGCCATTCCTCTCTTCAGCTGACGCTCTGTCGGCTCGTCTGAATCAGCTGAAGTTAACCGACAGTGTAGTCGGCCACAGCCTTCAGGCCCTGGATTTCGTCAGCTCTGTAATGACCGAGGCTGATAAACGCTTCTTCAGGTCCCTTAACACCCCATTGCTGGTTAAGTTCAGCCTTCACAGAGCCGTTTAGGTATGATTTGATCATTCTTCAGAAATTCTTCTAAGTGTAACCTCTGATTCTTCTTCAGCTTACTCATAATCACAAAATATGCAGGGCTTGACCACTATGCACCATTTATCGAACTGGACTCTGAGGAAGTTGCCTCTCATCCAAAAGGGGCAAGAGGCCGAGAAAGTCCAGAGTACTCAGAACGTAGAGATCGAGCGCCTCAAGTCTGAGCTAAAGGGCTCTGAGGAGAAGGTGAAGGGGTTGGAGAAGGACATCTCCCAGCTCGGCAAGGATCATGCTGCTGCACTAAAGGCTATGGACGACGTTCTGCAGCAAAAGGTCAACTCAGCTGTCAGGGCCTCCCTTGAGGACGCCTCTGAAAAGATAATTGCTGACTACAAGGCCTCTGACGAGTTCATGGGCTTCAGCTTTGAATACCTTGAAAGAGGTATCAAAGCCACTATTAAATGGGCAGACGTCAGGGAGAGAGAGGCCTACGCTTTGAAGGACTCTAATTTCGTTGGTCTCGGCTTTACTGATCCTCAATTTTCCCAAGCTCTTCAAGGGGTTGAGGAAGAGGCTGCCGCTCCTGCCGAGACTACTACATTAGAGGTCATCGAGGTTGGAGGGGCAGACCGTTGTGATGATGCAGCCGAGGTGACTAACCAAGCCGAGGGTGTCAGCGTTCCCCCCTCAGACTCTTAGGATATTTTGATCACTATTTGTAACTTAACTGTATTGTGGAACTTTTGTCTGTAATCATTGAACATATAATTATTTCTGAATGTATACCAATCTCTGATGAGGACCATCTTCACTTCCTTTTTATTGAATGTCATGTGATGTCTTTCATTCTTAATTCCATTGTTATGGTGTCTGCTAAAAATAAATTTGCAATAAGCTTCAACCTCTGAAGCCCTTTTTCTAAGCTTGTCTTTGCAATGGTCTTGTTTAAACTCAACCAATGGTCCTGAGCTCAGAGCTTGTCACCAATGAATGGTGTTATGAAGGTCTGAGGTCATTATCTAAGAGGTTATCCTCATAATGAATCTCACCAAATTAATGATGTTAAGTGTCTGAGGTCATCTCATTATGGTGTCTGACCTCAGACCTCGTCACCATTGAATGGTGCTATGAGGGTCTGAGGTCATCACCTAAGATGTTACCCCCATAATTAATCTCACCATATTAATGATGTTAAGGGTCTTCACCAACTAATAATGTTAAGGGTCTTCACCAAATTAATGATGTTAAGGGTCTGAGGTCATCTCATTATGGTGTCTGAGCTCAGACCTCGTCACCACTGAAATGGTGTTATGAGGGTCTGAGGTCATCACCTAAGATGTTACCCCCATAATAAGTCTTCACCAAATTAATGATGTTAAGGGTCTGAGGTCATCTCATTATGGTGTCTGAGCTCAGACCTCGTCACCACTGAAATGGTGTTATGAGGGTCTGAGGTCACCACCTAAGATGTTACCTCCATAATAAGTCTTCACCAAATTAATGATATTAAGGGTCTTCACAAAATTAATGATGTTAAGGGTCTGAGGTCATCTCATTATGGTGTCTGAGCTCAGACCTCGTCACCACTGAAATGGTGTTATGAGGGTTTGAGGTCATCACCTAAGATGTTACCCCCATAATAAGTCTTCACCAAATTAATGATGTTAAGGGTCTGAGGTCATCTCATTATGGTGTCTGAGCTCATACCTCGTCACCACTGAAATGGTGTTATGAGGGTCTGAGGTCATCACCTAAGATGTTACCCCCATAATAAGTCTTCACCAAATTAATGATGTTAAGGGTCTTCACCAAATTAATGATGTTAAGTGTCTGAGGTCATCTCATTATGGTGTCTAAGCTCAGACCTCGTCACCACTGAAATGGTGTTATGAGGGCCTGAGGTCATCACCTAAGATGTTACCCCCATAATAATTATTCACCAAATTAATGATGTTAAGGGTCTGAGGTCATATCATTATGGTGTCTGAGCTCAGACCTCGTCACCACTGAAATGGTGTTATGAGGGTCTGAGGTCATCACCTAAGATGTTACCCCCATAATAAGTCTTCACCAAATTAATGATGTTAAGGGTCTTCACCAAATTAATGATGTTAAGTGTCTGAGGTCATCTCATTATGGTGTCTGATCTCAGACCTCGTCACCACTGAAATGGTGTTATGAGGGTCTGAGGTCATCACCTAAGATGTTACCCCCATAATCAATCTTCACCAAATTAATGATGTTAAGGGTCTTCACCAAACTAATGATGTTAAGGGTCTGAGGTCATCTCATTATGGTGTTTGAGCTCAGACCTCGTCACCACTGAAATGGTGTTATAAGGGTCTGAGGTCATCACCTAAGATGTTATCCTCATAATTAATCTCTGATCTAAGAATATAACAAGAACTGTCATGGGAACTGATCTTCATTAATAACCTCTTCATAATAAGATGGTACATTTACATAAAACTCTATGCAACATCATATGTAATATCTCTTTAGGCGATCAGCATTCCACGGGTTAGTGAAAGGTTCTCCTTCTAGGTTTTTTAGCCTGTAAGTGCCAGGCACAACCTCTTCTGTCACTTTGTAGGGGCCATTCCAGTTTGGGTGAAGCTTATTTGCTTTCTATAGGGTCTTCTTCAGCACTAGGTCTACTACTGCAATGGGTCTTGACTTCACCCTCTGGTTGTAGAATTTCTCTGCCCTCTGCTGGTAGGCTGCTTGTCTGACCTCTGTGTCCTCTCTTATTTCTTCAATAAGATCTAGGCCTAACCTCCTCTCTTCTCCATTATTGTCAGGGTCGTAGGTCTGAATCCGATGAGTTGGGAGTCCTACTTTTGTTGGTATGACGGCCTCTGAGCCATGTGCCAGCATGAACGGGGTTTCTCCTGTTGGTGTCCTTGTCGTGGTTCTGTAGGCCCATAACATAACGTAGACCTCTTCAGTCCATTTTCCCTTCGCATCTTCTAACCTCTTCTTGATTCCGTCCAAGATAGTTCTGTTTGTGACCTCGGTCTGACCATTTGCCTGAGGTCGACCAGGAGATGAGAAGAACTGCTTAATCCCTACTCTTGGGCAATACTTTTCTAAGGAGGAGTTCTTGAACTGGGTCCCATTATTCGAGATGAGAGTGTTTGGGAGGCCATGTCTGCATATGATATTCCTGTAAATGAACTGGAAGGTCTTCTGCTCTGTGATTGTTATCATCGTCTCTGCCTCCACCCACTTTGAGAAGTAGTCAATGGCAACTATCAAGAATCTATAGTTGTTGACAGCTTTTGGCAAAGGTCCTACTAAGTCAATTCCCTATACCGCAAATGGCCATGGAGAAGAGATTGACGTCATAGGCTGATGGGGTTGATGAGGGATAGTGGCGAACCTTTGACATTTGTCTCATCTCTTCACGTAGTCTGTAGCGTCCTTGGACAAGGTAGGCCACCAGTATCCCTGAGTGATGATCCTCTTGGCCAAGGTCCTTCACCCTATGTGGCTAGAGCAAGAACCCTCATGGACTTCTTATAAGACCCGAGGAACTTCCCTGGGATGCACACATCTGAGGAGAGGCAATAGAAATCCCTTTTTGTACAAGACGTCTCCTACCATTGAGAACTTGGAAGCCCTATATCTCAACTTTCTTCTTTCTAGTTTGGACTCAGGCAGCTCTCCTTCTCTTAGGTATCTGATGAGAGGGTCGATCCATGAGTCTCCTAGGTTCAAATTGTGACAAAGGTTACATACCTCTTCTTCCTCAATGGTTGCCTTTCCTAAGACTTCGATCGGAATGGTCCTTCTAACCTCAGTCTTCCTTGACGAAGCCAACCATGCCAATGCATCAGCGTGGCTGTTACTTTGTCGAGGCGCTCTCTTCAGTTTTGCCTCTTCAAAATATTCCAACATCTTTCTAACTCTCTCTAGGTACTTTTCCATCCTCTCATTCTTGGCCTCATAGGCTCCTAGCACTTGATTGACAACTAACCTCGAGTCGCTGTGGAGCAGGAGACGTCTTACGCGAAGAGTCTTTGCCAATAAGAGGCCTGCTATCATGGCCTCATACTCAGACTCGTTGTTTGAGGCCTGGAAGTTGAATCTCAAGGCGTATTCAATGTTGGTTCCATCTGGAGCCGAGAGTATTAGCCCCGCACCGCTTCCACTATCATAGGAAGATCCATCAACGAAGAGGCTCCAGACGTCTGTATCTGATGAGAAGACCCCTTCTGTCAGAACTCCTTGCTTGAAGAGGTATCGATCCTCTTCGTTCTCTTCTATTATGCTCCGGGTTTTGCCTGAGATGACCTCTTCCCGATCTCGAAAGACGTTTGGTGCTGTCTCTTCTGAATTTCGGAAGACACTACGGTTTGTCTCTTCGGCATCCTCTAGGACTTTCTCTGTCTCGGCCTCTTCCCAGGTGAATTCTGTAACAAAGTCTGCGAGGGCCTGCCCTTTGATGGTTGTCCTAGGCTGGTAGGTAAGATCATATTCTCCTAATTTGATGGCCCAGGTCATCAATCTCCCGGACTTCTCAGGTTTATGCAGGACTTGCCTTAGTGGGGAGTCAGTGAGGACTACCATGGAGTGAGCTTGGAAGTAAGGCTTCATTTTTCTTGAGGCATGTATTAGGGAATAATCCAACTTTTCGATGCGGGGATAATTTTGTTTAGACCCTTGAAGGGCCTTACTGTTGAAGTATACAGGCCTTTGGATCCATTCCTCTTCTCGTATGATGGCCGCGCTGATGGCTGACTCAGAGACTTCCAGATATACAAACAACCTTTTTCCTACGATGGGCCGAGACAGCAATAAGGGAGACCCTAAGTAGGACTTGAGTTGGTTGAAGGCTTTTTCACACTCTTCGTCCCATTGGAAGGCCTTTCTTAGAACTTTAAAGAATGGAAGACACTTGTCCGTTGCCCTAGAAACAAACCTGTTAAGGGCAGCCACTCTTCCCGTGAGTCTTTGAACATCCTTGATACTCCTAGGAGTCTTCATGTCGAGTAATGCCTTGATTTTCTTAGGGTTCGCTTCAATTCCTCTCTGGTTAACGATGAATCCCAGGAACTTCCCAGCTCCTACTCCGAAGACACACTTTGCTAGGTTGAGTTTCATTCTGTATGAGTCCATAACATCGAAGGTCTTCTCAAGGTTCGCTACGTGAGTACAAGCTTTCAAGCTCTTTGTTAGCATTCGTCTACATACACTTCCATGGTCTTACCTATTTACTCTTCGAACATCTTATTGACAAGATGTTGGTACGTTGCCCCTGCATTTTTCAGATAGAAGGGCATCACTTTGTAGCAGTACGTCCCTTTGTCTATAATGAAAGCTGTCCTATCTGAGTCTTCGGCATCCATGAAGATTTGGTTATATCCTGAATACGCATCCATGAAGCTCATGAGCTCATGTCCTGCTGTAGCATCCACCATCTGATCTATCTGAGGGTAAGGGGTAGCTGTCTTTTGGGCAAGATCTGTTCAGGTCAGTGAAATCCACACACATTCGCCACTTCCCATTGGCCTTAGGCACGATGACTGCATTTGAGAGCCACTCCGGGTAGGTAACCTCTCTTATGAACTCGACCTCTTCTAACTTTTTGACCTCTTCTCGGATGACATCATATTTCTCCCTGGAGTAGACTCTTCGTCTCTGCTTGATCGGCTTGGCATCTCTGGACACGTTGAGCTTGTGGCTCATCACCTCAGGGTCGATGCCAGGCATGTCTGCGTAACTCCATGCGAAGAGACTCTGTCTCCTCCTGAGGAAGTTTATCAGCTCTTCCTTGGTTCCTAGCTTTAGGGCTTTACCGACCTGGACGGTTTTTTTCGGCTCGTCCTCATTGAGGATGATGGATTCTACCTCTTTTGCGGCCTCTCCCTTCTTCAACTTTGTTTCATCTCTTGGGTTAAGAGTGTCAATGCTATAAGTGGTGGTGGCCCTCTTATGGGATTCTCTCTCTTCGGCCAAGTTGAAGTAACATTCTCGCGTTGTGGTCTGGTCACCTTGCACTTCCCCTACTCCATAAGGAGTCGAGAATTTTAGCATCTGATGGACCGTTGACGGCACAGCCTCGAACTCCCTAAGGGCCACCCTTCCTATGACGAGGTTATAAGCCGAGAAGACACTCTCGTCCATCACAAAGAAATTAATCCTCCTGGTCAACCTCTTAGGCCATTTGTCACCCATCCGTACGTCCATCTCATACATGCCCAAGGGGTGAACCTTTTCACCACTGAAGCCTATCAGGGGGTGGTTATAAGGGACCAGTGTTGCTCTACTAAGGCCTAAGATCTTGAAGCAAGGCCAAAACATCACATCTGCCGAGCTCCCCCCATCCACGAGGATCCTCTGCACCTCATACCCATGCACCCTTGTCGTTATGACCAAAGGGTCGTCATGGGGGGCTAAGATACCTCTGAAGTCGAGTCTGGAGAACCCAACTACGAGGGTGTTCATGTCTACTTTCTTCCTCTTCTGTACTATATCGGAAGACGTTAGATTCACAACTTTAAGCTTGGCCACTGATTTGGCCTCGACTACATGAGCCTTCCTATCAGCTACTTCAGATCCACCACCTGCAAATCCTCCGCATATTGTGCCAGCACCAAAAGAGATCATACCAACCCTCTTCACCGGGGTGTTGTCATCCTTTGGCGGGAGATCCGGATCATCTTCATCATCACCTTCTGAATCATCATCTCTTTGGTCCGGGACGTTGTCACGGCATCTGTCATTCCTCCTTTTCTTATGGTCATCTCTTCCACTCTTAGGAGCCTTACCGTCTACATATTTTCTTAATTTCCCAGATTTTAACATCTTCTCAATCTCATCCTTCAAAGCGAAGCATCTATTTGTGACGTGACCATGATCTTGGTGGAACTCACACCATAGGTCTTTGTTCCTCTTATGTGGTGGAGCTTTCAGCTTCTCTGTCCATCTCAAAGCCCTGTCATTCTTGATCTCGTTGAGGATGTGCTCACAGCTCACAGTAAGAGGAGTATAGTGAGCGAACTTGTCATCACCCAATCTCTTCTTCCCATCTTTCTTGCTTTGGGACTTTACACTGCCACTACGGTTCTCATCCTCATACTTGGCGGCCATTGCCTCTTCCGCATTTATTACTTTCCCTACGGTTGCCAGCAGCTCCGCCATAGACCTAGGTCCGCCAGTTTCCACAATAGCTTCCCCTTCTGGAGACCTCCTATAAGGGCGGTCATGGCTATGTTCTCTTCATAGTCTTCGACCTCCAACTTTTCTTTGTTGAATCTTGCTATGTAGTCTCTTAGGCTCTCACCATTGGCCTGCTTGACATACAGCAGGTGGGTAGTCTTCTTTCGAGGCCTCACCCCAAAGCAGAAGTTGTGGATGAATCGCTCAGCGAAGCCTTTGAAGTTCTCAATTGAGTTCTTCGGAAGGGAGGTGAACCAACTATGTGCAGCCCCTGTTAAGGTCCTAGAGAAGGCTCTACACTTCATCTCATCGGGTATCGAGTAGATGTCTGCTGCCGATTGATACATCTCGATATGATGCACAGGGTTAGTGCTGCCATCATACTTGGGAGACACCGTAGGAGGATTGAACTTAGCTGGGGTTGGTAACCCCACTATCCTAGCCACAAATGGGGAGCCCTCTGAGTAACCCCTTTGCAATGGGTCCCTGCTTTTAATGAGGTCTCCTATCTTCTCCTCAAGGCGTTGGATAGAATCATTCCATGGTCTTCGGCCATCGAATTGGCCGAGGTTATCCCCTGCCATCTCCCTGGGATGGACCGAGGGTTCCCCTACCACGACACGTTGGTTGTTGACCTCTTACTATTCCCTGCCTCTTCTTTCACAGTGTCGGCCTTGGTCTGGCCGACCCTGCCTGTTCCCTCTCTGAGAGCCTGCTGGGCTCCTTGATCTCGACAGTCTCTGTCTTAGGTCATTCATCGGGCCCAGTCCTTTAAAGGCCGACCCTCTACTTAACCTATCAAAGGCTGACCCTCTTTGCTGGGCCTCTTCACCTCTTCGACCGACACAACCTTGACTTTGCCTAAGCGGCCGTACAGTGTTATTTGACACCTCATACGGCTCCCAACAGTCTTCCGGGGCTTCTTCCGCCTCTAGATCGTCATACCTGTCCTCTGGGCAATGGGTTCCTTGCCTTCCCAGGCGCAAGCGCATAGGGTCAGCAACATCCCTTCTCCGCTGGGGTGTAGGCTGGTCCTTCATTGGTGCCTGGGGTGGTCCCCTGGCGTCAGGATGAGGCTGAACAGCTACCGGAGTGATCATATCCGGTGAGACTCCAGGTGGCCTCATCATAGTTTGGATGAGCTATGCAAATTTCTCCTGCATAGCTTGTTGCATTGCAGCTAAAGACCTCAAGGCTACAGCTACCTCCGCCATTTCGGACTGGGGGGCGCCTGACTGGAACTAGGCCCTCCACCCCCGGGCGGCGGAAGAGGCGGTGGTAAGTCTGGTGCCATATGTTAACACTATAGAGCTTAAGTAGCATATGAGCTTAGTACCTCAGAGGACCTCTTTCAATGGTGAAACAGCTCCGCTCTAGGGGGAGGCCTGGTTCACCACCAGAATCTACGGTGAGGTTAAGCAGAGAAAGAGGAAGAGATAGCTTCTCTCTTCCCATAGACGGCGCCAAAATGATGATGCTGGAATCAGCACCACAAGGTAAGGTGTTTTTAAGCTCAATCTAAGAACAAAAATGGAAACATAGTTATGTAAATGGCAAGAGAATGAGATGAGGAGAAGGGGAGAGTACACCAGGATATAAGTGGTTCATCCTAGATTGGCCTACGTCCACTGTGTGTGTGAATAATCTCACTACAATAAGGCTCTAATGGCCACAGATGCAGTCTCTCAAGGTTTCTCTCCCTACTGTGTATCTAGACAGAGTTTCAGCTAGGGTTGAATATATGGGATCCCTTTGCAAGGTAGAGGATGACCTCTATATATAGTACCTAGGGGGTGTAATGTACCCCCCATGCATGCAATGAGCATGTGTGTGGTTACCTCACCAATATGGGAGTGCCATCTGTCACTGTCACATGTAGAGAATGATGATGCAATATTCTCCCCACGTGTGGGGAATAATCTTGTTATAACTGACTTGTGTCCACGTTTCCTTATCTAAATGTCAGCAGGTGCTCGGCTATTGTGTCTGGGGTATGACCTCGACCTTGGTGAGGCCGAGGTTGGTGAGTCTTGATACCTGTTCAGTTCGAGGATTCCATGAAGGTCTCGGCCTAATTGTGGCCGAGACAATGGGCAAGGTCTGCCTGAGATGAGGTTGAAATGGTGATTTGACGAGGTTGCTGGTGGCTTGATGCGAGCTCGGCCTACATCTGGCCGAGGTTGCCATTCCGAGGTATACGAGAATGCTGCCGATCCTTGTGACGTCCCTTGGAGAGGCTCATGGTAGTATCGGCCTAGGCCGACCTTGATATGGCCAAGGGGAGATATCGCGTGTCCAAGAGATGCCCAACGTCGGCCATAATACCGACCGAGGTTGGTGCCTCTAGGCCGAGGTTACACTTGGGGCATATCAGCCAAGGGTCGATCGATCGACCCTTGTTGAAAATAGGCAATTTTCTTAGGGTGAATTGGATGGGGTAAATTCCAATTCCAATTGATTTGAGTTCATTAATGAGATGACATGAGGGACTTTTTAGGATTTTATGGTCCATTAATTAAGGGAGCTTAGGCGGGTAAAGTAAGGGTTTTAAATATATAACCCTTAATCTATATTTTCGAGGAAAATAGAAAATTGGTAGAAATTGATGGATTAGGGTTCCTAAATAGGGTGGGGTTCCCTAAATGATTAATTGGACTAGGTTTAGTCTTTGGGTTCATGGAAATGAAATCCCTAACCCACTGAAATTAAGGATTTGTTCGGGTGAGATAAATCCCGAGGATATTTCTCGTAGGCATATAGGCCTAAATAATTATGCATATAGAAAGCATAATTATATCGATTACCATTAAGTGTATCCTAGAAGATAATTAGGATAATTGGGAATGTAGATATATATATTCACTTACAGTGAATTGGTATAATTGGAGACATCCGATAAAATCCTTAGTGATGATTAAGGTATTTATTAGTTATAAAAGTAAGGAAATACTTTGGATTTAGAATCATGCTAATATGAATGCATGATTATGATTCCTGGAGGGAATCTTTGGGATTATTGGTCATTGCTAGATGCTATAGGCCATTATGGCCGTTTATATAATCTAGGAAGAATATATGGCATAAGTATATATATATTTATGATATGATGGAAATGATTTTGAAAATATAAGTATGAGTATTTTCAAAATGGTAAAGAAATGTTTTTCATAATTGGTAAAATATGGATTACACACCTCCCTAAATCGCTATCATAAGGGAAGTTGCGCGCGTTGTGGTGAAGCCCCCTGGCTATTGAGCAGGGTGGATATAGTCCCTAGGCCATATGGGCGATTTTATATGTTTACAGCGCTGGTTAGGGGATTTTGTGGTACTGACTTTCTCGCGGGCATATGGCCGTTTCCCGACGTTGTTAGGTTCCCAGGTTGTCTTGTTTGATAGGCCCTGGAAGATGATAGACATTTAGGGGCGCGTCTAGTGGGGAAACCCGGAGGGGCGGTCTTAGATTTATTAAAGCAATTCATGATAATGGATTGGCTTTAATTACATTTCCTGAGTATAAAAAGGGAAATGGGTTAATGGTTTGGCTTCGGTAACACTCCCGGATGGAAGAAGGGATGTGGAAGCATATGATATGATCAAAGCATTTTCATGATAATGAAAATGGCTTTGGGTACATTTCCTGAGTATAAAAAGGGAAATGGGATAATTTAAAAAGGAAAAGCATTTTTATGATAATAAAATTGGCTTTTAAAAAGATACATGTTTTGGTAAAGCAATTCATGCTAATGAATTGGATTTAAATACATTTCCTGGATATGATAAGGGAAATGGAAGGTTTTGATATGAGTATAGAATACACCTAAGTCCGGGAGGTAGATCCAGATGTGTATTATAAGATATAATTGATTTATGTAAATCTCAGTCCGGGAGATATTATCCGGATGTATATTGTAGATGTATATATATGTATTTATACATTTGTTGTGTGTGCTACGGGCCTAATGGATCTCTACCATTAACCCTACCAAGTAGTAGTGTATCGGGGGGGTTCCTTGTTCGGATTTCGCTTTGCGAGACACCCCACGCACGAACTTAGTGCAGTGTTGAGAATGGAGGGAAGTTTAGCCCATAGCACTTGGACTATCTAGGGTATATACTATATGGGTAAATTAGACTAGTTAGGCAGGGATAACTTGACTAGGGTATGTTGTTAGGATGCGTTAGATGTGCACTACTAGAGGAGAGGTGAGGGGTATCTCATGGGAGTGCGATACCAATTTAAATATGAGATAAAAACTATTTTTCTAAAAATAAAGCATTTATGCACTTGCAAAATATTTTCAAAATTCGGGCTCTGACCCGTTTATCTACCTTTCCTCTCTTGCTGTATACTATATATATAGGTGTCCAGACATAGGGACACCTGGATGACACTTCCTTCGAGTCAGATGTCTGTTGCAGCAGCTGTGGATGCTTGCGGGTTCTCGATAGACGCATCTTTCCTTGTACTCTAGATAGGAGGTATTGTACAAACATTCGGGCCAATGGTCCAACTGTTTTTTATTTATTCTTCGCACGTTATTCGATATGGTTGTATAATTTGAACCGAGTGTTCGGTTATTTTATTTCATTTCATTTTCATTTCAGTTCATTTATGCATTCATTTGTGGATGTTTTATTTTAATTGTATAAAAAGAGTAGTTAAGTAAAAGTTTTAACGCTCGCTTAATAGGATATTAGTAATTAAATGGACTATTGACAGTGATGCTAAGAATGATCCATAAGTAACTCCTGTTTTAATTTGATATAGGAGTGATCGCCCGGTATCCCATTAGGCTGGTTGTTACATAAAGTAAATGTATTGGATGGTATAACAACCTAAATACATGATTCCTAACGTTCCAGAATTCTTAAAACATCATGAATCGCCCTTTTCTTGAATTAAATCATCTAATTATGATTAAAAAAAACCCCATTTCTCTATTTTCTTCAAGAACACATACAACTGAACATAAATTCATAATTACCTATGCATGGATCATGACTTCATGACTGAGTTATATCCAAAATTTAATCTACATACAAATCCTACCCAGATTAATATTTTTGTCTCCAAATTTCACAAATTTGGAATATTATTAAGGTTATTCTCAATTCCTAAACTATCATGGGTAACATATACAGTGATTATTGCAAGTGAAATCACTTGCCTGGAAATAAAGATTCTGATCCTTTGAAGCAGATGGTATGGGAGTGATCCTCTCTTCCCAATCTAATCGGTTGGGGTGATGGTGGTGCAAAAGGTCCAAGGATGGTGGTTCTTCTTTTGGAAACTTCCTTCTCTTCGTATCTACTGGCCGTTTGTGATTTTTGGTTGTGAGAACCCAAGGGGCCCTAAGTGTGAGCTAATATAATCATTCTAAAATTCATGGGTTACTATTCCTCAAAAAGTCAAAATGACTAAAATACCCTCCCGTGTTGCCAGTTAGGCCTGAAATGCCCCGGGACCCAAACTAAACCCCTGGCTAGTGTTTTCTGACTATCTCGACCCTTGCACACATTGGCACACTCAAAATGACACTACTGATGATATAAAAATAATTTACTTTTAAATCCATTAAATTGGTTCCTGACACGATTGACACTCGTGTCCCAACATTATTTTCAAAATTTTCGTATTTACAACTCGCGATAATATTCATAAATTCAATAATCATATATTACCATATTCACTCTATAATATTCAACATTATTGTCATAATCTCATACTAACTCTTGTCTCGCTAGTATTTAAATCTAGATTAATTTCCAATTATTTATCCCATTTAATTTAATTAATCCCAAAAATAAAATCAATAAAAATACGGGGTATTACATACTTCCCCCTTAATAACAGAATTTCATCCTGAAATTCAAAAATAAAAATACACTCGGCAAGAATAAATCTGGATAACGCTCGTGCATCTCATCCTCGCATTCCCAGGTAGACTCCTCGGCATTATGATGCCACCACTGAACATGCACTCGCGGTACTATCTTCGACCTCAATTTCCTTTCTCTATGGCCTAGGATAGAAATTGGCCCCTCCTCATAGGAACTATCAGGCTGCAAATCAATCTCTTCTAAAGCAATGTGAGTATGGGACAAATCATTTCAAAGATATCTCCCGAGTGAGGAAATTTGGAACACGTCATGGATCCTATATAAGTGTTACGGTAGCCCAAGCCTATACGCAACTCACCTAATCCGCTCGATGATAGGGAATGCCCCCACATACCTTGGCGCCAACTTGCCATTCTTACCAAAATGCATTATCCCCTTCATGGGAGACACTCGTAGCAGCACTTGGTCCCCCACATTGAACTCTCAGAAGATCCTCTTGGCATCGGTGTAACTCTTTTGTCGATCCTGAGCAACCCGAATACGTCTTCATATCATCTATATACTCATCGAAGTATCCTGAATCACCTCTGGACCAAGTAGCTTGTTGTCCCCCTCCTCTAGCCAATATACTATGGAACGACAAGCCCTACTGTGAAATTCCTCGAATGGATCCATACCGATTGTAAAATGGTAGGAGTTATTATAGGCAGACTCCACCAGTGAAAGATACTGCTCCCAACCTCTGCCAAGGTCGAGGATGCACATACGCAACATTTCCTCCAACATTTTATTCGTTCGCTCGGTCTACCCATTTGTCTTTGTGTGGTAGGTTGTATTCAATCGCAACTCCGTACCCATAGCTTCCTAGAAACTCTCCTAAAATCGAGACACAAATATCATATCCCTGTCAGACATGATATTGAGAGGCACCCCATGGAGTCTCACTATTTCAGCTATGAAGATCTGGCTTACTGTCTTGTAGTGTAATCTGTCCGGGGTAGCAGAAAGTGAGTAACCTTAGCCAACCGATCCACAATCACCCATATTGAATCACGACCCCTCTGTGATGTAGGTAATCCCGTGATTAAGTCTATGGAAATGCTCTCCCATTTCCATATAGGAACCTCTAATGGTTGTAGAAGCCTTGTTGGTCTCTGATGGTCGACCTTTACTAGATAACAAGTGGCACATTTTGAAATGAACTCGGCAATATCCCTCTTCATCCCACTCCACCAGTACTGTCGCCTCATATACTGGTACATCTTGCCCCCACCAGGATGTACCGTGAGTCGCGAATCGTACTACTCTGTCATTACCTCGTGTCATAAGTCTTCTCCCTTAGGAATAACTAATCTCCCATTGAATCGTAAGCCCCCGTTTGAACCAACAGTATAAGACTCGGCCCCCTCTGCTAGTAATTGTACTATCCGCTCCTGAAAGATTGGGTCTGGTGCCTGAGCCTGTACTACTCTTGTAATGATCTGGAGTGTAACTGTCATTATGGACATTAATGATTGGGTCACTGCGTTCTGGTGCCCCAACTCCCTCCACTTCGCTTTCCACACCTCAGCCACCTCACCTACTGGCCTATGGCTCAATGCATCTGCTACCATGTTAGCCTTCCCTGGGTGGTATTAGATATCGAACTGATAATCCTTCACAAACTCGATCCACCAATGTTGACGCATATTCACCTCCTTCTGTGTGAAGAGGTATTTCAGGGACTTGTGGTCTATGAATAAGAGAAATTTCTCCCTCGGGAGATAGTGTCTCCAAATTCGAAGTGAAAATACGACTGTCGCTAACTCTAGGTCATGGGTGGGGTAATTCCTCTCATGAGGCTTAAGCTTACGATAATCATAAGCTATATCCTGACTCTCCTGTTACATTACACCCCAACTCCTAGTAAGGACGCATCAGTGTTGATTAGATACTCCACTCTCGGCCTGGGCAATGCTAACATTGGTGCTGATGTCATCTTGTCCTTCAACTCATCAAAAGCCAACTGGAAAACATCACTCCAGATAAATGGTATCCCCTTGCGAGTCAGATGCGTCAATGGACCCGCTATCTTTGAAACCCCCCGAATGAACTTCCTGTAGTATCCTGCTAGGCCCAAGAAATTATGTATTTCTATCGGTGTCATGGGTTATCTCCACTCCCTCACCGCTGATACCTTCCCTGGATCTACATATATCCCCTGTCAGAAATAATGTGCCCCAAAAACTGAACCTCCTTCAGCTAAAACTCACATTTCTTCACATTTTGCATACAGTTTGTGGTGATACAGTGTCTGCAAAACCTGCATCATGTGATCGGAAAGCTCCACCTCAGTCTAGGAGTAAACCATAATATCATCAATGAAGACAATGATGAACTGGTCCAGGAACTCTCTGAACACCCTGTTCAACAAGTCCATAAACACAACTGGGGCATTGGTCAGACCAAAAGGCATAACTCTAAACTCGTAGGAACCATATCTCATCAAGAAGGAAGTCTTAGAGACATCTTGCTCCCTGATATGCAACTGATGGTATCCCGATCTCAAGCCAATCATTGAGAAGAAGGTAGATCCTCTCAACTGGTCGAATAAGTCATCGATTCGGGGTAACCGATACCTATTCCGTATCGTGACTTTATTCAACTCATGATAATCGATACACAACCTCAAAGATGTATCTCTCTTCTTAAGAAATAGTATAGGAGAACCCCACGAAGAAGTACTCCTACAGATAAACCCCTAACCCAACAGTTGATGTTTCTGATCCCGTAGCTCCCTTATCTTCACTGGAGCCATACGGTAAGGTGCGCGGGCTATCGACCGAGTGCCTGACAATAAATCTATAACAAAGTCTATCTCTCTACTAGTAGGTAATCGCGTAATATCCTGGAACACATTAGCAAACTCCCTAACAATTAGAATTGAAACAAGTGGTATCACCACCTACTTAGAGGTCTCCTCCTCTGTGTAGTACAAGTGAGTCGTCGCTCCTCCCTTAGGATGAGGCATCGCCACTAGGAACATATCCTGACCAGGTATGGCAAAAATAATACTCCTACTAAGACAATTGATCGTGGCTCAATACATAACCAGCCAATCCATATCGATAATCGCATCATACTCGGACATATCTAATATAAGCATAACAACAGGTAAAGTAAATCTCCCAATCTCTACACCCACGCCTCTA